>JAQNBH010000011.1:4330377-4590377 GCA_028752905.1 Cladorhizidae sp. MBARI D1340-BT2
AGTCCATGCATTTTATTCTGTTGTATTAAAATGGGTTTTGATATGCTGATACGTATGTACATCAAAATCCAGTTAGAGACATGGTAGGTAGCTGACTTTATGCTATACTTTGTATGCCTTAGTGTATTCCCAGAGCAGGCTATAGGTCAGGAGCTATCATGCTGCTGTTATCTAAAGCTACTAAGAATTACAAAAGCTGAAAGGAACTGTGGATCATATAAAATCAACTTTGCATTATTCATTATTCATAGGCATAAGATTGTGGTGAATTTTTAAACCTACTGGATCAGTGACTGTCTCTGGAACCCCACTGGTGGTAGCTTTGGTCGTAGTAGTTTCAGTATCCACAGGCTAAAATAATTAGAAGAACAGTTGCAAGAGATTCATCCCGACTAGTTCAGAGGTCAAACATAGACCACACATAAAAAGAAAAATTTGTTAATGCATCATTAACTCTACCATCCTTCATACCATGCCAACATACACCATTGAGAATCCCACCCCTCATTTTGCTCCTATATCCTTTAGTCTCTACGAGAAATCAATCCCGATATATACAAGCCATGGAAGAGTTTAATACTTGATTAAGTGGATATGATTTCTTGTTTTTAGTTTTTCAAAAGCAAACCTTCATTCCTAGGAGTAGTAATTGGATAGAATGAAACAGAAACTGAAATTTTTACATCTTATTTTTACATCTTCTTACAAAGCACATATTTCTCCATAAAAGTAGTACTTGGATATATGAATACTAATATATCCAGCTGACTACAGCCTGGTCTCATGTAGCTGCAATGAACACTATATCCAAGAGTGCAATGATTCTAATAGGAAGTGACCAAACAATTGCTTTATAAACATTGCTATTTAGTTTGAACAGGCTTTGTGGGACCATAAACCAAGTATACTTGAAGTAAGTGCATCTGTAATGGGCTATAATTAGAGCAAACTCAATCAATCCTCTTTCTCTTTTAATAATTTTCAGCTATATTGCCATAAAAATATCCTAGGTAATTATTCCAGTGAGAAATGTCTACAATTAGTTTAAAATGTGGAGAGTTATTATTTTTGTGATTAGGCAAAAATTACACTGTCAATGACAATGGCAAATTCTAATTTCCTCCCCAAAACTGGGTTGTGTTCTTGTCTGCATGTACTTATGAGATCAAATTTAAGCCGCTATGGTATATAGTCTGTCATGACTATCACTGCCTGTATCTCCGTACTGTTATGAAAATGAGGCTGACACAACATGGCTCAAATAGAATCCTTAACCAGTTTTAGTACAAGTTTAACAAGTAATTAGAGTCAATGTAATATCGAATAAAAACTAAGAATGAATGGCACACCATAAGTCATCAATTTCTAGAGTAATCATTCCTAGGGAGTTTCAATTTCCATTGGTTCTCCGTGAACTATGGAGTGCCTATGCTGGCATATGAAAGGAAATCCCTGGCAAGAAATTAAATTTTTACTTACCACATCATTTGTCACTGCTATCTCAGTAACCAGAGCCATCCGCAACTGCAATAAAATTAGAAATAACCAGAAAATGTGAGAATTCAATTGCAGGATGCAAGAGCCTCCCTAATTACTGTAGCCAAGATAATTACCTTACATGCAAAAGCTGTTTTCAAGGAAATCAAAAATCAAAATAAATTGTAGAATTTTCTTCACCTGTCCTGAAAGTAGCCCCTTCATTGTTCATCAATCCAAGATCAACAAGTGAACCTTCAGGAAAACATAGAAGCTCTCCCAGTGAGTGTAATAGACCATGATATGGTCCTCACTTGCCTTACTTTTCAGTTTAGGTTTATTCGCATTCGCGTCTACTATTACAGATCAAGCCCAATACTGGAGAATTTTTACATTGTAAGCACGTGATTTAGCTAATACACCTAATTATCACTAAAATAGCCTAAATGCACAGTGCAGCTGCAAGTTTCATCTGCTCATGACCTTGCCAAATTTTCCTCTTGAATTTTAGCTACTATTAAGAGACATGCAAACTTAAAACAGCTGAGACTACACTCCTTTCTTGACCACAAAATGTTTAGCAACAACTGCATCACATATCCAGAAATTTAAGTATCCAAATCCAGTTATGTCTCATAGGGTTTGGATATGCGAGGGTCTACTGTATAACTTTCAATATGTTAGATGTACCAAGTTTATATAACTTAAAACCATTTAACTAGTTATCTAGGCATGACCTTATCTAGTGGACTGTTTGTAAAAGAATAGCTAGTTATACATATATCTAGCTCTGTTTGGGATGCCTGTACTAGAACAAGAACAGACAAAGCTTATACCAGACCAGAACTTAGGTTAGTAATGTTACTTAACAATATTCCGAGTGTGCCATAGCTACAGTAGTAAGCTAAAAGCTAGTTATCTACTCATAAGAGTTCCCTTTGATCGTGTACTGATTAGATCTGCAGTGAGTTATGTTCTTCATTAAAATATGTCTAAAATATTCGTCAGATTTCTTGAACGTAATGGACTTTATAAACTTCTCTGTTGTGGCACAAGATCCACACTAGTAAACACTGTAGCACAAGTATAGCCATATCCCAGATGGGAGGCATTTCTATTTGACAAGAATCACAAGGCTGTTGAATACACTACCAACCGAGCAATCACAATCAATTCCCACATTGATGCTAGGCATGTATAATAATATCATGTGGCATCAATTCCTTGAAAATTTCAATCCAGCCAATACTTGTACATTTCACTTTTTATATCCAAACTGGATCCAATCCCACCATTGAACTAATATAGGTAGTAGTCTGTCAACTTTTTTTTCCTTGTTACACACCACACACTGTTCTTTGCTGTCATGTTATACCCTTGTTGAAAAGCATATATTATTACTAACTCTGTTGCTGGACACCTGTACTCATAAAGGAACAAATACAGCAGCAGAACTTAGATTAGTCATGCTACTTTCCAGTATAAAAATAGCACTTGAGTTCTGCAAAAACTATAGCTACTAAGAATGCTTATTCATCCCCCCACTGAACAAGACCACAGATGAAAGCTTACTGATTAGCATCTAGTGTTGTACTGAGCATCCTTGATGGCTCAAGTTAGTCTCTGTTAATATCATAGCCATGGACCAGCTAAATTTATGACAATGTGAGCCATTATCAGGAATACAGGATTTAATACAAAAATCACATGTAGTATATAATGCTCATTGAGTCGGGCAACACGAAGAAGAGCTAAATATCTCCTCTTCTTTCTCAAGATTGTACAAGTTCTCAATGTACTCTCAGTTGATATAATAACATCAAAATCACCTTCTCAATAATCAACTTCAATTTTTATTCACTCGACATTTCGACTAGATGCTCTAAAGCACATCTAGTCGAAACGTCGAGTGAATAAAATTGAGAAGGTGATTTTAATTGTGTAAGTTAGTTATGTTGCCACGACTATTCTCAATCTTATTGTGCAACAATTTAGGTAGTACAGAAGAGTATCAGCCCCCAAATCAGCATCCCTTTTCTTTTCTGTCTATAAGGTCTTTGTATTTGATGTCATTCCAAACTTTCCATCTGCAAATCCTGCCATTATTAGTTACTTTAGAATTTCATTTTTAGTTTTCAGGATCTTTTTCAATTGTTGACTGAGAACAACTGAACTGCTGAGAAAGTTCAGTCTGAGACACCTACTCTGAAGATAGTTTGATTTTCCAGCAGTTTTGAATGACCTTTTCGCTTGTGTGCTCATGAAGAACACAGAAATCCAAGATTCAAGATTACATGTACACACACAGAAAAGTGCTGGAGTTGGAATCTGAAGCTGCTAGATTTTAATGTAGCTTATAACGGAAAAAATATGAGTTGCAAAATTTATCACAATTTTTTTTAATGCCCATAAGTAGGTTGTGATAATAAATGTTAGATGTGATATGGTACTTCACAAATTGTATGATAGTAAAGGGGATATTTTGGTATGATATTAAGTGGGACCCACTGTATATATATATATATACATATATGCTAAATCAAGAAATGGTTTAGTTGCTGAAATGCATTGCACAATTTGAAGTATTCTAGTATAAACATTATAATAAATGAGTGCATTGTACACAAGTTATGGGCGGTAGATATATAAGATCATGAAGATAAAATTTCATGGTTTTTAACTGTTTTGGGGTTACCAGTTTACTTTCTTGTGGCGGATTTAAGACACATTCAGTTGACCCCACCATTAAGGATACTAAAAGCCTGCCAAAGTGAACTTTAACTGGAATTTTTTGTCTATTTTATGTCAGCCATTGCAAAACAATATTGTACTCCTTTGGTTATATAGGGTGTTTGGGTTTCAGTGAATTTTAAACTCACTCTATCAGTTGTTATTGGAACTTTGCGAGTGCTGACCATAGAAGCTCTAGCCTGCAGAGCCTGCGATAGAAAAAACAAAAACAATACAAGACTTTGAGGGCAAGTTAAGAAGTGTACACATGATGTAGCAACACAAATTTTAATGGGAGTCATCCATTCATTCATCACTATCAACTCCTAAGGGGCTAGTTCAAGGTGGTCCCACTTACACATTTCTCTATGAGAGAGTGATATAGTTGGAAGTCAGCTATCCGAACTTAAGTTATCTTAAGAAGGTGATTTTAATTGTAGTTAGTTATGTTGCCACGACTATTCTCAATATAAAGGCTCTTATTGTAGGAACAATTTAGGTAGTACAGAAGAGCCCATTTAGTATCAGCCCCCAAATCAGCATCCCATTTCTGTCTATGAGGTCTTTGTATTTGATGTCATTCCTAACTTTCCATCTGCCATTATTAGTTACTTTAAAACAATGTTTATCCAGTTTCATAGCCGGTTGGTTAGCTTTCTTATGCAATATGTATGTGGAGACTGGAACATCCCTAGCCCTATAGCATCTGCAAACCAAGTGTAAAAAGTTTTTTCTACTTTTCATGCATGCCTTAGCTATATAGCTAGTGTGTATAGGCTATCAATTATCACATAAAAGTTACACACCATGACACTCTGGTGGCTTTTTTAACATTTGCTGCACCTTGGAAATAAAACTTCAGATATTGAGTAACTGGCTAAATAACTGGCAACACTACAAAGTTATAACTTAGTAAATATTTGTCTACCCAATGTAGCTTCTGCTGTGTTACTCTAAGTCCACAAGTATTCACCAAGTTTTTTTTCAGTCTATAATTCAAAGTTTTAGCCTAACTAGATTTGAGATCTGAAGAGGTGAGAATCAATCTGGATGCTAATGTACATCTGTGTATGTTTTTACATACCTTTGTCATAAAAAATTCTATGAAGATATGGAGCTTTCCAAAATAATTACTGATGGTGATGGGTACATATGTGTGTAATAAGCATGTAATTTATTGTCAGGCCTCAGCCCTGACTGGGAGCAGCCCTGCAAAGATCAAACTTTAAATAGAATTTATAAATAGAGCTAGATAGAATTTATAAATAGAGCTAGAACTCATGACCTCAGACTATCAACAATCAGAACTCATGACCTCAGACTATCAACACATGGGACAATCATGATATCATCTCACACTCTTAGGGACATACAGTAATTCTACTACTCTCACACTGTTATCAATACCATAACCTGGCTGCAAGGGTATTTAAACCACTCTGCAGTCCAGGCTTGGGCAGTCTCATCCTATCTTCATATTCTGCCACTCAACTGTTGTTTTAATATAAGCTACTTAAGATCTAAAACTCTTTTGTCAAGCTTGGGGTTGAGCTAGAAGAAGTTGGAAAGACTCTGGTGGCAGCAAATTACCAAGGTTGGTATCTGTTAGGTCTCTTGTGGTTGGAGACTAACAATTATGTATTCATAATAAATTGTGGTCATTGTTTATTTAGAGCTACACAAATATTAAACTCACAGCAGCACTCATGATTCCAAAGAATTCAGTCTGGATCCGTACCACAGTGAACCTGCATTAACAATTAAATATTTTGACAAAGTTTGTGAACTCCACTTTCGCATTAATTAATTTATTAGCAGCTAAAACCGGTGCTAAAAGTACATCTGAACTATGCACAGTTATTTCTAATGGTATTTCCAATTTGAGTATCAGTATGATGATGAACATAAAAGATATGCACCCAAAGGCCATTTATAGCTGGATAGACCACAAAGTGAAATTACTGCTGAAGTGAATCATGATGGCCAGCAATCCGGTTTGTAGTATTGGCACGTGAAAAATTGCTAAGCTATGTTTTCTCCACTTTAATAATGGGTAGAATATTAGAATTTAGCTCCAAATCCAGTTACATAGTAGCTAGATATTTATAAACAAATTAAAATTTCTATGCTATGGTAGTGATTCCTTACACAGCAAGAATGAGTGAAGACATCAGGAGGGTCTGCAGGAAGCGACAAAAAAGTCATTTTCAGATCGAGAAGAACTCAGAGGATATAACTGAGCAAAGTGAAATGTTTTACCAGCTAATATGCACTCATGCATTGCATACCATTAAAGAAAATCAAGATGCCTGTAGACAGCGTGCTAAAGGGAAGTCTGCAATTGCTGAACATGCATACGATGATGAACATCCTATTTTGTGGGAGGAAGCCACCATCTTGGAAACAGGCCAGAAGAGAGAAGGAACTGCTAGTGAAGGAGGCATTGCACATCAGCCTAGCATCAAAGTGTGAGTGGTTCAATTGAGACTGTGAGATGGACTTCTTGCCTGGCTGCTGGGAAGCCACTCTCAAGAGCCTGAACTTGAAACCACGACCTCCACCTCCATGATTACTCCTATGTTTGGTTTACTTAATTATTTTTAATTAATTCATAATTTGTTGTTGTTATTGTTATATTTTGTTTTATTTTTTTGTTTGTTTTTTGTTTATTTTTTAAATTATTATTATTATTATTATTATTATTATTATTATTATTATTATTATTATTATTATTATTATTATTATTATTATTATTATTATTATTATTATTATTATTATTATTATCATTATTGTTATTATTATTTAATATATACTTATTTTATTTATTTATTTAAATAAATAAATAAACAAACAAACAGACATGCATATACAATAATCAATTACAAATAATAACTACTAATTAACAATAAATACATACTAAAAAGCTAACACGTTCAACTCCCGACCGACCCCAAAACAGACGAGGCATTCCCCCAATGGACTGCCACTGAGAGACGCTGAAGGAGGTAAGCACGGGTATTCACCTCCCCAGTACTTTGCCTTATCGTGAGGCTGAGCTCCTTCAGGAAAGCCATTGACCTGTTCCCGATGACCCCTAATGACTCGATGGCCACAGGCACAAAAAAGTGGCAAGCTGGCATACTTGGCCACTTTTTTCTCCTCAGCTATAGCAGCCACAGCTCCAGGACCACTCACTGCTGCACCCCGATATGACTGGGAAAATGTATCTGGACATGTTGCATCCCATACCAGTTGCTTGCCAGTCTTCCATGGCACCATGGTTACCCCATCAGGTCTTTTCCCGTCAGAACGAAAGAGACGCGACGGTTCCAACCTGGAAGGGGCACCGGCAGATGACAATGCCCGGAAGATTATGTCGTTCATGGTGGTATGACGGTAGAAACGTCCTTCACTTCTCTTGTAGCTAAGACCATGCATAACAAGGCAATCCACTTCTGTTCCACAGTGCTGGCAGTTATGGGGGCGACACAAAGTGGAGCCCAAGCGGAGACCCACGGCAACCCTGATGGTATCATCATCCATCCTCAAACCCAGGGACGAGATAGGGAGAGCATTTAGCCATGCACCGGATTCTTTTTTTTTAACGGCCAAAAGCCAGGCTCGAGCTAAATCGTCAGGTGCATTGTGCAACAAAGATTCCACAGACTTTGACACCCTGCGCATATCCCAGGATTTCTGGAAGCACGCCGCAAGACCCGATGGTGGGGGAGTGCTGTGACCCATAGACCATACTGAAAGAGCATTATCAACAAAAGGGACAGGGAGTGAAAACAAGTGAGGTGGCAGGATGGCTTGGACCAGGTCATTAGTAGCAGCTGAGGCCAAGAAGGCAGAGGGAGCAAGCTGCACTGCACTCCTGATTCCAACACCCCCTACACCAACAGGGAGAGTGGCCTGCAACCAAGAACGGACATCTTCAGTGAAATTAATGTTAGTGATAATACTCAGGAGACTCTCATCATAATCTATCAGGGCAGGAGAGAGAAAACATGGAGAAGTCCTGAGGGTGTATAGAAGCTAGGGATAGAAAATGCATTATGCAGCAGGATTAAGGCATCCTGAGCAGAAACGAACCTGAGTCTGTCCCCCATGACCTCAAGGGCATTGATTTTCTCCCTGAGAACAGTTGAGACAGACTCCACACTACCCAGCGGAGAACCCAGGAGACAGGCATCAGAGGGATCAACCACATGAGCTCCTGGGAGAGAGCATAAGATGGTTCCTCTCGAAACTGCATCATGGCAAATGATCTCAGACTTGTTGTTGTTCAAAATTAACCCAATCTTTTCAGTTTGTTTAATGAGCTCTAGATCATGAATTATATCTTCCGTTGAGCCCCCCAGAGTAATGTCATCTAGAAACATTACACACAACTCCGATGACAGCTGAGCACAGTTATGATGGAGTGAAAGACAGAAAAGGAGAGGGCCAAGGGGTTCCCCCTGCTGCACCCCTTCTGCTGATTGCAAGGACTTATCACCCCAGAACAAGGAGGATGGTGAAGAGTATGCAGAATGAACAAAAGGGTAGATTACAGGTGCTAAGGTATAGACAGCTTCCAACATCTTGTCTCTGCGTACGGAATTGAAAGCGTTTTTGATGTCAAGCTTTACTACTGCATGGTTAGGTTGCAAGTTATTACTATTGGTCTAACCCCACCTCCTTTCTTCTCTAGAGCCAATAGGGTAGCCCCGAAAAAGAAAGGGAAAGAATTCTTCCCTCTAGGACCATGGTAGAGAAGCTAAGACAGAGAGAAGGGGGGAGACTTCATTTGGATGCTTCAGCATGTCCTTCAGATGTTATTTATTGTTATATTTATTTATTTTGTATTCTAATTTTTTTGTTTGTTTATCAATTAATTTATTTATATATACATATTTTATTTATATTACATTTATTTATTTTACTTTTTATTTGTGTATTTATTATTTTAATTTTTTGTTTGTTTGTATTATTTTATTTATTCATTTGTTGTTATTTTATTATTATTATATTTTATTATTATTATTTATTTGCTTGTTTATTTATTAATTTGTTTGTTTGTTTGTTTATATTTATTATTTGTTTATTTATTTTTGTTTATTTATTTTATTTATTTAACTGTTTATTATTATTATTATTATTTTCCCCCCTTCCACATCCGGTTCACATGCTGGATACGTGTGCTGGTTCGCATGCTGGACACATGTGCTGGGGTGTGGCACATGGTGAATAGCTAGCTACCTAATGGATCATGATGGCAGCCCCCCACGATCTGGTCTTACAGCATGCCTCCAGAAGTCCTGGGATGCATGCCTGGTGTCAAAATCCATGGAATCTTTGTTGCTAAATACACCTGAACCTGGTGCATGGCTAAATGCCCTCCCCATCTTATCCTTGGGTTTTCAGATGGATGACAGTATCATCAGGGTTGCTGTGTGTCTCCTTATGTCATCCTCACAACTGCCAGTACTGTGGAGCTGAAGTGGATTGTCTGACCATGCATGGTCAGAAAATCCACTATAGCTGCAAGAGGAGTGGAAGGATGTTGTTTCTACCATCTTACCACCATAAATGACATCTTTTTCCAAGCATGGCCATCTGCAGGTCCCCCTTCCAGGCTAGAAATGTCAGGTCTCCTTCATTCTGACAGAAAAGGGCCCGATGGAGCACCATGGGTTTCATGGAAAAATGGCAATACTTTATTATATTGAGGTCAGTCAGGAGTCATTCTGAGTTGAACTTGCCGTTAGCTTTTTAGTTTTTATTTGTGTATGTATTTATTTATTTATTTATTAGTTATTAGTTTATGTATTCTAGTTATATAAATTAGTCATAATTATAAATTACTTGTAAATATGTTTATTCTATAATATAACATTGAATATAATTATTTTCTTTATCATTATAACAATGATTAAAATTATTTCCTATATAACACTGATTAATCATGATTATAATACTGGTTGTAGTTCATCACTTCACTGATTTATTACATCTGCCCAAATAAACCATCTGCCCAAATAAACTAGAAACAAGAAAAAATATGTTCATTTAAAAACAAATTGATTGACTTGAACAAAAAGAAAGAAAAAGTTGCACCCATGCAGAAGACAACCACTCACTAGCTCAAATCTTATCGTGTACTTCTTTTAAATGGTAAACTGTCTTCTAATTCCTTGTGTTCTACTTGTGTACAGTCTTGTTTTATTGTTTGTTTTTATATACAAGTGTAAGATGTATTTGTAGGTGTGTTATTAATTCATTGCTGTAATAGATTATGATTACATTCCTGTACAGGATGTGGTTAGTGATGTCATGTCATTCTTCTAGAACTTTCGGTTGAATGTGATATAGAATACAGATAGATATACTTGGACGTGGAGTTGTTTGAATAATGAGATTTTGTTGATCGACTGTTGAGTATTACAGTGGTAGCAGAGAACGGTTACAGAGATCTTGAGTCTATGGCAGAGCATCATGTTAGCGTACCCAAACCTTTCGCGAGTGGAGACGCGACCGATTGGTTCCAACGCTTTGACATTTGCAGCAGGGCAAATGGGTGGATTGAGGATAACCAAGCATTGAAGCTGCCAACACTGCTGGAGGGAGAGGCTTTGACAATATGGATGGAGCTCAGCGAGGAGGAGCAGGGTAACTACGCTAGCGCTAAAGGAATGCTAGTGAAGACCATGATGCCAATGGAATTTGTTTCCCTGGAGAAATTTCATAGATGCAAGCTAGTGCCAGGCGAAGCACTGTCTGTGTTCGTGCATGCCATGAAGAAACTGCTGGGGCAGGCAATGCCAAGCCTAGACAAGCCAGCTCGTGACCAACTCTTTTTGCATCAATTCCTCTCTGGATTACCTGACAGGGTAGGACGACAACGGAGAGCCATGGGAGAAATAAAAATGCTGGAAGCAGCAGTCACGCGAGCTAGGTTGCTGATGACAATTGATGATCATGGCCAGGTTGCCACAGTTTCGAAGGATAGCAGCGAAGTGGGTCTGCTCAGAGAGCAGGTAGCACTTCTAACCGAACAAGTTGCCACACTGACAGTGTCACCACGTTCTGCTGACGACAAGCAATGCAGCAAGATACGCTTTTTCAGTTGCGGTAGACTGGGGCATGTTCAGCGTGAATGCTCCTTCCATTATCGGGGGCCCAAGTCCTGATCCCCGTCGATGTTTCGTGTGTGGGCAACCAAGACACCTTGCCAGAAATTGCCATCGCCAGGGAAACAACAGTGGGACGCCCATCCAGGGCAACAGGCGCAATAAGCCTACAAAAAGGAGTGAACATTGTGAAGGTGGCTGCCATCAAACCAAAGGCAACTATTACTACAGGAGAGTTAGGGTGCAGTTGAAGTAATGTTGGATTCTGGGTCATCCGTCTCACTGGTCCAGCAGGTGGTAGTGTGGCAAGCACAAGGCATTGAACGAATCAAGGGAACTGAACCTCTGAGGCTGGTTACAGCATCGTACGATATTCTGCCTATCATGGATCAAGTCAGAGCTCCAATTAAACTGGGTGAGCTGGAATTAAGGCATAATATCTTAGTGGTTGATAATTTAGTAGCCCCAGTGATACTGGGGGTTGACTTTTTGCATGGTAATGCACTGATATTAGACTTTACTGACACACTAGTCAAGGTACGTCATGCCAAACATGGCAATCATATCCCCTCCCCTCAGTACATAAGTGTTGCAATGGCCCAGGTGTTGCCAATATATGAATACGCACACAAGGAACGGGCAAGAGCATGTGCAATAGCAGCAGTAGAGCAGCCTGGTCCAGATACCATTGATGATTGTGCAATTCCCATGTACCAGAACCCTATTAGTTTCGAACTACCAGAATGCTCTAAACCCAGACTCATGAGCATTGTGCAAGAGTATCAGAGCCTATTTGGTACAACACCTGGAGTCACAGACATTGCTCACCATTTCATTCCCACCACAGGAAGTCCAGTGAGGGTACCACCACGTCGCATACCTGCACACTATCGGGAGGAGGTGAAATGACAAATGGAAGCAATGCTTGAACAAGGCATTATCAAAGAGAGCTCCAGTCCGTGGATGGCACCAGCTGTGTTTGTGCTGAAGAAATCGAGCGACTTACGATTGTGTGTGGATTACAGAGAACTGAACAAGAAAACAACAAAAGATGCGTATCCACTCCCACTGCCAGATGAGGTCCAAGATCGACTTTCCGGGTCTACAGTCTTCTCCACATTGGATCTGCAAAGCAGTTACTGGCAACTGCCAGTGAGTCCTAGTGATCAGGCAAAGACAGCCTTCTGCCCTGGACCAGGCATGGGATTGTATCAGTTTCAAAGGATGCCATTTGGCCTGACTGGCGCGCCCAGCTCCTTTCAGCATGTGATGGACAAGGTTATGCGTGGCCTTTCTTATGTCACAATCTACCTTGATGACATTCTGATCCACTCTGCCACTGAGGAAAAGCACGGCCAACACCTGCAAGAAGTGTTCAACCGTCTTAAAACAGCTGGACTGACCTTGAGGGGAAGGAAGTGTCACATTGGCATGACAGCAGTATCTTACCTTGGACATGTGTTTTGTGAAAGAGGCATGGCTCCAGACTCCCAGAAGGTCCAGGCTGTACATGATTGGCCCGTACTGACAGACAACACAACTGTACGTCAGTTTCTTGGTCTTGCCTCCTATTACCGACGATATATTCATCGTTTTGCTGACATTGCAGCCCCCCCTCCATGCTCTGACAAAAAATGGTGTGACATTTACCTGGACCCCGGAATGTGATAATGTGTTCAGGACTCTAAAGAATCACTTACTTCAGGCACCAGTTCTTGCATACCCTAACTTCAACCCAGAGGCTAATGAATTCGTATTGCAAACAGATGCTAGTGCCATTGGACTTGGTGCCATACTTGAACAAGATGGCCATGTGATCGCATACGCCAGTCGGTCTCTAACTACACCAGAGAGACAGTACAGTGTTATACAACGGGAATGTCTAGTGGTGGTATATGCCCTCAAGCAGTTCCGTCACTACCTGCTGGGTCACCATTTCCAACTCCTCACCGATCATGCACCACTACAATGGCTGTCTGCGCAAAAGATGGAGGGAATGCTATGTCGCTCGGCTCTAGCCATGCAGGAGTATGACTTCCACATTGTATTTCACAAGGGCTCTCTTAATGCTAATGCAGATGCACTCTCCCGCATGCCCAATATCCCCTGTGCTCTCACCTTGGCTCTGTCTGCCTCAAATATTCGCTCTGCCCAGCTTACGGACAACCCTATTTCTAAGGTTTTACAGGCACGTGCTCGATCTGACCAACCTCCTCAAGGTCATGAATGGCGTCAACATCCTCTATGGAGATACCGACAGTTGTGGAGCCAACTCAAAGTCATTGATGGTGTGCTATGTCGCAGCCACACACCTAGCCCAGTGTCTGAAGCACCTGTCTTGCCTGCTAGCCTGCGTAGTCAGGCCCTCATCCGCAACCACAATGTGCCTAGTGCCGGACACCAAGGGGCCGACAGAACACTAGAGACTTCGCCAGGAGGCATACTGGGGTAGCATGGCACAAGATGTGGAACGACACTGCAGACAATGCATCAAATGCCAAGAATCTAAGCTACCAATGCCACAACGTGCACCACTGAAGAATATTCCCATCGGCCGCCCACGGCAAATGATTGCAGTTGACATTCTGGAGGTACCAATATCCACCAACAACAACCGCTACCTACTGGTGGTACAAGACTACTTTACCAAATGGGCCGATGCCATCCCTCTAACTGATCAGACAGCTGCTCGAATCACAAGAGAGCTAGTCAAGTTATTCTCAATATATGGACAGCCCGAGATTCTACATTCAGACCAAGGTCAAAATTTCGAAAGCTCCATTTTGGCTCAAACTTTAGAAGCATTCGGCATCCGTAAATCTCGTACCACATCATATCATCCCCAAGGTATTGGAATGATAGAACATTTTAATCGGACTCTGTTACAGCTGCTGAAGTCTTATGTTGAGAAACAAGATGACTGGGAACCCTACCTACCACTAGTCCTCTATGCATATCGCACCTACGTTCACTCATCTACTGGTTCTTCACCTTTCATGCTCATGTACGGCTGCCCTCCTACATGTATACTTTTCTCTAAAACCTCGGCATATGACACCGTCTCCTACCCTGCTCACATTCGCGCTAAATTAGCGGAGTTGAAGGACTTTGTTGACTCCAACCTGGTGCAGCGGCCTCTCGTCAAAAAGTCAGCTATGATCAACATGTGTCCTCTACCAACTTCGCAGTTGGAGACCCAGTGTGGTTATCTATCCCAACAGCGAGGAAACTGGATCCTCGATGGGAGGGGAGATGGAGGATTAAAATGATTAAGAGCCCAGTGAATATATGGAAATAACGGAGGGGAACCGTACAAGGGTAGTTCACACAAATCGACTTCGGAAACGTAGCCAGCCAAGTCCCCAGGATCAATCCGAATGGGATAATGCACCACAGAAGGAGGAACAGCAACCATGGAGCCCACCAGGTGTAGACCACATGTATATTACACCGACTGCTCCAGCTCCAACAAGACGATACCCACAATGGTTACGTCGTCCACCAGATCGATTAGTAGCAGGAGTCTGAATGAAGCTCGAGTCGAGGGAAGGGCGTATGTAAGATGTATTTGTAGGTGTGTTATTACTTCATTGCTGTAATAAATTATGATTACATTCCTGTACAGGATGTGGTTAGTGATGTCATGTCATTCTTCTAGAACTTTCGGTTGAACGTGATATAGAATACGGATAGATATACTTGGATGTGGAGTTGTTTGATTTTGTTGATCGACTGTTGAGTATTACACAAGTATCAATGTAGTTCTTTTTTTGTTTCAAAATTAAATTTTTTTTAATTTTTGGAACCTTCTCTATTACCTGTGTTTACATACTGTCTTGTTGGAAGTATTGAGACCTGGTTACATACTGTCTTGTTGGCAGGTACACATGTGAGTAATCACTGAAATTATATATGTGAAGATCTCACCTAGAAATCAAATTTTATTACTTCTTGGTCAAAAGTGATTTTTGAGAGCCTTGGAGTTTAACTATTACCACATTTTGTAGCTCAATCTTGGTTCATTTTTTAGTTTGGCTAACAATAAGTACCACTCTTCAGCTTTGCTATTCAGTATCATTTCGAATCACCTGGGTCTGCTAATTTTTGTCAGGGCTCATTGTGTTCTACTCACAAAATGTAAGCTAGAATGAACAATGTAGAGTTAATCTATAATATTATATTCAATAACAGATTATTGTGAAGAAAGTCTTATTTTATGGTTAAATTAGCTTGAGTCCTAGATCTATGTTTCTGGAGGTAAAATTAGCTAATAAAGAAAGAAAAAAGTGTAGTTTTACTCCTTGAAAACAAATTCTAACTTCATAGGAATTTTTTCTGAACACCAGAAATAACCTCTAAATGAGACTCACTTTTTTTTTGGCCTTACCTAAAGTCCACAAGTCCATTACTTGACGATGGAGCTATCCAACGGAAAACTTGTGATATAAAGTTAACTCTTCCATTGTTGTCATGGGCTATGGTTCTCTGTGCACAAAAAAAAAAGACAAGAGATGGATTAAGTACATGATTTTTTACAGGGAGGTGGAGAAAGGTAGAAGGACCAGAAATTAAAAAAAATTCCCTTTGAAAGAAATCTTGAAGGCTTTCAAGGTGTTGCAAGCTTGATTATTTACATATGGGAGTGTTCTGTAAGGAGAATATCCTCCTCCCCCACCACCTAAAATTAGAAACCGACATAGCAGAGGTATTGAATATACATTTCTAGTAATGTTTAAACATTTGGTGTTGAGCAAAGGCAATTGACAATATTTGGAAATTCAAAGTTTATGTCAATGTATGTACACATTCTACTCAGTTCTTCAGTTTTTACGACATCTTTGCTCTTTCTCACTAATTTTTTGCTGTCATTTTGTTTTTACTTGGTTCCATTGTTACACTAAACTGTTTCTCAGTAAACATATGTACCAAATTAAGCTGATGCAGGCAATAGATGCTTACATGGAGGTGTTTATTACTCCATATGATGAATCTATATAATGCCTGAGGCTTTTCATGAATAGTATAATGTTTATCACTTTACTCAATGAAAATAAGCTAGGAGAAGGAATAACATATTCAGAAAGGTTAGGTGAGATGATGAGGGGATTGGATGAGGACAAGAAAGAAAGGGGAAAAGAAATGCCCTTTCAACAATCCATGTTACTTGCTGCTCTTTCAGAGAGGTGGGACTCAAAATATTTCACATCCAAGTGCTCCACAGAGCAATTTTGACATTTCAGCCCAGTAATATTGATAAAGGACATGTGAATTTAATATAACAGAATCATTAATTGCTGAATATGCACAAATTTCCCGAAATTATAACCTACCTCTCTTGCGATGGAAAAACGATTACAGTTTACCAGTTGCTGCTGTGCATTCTGTAGTGCAAATGTCCCTATTTTGGCATCATCTGGAGCCCAGGCCTGAACTATAAATCCCCTGAATGTAGCGCCTTCTATACCTTTGACCTCAACTGGAAGGGAAAAAAGAAGCAATTTTTTATTAACTCGGGCAACAAGACAATAGAATTTTTTGAAAACACCACATTCTACTGCAATCTTCTTTTTGTTTGAAGCAAAAATGTGCAGCAGAAAAGCTAAGAATTTTGCTGAGCTGATTGACTACTTATTCTAACAAACCAGCTACAGTAGAGAGACATATATCCCTCCAAAGACCACTCCGTATGAATTACAATACACCAATGCACTTTCAAACATATCTCTAACCACAGACCACCTCCACTATCTTACCAGCCAAACCAGCATATTGAATTACCATTCTAAATCTTAACCACTTCCACCAAAACAACAAGCTACTACTTGATAATCCCTTGTACATTGGGATGCATACCGTACAGAACCACTGCACTTTCTAGTAGACTGCATAGTTACTGCATGTACACTATAGTAGTTATGGGCAGTTTGCCATTTCTTTATTCACTGTGCTTGTGCTTGCAAGAAAAGAAAATAGCTAACTTTGGAATAATTGGTCTTAACAACATTAGGATGTAATGACATAGTTAGCCTATCCCATTGCCTCACCCACCTCTAGCGACAAACCACCTGCATTGAGAGACCACTTCAGTATGAATCTGCAGGGGGAATTAGGGTCTCTGTTTAGTGTTTATCCTATTTCAGGCTGGCTTGTTCGGTTACCTGGTAAAGGGTAACATCAGTTAGTAACCATTTTCACTTATGCAGCATAGCCAGGCTAATCTAACTTTGAATCTGCTGCCAGGCATTGTCTTTACTATGATAACCATTCCTGATTTATGGCAGGCCACATTATCTAAGGCCAATGAGCCATACATATTATTATTCGGGTGAACATACATGGATACATACCTACATACATAGATATGCCATGCCAGCTTTTCTGTCCAACTCCCAACTAAGGGCTTGCTAGGCATTGATTGGTGAGCAAAGAAAGAGAAAAAAGTTAGAGCACTTTGATGAAACGAGTAACTGTCCATTATCCTTTTCTGTCGGCCATCAGCATACAATAAATTGTATGATGGCTTATGGGAGAGGTGGTTTTGAAGGGTAAGCATGGAGTTATAAGGGTCTTGGTTTGTAGTTTGTGACTTTGTCCTATCTCAGGCTGGCTTGTTTTGATATCTGGTAAGGGGTCATATCAGTTACTAACCGAGCACATTCTTACTTGTGCAGCACTGCCAGGCCAGTTTATCTTTGAATCTGCTTCCCTGCTAGTGTCTCAGGGTATTTGGCATCCACAAAATATGGTATCCTTGAGCCAAATACACTAGTGGGTTGGCATGTACCCCCTGTGGGCATAATTATGTTTCTTCTGCCACCAGCTCAGAGCTTGTATATAAAACACAGACAAAATGCATGATGACATACAACCAGTGGTCATGGAGGTCAGCGGCAACTCTCCCATTGCTAAGCTATTGATGTTAAGGGAGTAATGATACTAAATCAGAGCATGTGAAGAGGGTGGAAGAGTACAATGACAGATAATGTGCATTAAAAAATCTTAAAGCAAGGCTCAAATGATTCTCAGCCATTGCCTAGTCCTAGCCCTTCCTAGACCTACTCCTGGCACAGTTTTTTTCCTTCTGTTCTCTTTGATACTAGTGGGGGGATACCATATTTCCTGATCGAGTGTCACTTGGGATGCCAAATACCTTTTATATACTGATAGATAGATTGGTATATAGATAGATACGTCACGCATGGCAATACAAAGTTTTCCATTTATTCCAACTGATGGCTCACCTTTGCTCACCTATTAGTGAAATAATATACATTATATAAAGGTCACCCATTTTGACACCTCTTTTCTAGCCAGCCAGAAATAGGACAAACAACAAATTGAGACTGTAATAAACCCTTGTAAGCTTACCCAAACCACCTTTACTAGTTTCTGGTACCGTTGAAGATTTGCAGGCCTTAGGCAATGGGGATGAGCTGAAGTACAAAAAGTTGTTTGCATGGCACCTATGCTAAAATATATTTTGCGAATGTCACCTGTACAGTAGGCATTTCAAGTCGGTATGAAGAGACAGCTTTGATCAGTAGATATTATATGGCAAAAGGAAACCTAGAAAGGCAGTAAGCATGTGAAGCTATTACTTTATCTTCTTCAGAACAGTAAACCCTTCAGAATCTTCAAATCCAGAACTCTCAGACTCACTATCCACTCTGGCTACAATCTTAAATTCTTCCATATACTTAAACCATCTCCTCTTGTGCCACCACCATTCAATGATAAAGTACTTTCCTAGAACCAGTCCTTAGCACATCAACAATGCTTACCTGATAGAGCCAGTGATGAAGAAAGCAACAATGATTGATGCTGTTATTCACCACAAGATTTTAATTAAGTATTCAAGCGCATGCATGCATTGTATTACTTTAATTTTCACCACCTAAATAGTTGAATTGTCCAGATGTTGACCATTAACATTACAAAAATAATGCTATTCTATAATACCATAGACTTCAGTTCATTCCTAGTTTTTAAACATCAGTGATAAAAGAAAGAAAGAAGACTGCCCATGTAAATTATCTAGGTAAGTTAGGTCACCTTTTATGATTAGCATAAACACAACCAGTTGAAAAACCCTTTACCAAATCATGTGCACCAAACATGTATAAAATGTAATGTGGCTATTAATTTTTAAACCAGTTGGTGCGCTTTAGTGGTAGGGTGTGAAAAGCAGAGAATTTATCTACTATGCAATGACCACCTCCTTAAAAATAAAAAAAAGTTGTCTGGTTTTGGCTGGATCACCTATGTATCACCGAAGCTTTTTAATATCTGTGTAAATTATGCTCAAGAAACTATACTAGGGATTAATATATACCCAAAGCTAACAGTAGGAAAATACAATAACTCTCAGTGCAATGACTAACCAACATAGTTTCTTCCAGCCAAATACACGTACTGTTCACCGTTGAAGAATACGTTAGTGCTGATTAAATATTTACCATTTTCAGCTTGTTTTCTGTGAGGGCTGAAATCAGCTGGGATTAAATCATTACAAACTGAACGTTCTCCTGGCGGTCCAAAAGGGTAGCAACGAATAAAATCAACCACAACTGCTAGAACAAATAACCAAAGAAGCTTTCTAGCCATGTTTTGGTGTGTGTGTTTTAAGGCAGAAGCGTATCTAAGGTTATGACTACAGCAAGTCGTGAGCATGCGCAGCGGGTGCGTAAAAATGGTGGGACAGGGGGAGTAATTTAAGTTGGGGGGGGGGGGGGGGGGTTGGAAGTGATGAAAAGCAGCGGTAATGCTCGTCACCCTATACTAGGACCTTGGCTATTAACCTAGTCACGCAATTCTTAACTGTATGTGATATGACCAGATAAGACCTAAATAGAGAGAGAGGGTCGGGAGTGGAGATGCATTGCTATGTGGAAGTGGTCGAAAATGAATCGAAGTTGTTGGTGACTTGCTTGAGGTTTAGTTCCTTCACCAGCTCCTTATGCACTGTGCATCATAAGATGATTGAGGCAGTTGTTCGGCATGGCTGTACAGAGGTAAGACTTCACCATTCTCAGTGCACTGAAGGCACATTCAAAGCTGGCATTTGTTGCTGGCATAACGACCAAGGATAAGACCTTGGGTATGACCTTTTTGTTCTTTTTGAGGAAATCTACATTATGTATTGTATTTCCTCCCTTTGCCTTGACTGAAACTGTGTTAGGACTTTGCCTTTATAGACAGCTGAATTTGTAGGGTATTAATGTTAAACTCGGTGCAATTGGTGTACATTTGGTGAGACGAGTTCCCCCAATGCTCCTTTCACAAAGAACCTGCTCACAGGTTCCATACATTGTGTAACTCTTTTGATTGAAATGCTCAATGCAGCTATATAGCTACAGTGTCCACAGTTTCAAACTAGATCTGGCGGTAAAAGTCCTCTACATTGGAATGGTGCTCAGGTTGAACATTACCTTGATGGCATCTTACGGCGATGTGGAAGTGAAGGTGCTTGTAACTCCAATTTTACACCAGGTGAGTGGAGGCTTACATTCTTGTCTGATTGAATACCTCGAAGAACAGAAAGTTTGGCATTCTCTTGAGAATCTACTGCACATAACTTTGCCCTCTGAAGGTTAGTGCCAAGGTTATCTGAATGCAAAAGTACTAGCTACAATAACAAGTTGAATTCCATTGAAGAAACTATAGTTTGCATTTTAGCATGCACTCTAATTATTCTTGCCTCATGTCAGAGTCACTGACATGTTGGGCAAAGGATTTTCAGAGTCGGTGAGTCAATATCATATAGATAGAGATCATGTTCTATTTATCCCAGAATTTCTGCTCGTTTTCTATAGAAATCTGCCTCACTTTTAGGACTCTTAATTTCATGATTTCATTATGTCTTTCAGAAGGGGAATGTTTTTTATTGTATCCACGACAGCAAGGTTAAGCGAGTGGCAGTCAGCAGACATTTTTCATTCGGTTTCTTGATTTATGTAGCATTTGGTGCCAATCATTTGGTCGAACATCTGTCATAGCACTGCCCATGGGCATCTTGAATTCTGAGATTCCTATGCAGCAGCACATCTTTTATGCAAGCCACAGAAAGAAGTCCATGAAAACAAGAAGGCACTGACAACATTTGTAGAAGATGACCCTGTGTATGTAGAGGATTTTACACCATCAAAGCACAAGTGGACACCAGGAACTATAATCAAGGTGACTGGATCCATATAGTGCACCAAGGCAAGTATATAGTTCCAAAACATACTATCGTTCATTACATCTCCAATTTTAATCACAGAGCTGCTAAATAACGACCCCTTTCCAAATAACCTAGAGTTATTCACTAAGACCCATGTGATGAGCCTTTTTGTACGCCCGTCTGACGCCAATGGAATTTTCTGGCAGAGGGTTTTTATGAATCTCATGGGACTGGCACTTGAATATAGGGCTGGGGCTAGGGCTGGGGCTGGGGCTAGGGTGGGAACAAAACTTTCAAGGGCTTTTGGAGGTGATACAGTCTTCAGCATTAGCAAGCTATTGTGTCCAAGCAGCAATGTTTATACTAACACTGCACACGATAGAGCAGCCTAGCTAAGTCCATCACAGCTGTTTAGCAAGCAGTATCCATTCCAAGCAGCAGTTTCTAACCACCGATAACAACCCTACGCCTGACTAGAACTTAGTCCCCCCCCCGTGAAAACCACACCCATGTACCTGGCGGAAATATCTCATGACTGGAACCACACCTTTTCGTGTAAACCATACCTCCGTACCTCAGATCGAGTGAATACCCTGACGCTAAGTACGGGCAAAATGTCATCGCGAACAAAAATAATAATTGAACTGGGGAATGATCTTTGGCCCCTCCCGTCCCCCCCTCCTTGAGCAGCGTAACTTAATATTGTGGATAATTTTATTAATTAAGTACTGTTGACTTTTTTATTTTATTATTAGGTTAGTTACTAAATAGTTCCACACTGTGCTGTAATATATAATATAATTTATGTGATGGCCCTAAACAGGCTCAACCACAATTGACCACGCCCACTCGTTAAATCGTTGTGCCGCCATTCAGTCAGAGTTTTGTTTAGCAAAAGAGCTTGTTAGTTTGCTGTTTCTGGAGATGCCACCGAAGTCCAAGAGGAAGAGGCAGTTGGAAGAATACTTGAACAAGGGGAGAGATGTCAAAAGGAGCAATGAATGTATTTCTACCATAGTGGAGGATGGTGCTGAAGACGAGCAGATATCTGGAGATGTGTCTGAGATTAGTGAGCTGATGAGGTTATCCCAGGATGCTTTAGATACTGATGATGAATCTGTGGATCCTACCTTTGATTTAGATTCTACTTTAAATAGTGACAGTGACTATGGTTGAGACTTTTTGTGAGAATTGGGTTTTGCAGCAGGATAGAGATAATAAGGTGTCCTTGGCATTGTTTTTGTCCTTTCAAATGTCTAAGTAACTTGGTTGGTGGGAGACTAAGGCTGCTGAACTTGCTGGAGTTATGGTTGGTAGGTCAGATAAGACTGTTCGGGAATGTTCGGGAATGGAGGTCTCAATTCTTTGAAAATGATGGATGTATCCCAGATAGTGCACAGGGGCGGTATGAGAGATCCAGTGTTGCTTGGCGGAATGAGGATTTAAATAAAAAGGCAAAAAAGTTTATTAGGAATAATAATAACGTCAAGGGACGTCCTAATTTAACCTTAAGTAGCTTTTGTGAATGGGTTAATGATGTTTTGTTACCAAATGAAACCCTTGAGCTTGGCTATCCCAGGAAACTTTCCATTGAAACTTGTCGGAAATGGATGCATGGGCTTGGCTTTGAGGTTATTAAAAGGTACTATTGTAGATGGCCATGAACGTCCTGACGTGGTGGAATATCGAAAACCTTTTTTTTTTGCGAAAAATGGTAGGCCTTGGCTTCCTTAATGGTGATAATGCCCCCCTACTGAAGATGCAAAAAGGGCACTCCCCAGTAGTATTGTCCCTTCCCGTGAACGAATGGAAAAGACTGTTATTTTGTTCCATGACGAGACAGCTAACGACGACCAACCCACACTTTGGGCAGAAAAAGGGACCTCAGTTATGCGTCCAAAAGGAAAGGCTCTGGAATTATGTTATATAGCAGATTTTATTGAGGAAGAAATGGGTATTTATGTTTGACGAAGGAAGAGTGCACAGCTAGGACAAGTTTGTTACTATGTATGCACGTCGGTTCTTGGAATATGGGCTGAGTAAGGAGGGCTATTGGACATCTGATAAGTTTATGGAACAAATAAAGGATGTTGTGAATTTTAAGTACCCTAGGAATGATGGTTGGCAAATAGTTTGGATTTTTTACCATAGTAGTTGTCGTGCTGATGATTCGTTGGATGTAGCACACATGAATGTCAAGGAAAGCAGAGGGTTATGAGGGATGGTTGGTGGGGAGATGGCAGGCCTCAGAAAATGAACTTTGCAAACGGTGTACCGAAGGGGTTAAAGGTTGTATTGGAAGAGAGGGGTGTGGACATGAGCAAGATGAATGGTGACAAGATGAGGGAAGTACTTCGAAGCCATCCTGATTTCAAGTACGAGAAGTCAAGGATTGAACGATATATACTTAGTTGATCAATTCAAACACATCATGTACATGCTACCCAAGAATCATTGTGAGCTGAATCCCATAGAGAGAGTGTGGGCACAAGCAAAACGTTATACGAAGGCTTATTGTAAATACAACATTATAATTATACAAAGTTTGAGAAACACCATAGTACCAGCTTTAGACAGTGTATCCATGGACAATTTCCATATCCATTTTAGAAAAGTTAGGCATTATGATGTTTTAGTAATGTAATTTCAAAATTTCAGAATTATTGGATTAAAGATTGGCGAACTTATTTTCGGTTTATTACCGTAATATCCATAATATCCAAAGTGAAATAATTTGTTAAAGTTTTGCTCTAATAGATCTCTTGGGTTTCCAGTATAGAGTATATAGTAATTTTAAAAAATCATCAATTTTGAGACTACATATATATGATTTATTTAAAATGTCCATATATGGAAGTACTTTCAGTTTCATTATAAGCGCAAACCTCAAAATCTTACACAGTACTCAACATGGTGTGCTAAATAAGGGTTCCAAATATAAGGTTGTTTGAAACTTTAATTAGGAAGTTAGAGCCAAATTTCTACTTGATATAAAATTGGAACTGGATGTCTGGTTGCACTATATCCTATTTGGTTATTGATGGACGGGAGTGATGTGCGTCATCACATAGTATGATTGCAAGCAATTCAGACTGTAGTTCTATTGGGCCTGAAGTCAAATCTGTCCAGACTACTGCTGACAACCAAATCCACTGAACCTCCTGGAATGGAGAACCGACTTCCTACGTTACTACTAGTACTGCAATGTAAACTTGATATTGAACTTGCAATATATTACCAAAATGACTAAACTGGCTCGTATCAAAACATGGTATTTTACAGTGTACACTAAACAAGGGTGATAGCAAATATATAACCACAACAATGTTAATAATAACTAATCATATATCATATAAGCAGACTAAGGTCACAATTTATCACACCTCCCCTAGCTTGAAGGTCAGTTAATCAATAGATGGTCGGTAACAATCTGGAGGTGCTCTGTTTCAGCTTGAATGACGTGGAAGTGATGCCAGTGCTTCCACATGACTTGACTGCCTGTGTTTGTGATGGTACTTCTTGGTCTGTACTTGGCTGGTATATAGTCTGATACAGTTCCAGCTAAAACGGTTGTGCATCAGCTTGGCGATCGGAGTCATCTGATTCTTGGTCTTGATCTGCATCATCAGCCTTCTCCTCAGGCTCCCTTTGTCTCTTGTGTGTACTTTGACAAAAACTAATCAAGGAGACTTGTCTTTTAGCGTTGATTCACTACATCCATTGTCCCCAGACTTTGGTTCCCAGCATTTAATCATGTAAGTAGTCGGGTGAAGAGGAAGAGAAACAATGGCTTGATATCTTATGAAACAAGGGTGGAAACTCTCCCCCCCCCCCCCCCAACAACGAGTAAGAACATTATTCAACAAAATGAAGATAAGAAATCTGAATGCCATCACTATATTTTTTCCTAAATCCAGCATATTTTATGAAATATGAGATGGGTTTAGACATCAAAAGAATCATTCAGTCTCAGCAGTGTTCTGTCATGCCAAAAGAGGTTTCTGGACTCTCATCAAAGCAGCCCTTAGGCTCTCAGCTAGATGACTAGTGGGTGCCAGTTTGGATCCACAAGTGGGATCTAGGCACTGAGCACCTTGGTTTCTCCTGATCACCCGCTGCAGTCACCTTGTGGCATGAGGGTAGAACCAAAGGTCTAAGTGTTCAAATTGAGATATAGTCCATGGGCCAGGATGCAAATTTTCCTGAACCGGTACCACTCAGGGGGACAAAGTCTAAATGCCATTTTTAACTTGCCATACATCTCTAGTTTAGGTTCTGATATGATAGCAATCTCAGGATGGTAGCTGATTGGTTGTTATCACCATCTGAGTACATGACCTTTATCCTCAGAGTGATGCCGACAATATTTGGCATCTGTTGGATCATATATAGCAGTTTGGTGATTTGTTTTGTGTTTCAAAACAAACAACAAAACAATTTTCCCCCTGTATATAGCTATGGTCCAACATGAAAATTACAACATTATTTTGGAGAAAATTAGTATACTACTAGATAAGATATCAACACTATTTATCTAACTGATCGACAAGGATATAAAATAGATGTTCACAGAAAGACAATGCGTGCAACAATGATTAGTTACTTGTGAGCATGCGCATACATGTAGGTATTAGCGTGTGGGTAAAGGGTCGTTCTGCCCATTAGTTATTAGGTATTAGCTATCTCCCCCAGGCCGATTACTCCTTGTAGTTCGGCCGATGTTGAGTAACACACTGTTGCTTGGAGCGGCAAAGTGTTGGTATGCGCACAGGTGCTGGCGAGGCGGGTCGGCTAAGATTATGGGTTGCCTGAGAGGGAGAAATATTGCTGAATGGCAACGGGGAACCGGTATTGTCCAATGCTCCACGATGGGTACTTGGATGGGTTCGGGGTGTCAGTGGAGTATGGGAAGTATCCAGGGGCGGTCTGGTGGTATGCGAAGTGTCCGTCGGAGGGGTGTCCTGAGTTGCTGTGTCCGCATTGATTTCGAATGGCGTAGTCATGGGCGCGTGGTCTGGAAGTGGAGTCGCTTCCAGCTGGTGTACAGGGGCGTCGGGGAAGTGTCCTCTGATAGCAGATGGTGAGGGGATGGCACATTTACGTAAGAACTTCCTGTTGCGCAAAGTGGCCCTGCCTGAGCCGGCCATGCGTACCCAGTATTGATGGAACTGACGAACCTCAATCACTGTACCAGTCTTATCCCATCGTCGGGGGAAAGGGCCAATTTGGTTCTGCACCCGTACGACATCGCCAATCTTGAGCTGGGTGAGGGGACGGGTGTGTTCCGACCACTTGCTGAGTTCTGTCTCGCCTCTGGTAGCCATAGCGGCTTCCCGGTGGTCCAGCAGTCGATTCCAGTATGGATGGAGATGGAGCTTGCCCGGGAGGACAGGGATGAGATCCTTGATCGGTCTGGCGAATACTGCTATGGCAGGGGATATCTTCGTGATGGGGTCTGGGGTGTTGCGATATGTGAGTATGGCTCGCTGGAAGCTGTCGCAATCAAGTTCGCCATTGTCCGGCGTGTTACCGGCAATGGTGTGCTTGATGGTCTTGACACCGATTTCCGCACGGGAATTGCCGTGAGGGTAGGTGACAGAGCATAGCCGGTGGTGGACACCCCAGTCAGCCAGGAACTTCTTCGTAGTCGATGCCGTAAATTCAGGGCCGCCATCTGTGGTGAGGTCGTCCGGGATGCCAAAAGTGACGAAGATGGACCTGAGGCTGGAGATGAGGCCAGTGGCGCCGTTGGTTGAGCGTTCGACGATGGGCCATCCAGAAAAGCGGTCGACTATCACCACATAGGTGTGGCCCTTGTGGTGGAAGTAGTCGGCACATAAGCTCTGGAATGGCCGCGTTGGAAGGTTGGGAGGCGTCGGAGGCAGAGATGCCTGAGAAGGTGACATAGTATTGCACATGGTGCATGATGCCCTGTGATGGGCTATATCAGCCGCTATCCCCGGCAAGAAGATCGACGCGTCGGCTCTTGATTGCATCATGGTAGTACCCTGGTGGGCAGAATCGAGCGCTTGCAGGCATTCTGCTCTCAGGGAAGGTGGTATAATGACTCTGTCTTTGAATACAGCCACTCCGTCAACCGTGTAAAGGTGAGGGCGATGTATGAAAAACGGACGTATGGTGAGTGGCACATCAGCCTGTTTCGATGGGAATCCGTCCTCTATTGTGGACAGCAAGAGCTGCATGGCGGCGTCCGAAGTGGTTTCCTCCTTGAGGCGCTGCCATGTGAGGGGCAGCCTGGACTCAAATGCGGAGCACATGGAGTGATCAAGGTCGTTCTCGTCCATCTCGTCCGTGGTGGCATCCGTCTCGACTGAGAGCCCAGCCATCAGTACTAGGGGAATACGGGGAGGTGGCGCTGAAACAGCGTCCGGCAGTGACATCCCGGGGGGTTTGTGTGGACCGGAAGGGTGGCGAGACAAAGCATCCGACGTGCAGTTGCGCACGCCGGGGATGTACACCATCTTGAATGAATATGGAAGGGTCTTCTCCTTCAAGTTGCGCAACCTGGCGTTGCTGATGTCTGCCAGGGCGCGATCTCCAAAGATTCGGACCAGGGGCTTGTGGTCTACCGCAATGAAGAGACCTGTACAGCCCAGGATGAAGTGGTGACAGCGCTGAAGGGCCTCGGCGACCGCGAGGGCTTCGCCCTCGATGACCGCATATCTGGACTCGGCCGCATTAGTGAACCGAGATCCGTCCAGAGTGATCCTCCAGCCCTCCTTGCAGCAAAATAGCTCTCGTTGGGGGCATGAGCAGTGGCGCTGAAACATCCAGAACCCGATCCCAGACTTGCTCCAGTCAGTAGCAATGCATGTGGTGCGATTATTTTCAAAGATCTCCACTCCGGTCTGTATCTGCTCGATAATCTCCTGTTTGGAAGCCTCGAACGCCTCCTGATGCTCGTTGGACCAGACGAACTTGGTGGATGGCTTAAGTAGGTCTCTGAATGGCGCCATGGTGTCTGCCCGGGAGAAGGTGTAGGCTACCTGATTCACCAGGCCGAACCATGAGCGGACATCAGTGGTGGAGGTGGGGATAGGGAATTCGGCTATGGCCTTTGTAAATTTCCGGGCAGGTTTGACGGTGGTGGGGCCTATCTCGAAGCCGGCAAATTGGACTGTGTCATGGGCAAACACGAACTTGTCTGGGTTCAGAGTGATGCCGTTTGCACCGCAGAGGGTGAGCCAGTTGGCCGCGTCCGTGAACGCCTGAGCGAGGTTCTTGGACCAAATGAGGGTATCATCCACACATTTGGTCTTGTTGTTGATGCCCTCTATAATCGCGTCAAATCTGGCGGTGTATCCATCACCTGAGGCCTTGTAACCCTGGGGGGCTGTCAGGTAGCGGTATCGTCCCCAAGGCATGATGAAGGTCGTAAAATGAGTATCATCTGGGTGAAGTGGAACGGAATGGTACCCATTCCACGCGTCAAACACGGACTTCTTCATCATCTTGGGTACGCTGCGGGCTTGGTGGTAGGGAGACTTTGTGTGGTGCGTCTCTCGGGTTGTGTGAGCATTGAGGGGTTGGAAGTCCACAACTCGTCGTGGTTCTCCGTTAGCCTTCCCTACGATCACCATGCGGTGGCACCATGTGTCAGGCATGCCGGTGGGGACCTTCTCAAGGACTCCGAGACGGACGTCGCTATCCAAGTTGGCTTTGACCTTCTCCTCCCAGTGAACGGGCACTGCGGCAGCCTTGTGTGCTGTGACGGGCTTCGCTGTCAGGTCGATATTCAGCCGTAGAGGCGGCCCCGCCATCATGGGAAGAGGTTGGTGGGTACATGTGTTGAATGTGGACCCTTTGAATATCGCCCGCAGGTGCTGCTCCAAGATGCCCCTGTTCTCCGCCGTGGCGGGGACGGGCAGGGGAATGGGACCAGGTGGTGGCAAGGAGCGAGTCGGGCATCCGCACTTACGTACCTCCACTGTATGAGCGAGTTTGGGCCGCTGTGGCAGTGGGATACTCGACACCGCTCCTGCTGAGGTAGATGGGAATCTTGGTGGGATGATGCCGAGGTCTGCACATGCTTCCCTACTCAAGAATAATCGGGTGACGTTTGGTGTCACATATATCATCTGTTTGGTCACGGAGTCGGAATCCGGCAACGATAGTTCTAGCAGGACGGCGCCCAGGATGTGTATGCCACTTTTGTTTGCCGCCTGCATCCGTTGGGATACCGGTATCAGGTTGTTTCTGGACATCCCCAGTTTGTGAAGGATGTTTACTCCTGACAGGCAGCTTTGGCATCCAGTATCTGGCATGCCTTCGATGGCGCATTGTGCAGGCCTAGGGCGCCGAGCGATCTTGAGGCTGTCGTAGTCGCTGGGCAGTAGCTTGGCCACCAGACTCCTGGATGGCTGGGGAAGGGATTGTCTCTTTACCCATTGTTCGGTGGTATTGTCGAACACGTGATGGTCCAACACATGAGGTTTTGAGGCCTCACGGGTCGTGATGTCGCAGATGTTGTCGAAGATTGCATTCTCGATCATCTGCGCTGGTGGTGTTTTTGAAGGTGGTAGTTTTGACTTGCATACTTTGTCTGCGTGGTTGGCTTTGCCACATTTCCCACATGTATGGCCAAATGCTTTGCACTGGGCACTCCTCAGTGGGAGCGAGGGGTATTTGCCATGCCCGGTTCTCCCGCAAAGGTAGCACTTGGACTCGTCTTCTATTTCGTCTTCTATTCTGGGCTGTCGTAGTCCTTGTCGGGGCAACCTCTTGTACTTGCTCGTACTCCTCGTCGCTCCAACTAATATGCCTGAGTCCAGCAGGGACACCGAGGCTTTGGCTGCTTCCTTGGACTCTACATACAGCATTGCCCTTTCCATGCTGAGAGGTTGGTTGGGCTCCCCGAGCAGACCCTGCTTGATTTCAGGATCGGCCAACCCGGTGATGAGAGCGTCTGCCATGTTTTCCTCAGTGTAGTCGACAGTGAGCGTGCACGTGCATGCCTTGCTATATTGGCAGGTAGCTGCCTGGCCCAGAAGTCGCGCCCCAAAGGCTCTCACGCCCTCCTCCCGGTCCTGAGACATGTTGTGTAGCTTGTCCCTGGCCACGGTTGGATTTTCTATCCTGACTGCTAGTATCTTTATGGCCTTCATAATGTTGTCCAGCGGCAGTTCGGACAAGGCCACGCCCCCGTTGTTCCTTTGGAGGCCTCTTCTCAAGTCCTGGTCGCAGCATTCTAGGAGCTGGATGGCTTGGTCACTACCCCTCACCTTGGTAGCCTTGATATAATCCCTCCATCGAGACTGGAAGTACAGCCAGTCCTGGCTGGTTCCAGCTGCTGAAATAGTGGGTCTTTTCACAGCCTCGATTTTGGATCCATCCGTCTTTTTGTGGTTGATGAGGTGCCCTTGCAGATGGGCAGCAGCCAGAACAGGGTTGGCCATAGCTCCCTCAGGGATCAAGTAGTCGCAATCGTGTACAGGGCATCGTCTCTCGTCCATGCCGCGTGGGGGTGGGCGTCAATTGGAAAATGCTCGACCCGTTCCTGTTTGCAACTTCCTTCCCCAACCAGCAACTAGCTATCAGACTACAATGGTCCTAGCCAGCGATTTGTTGCACGCATAGATAAGATATCAACACTATTTATCTAACTGATCGACAAGGATATAAAATAGATGTTCACAGAAAGACAATGCGTGCAACAATGATTAGTTACTTGTGAGCATGCGCATACATGTAGGTATTAGCGTGTGGGTAAAGGGTCGTTCTTCCCATTAGTTATTAGGTATTAGCTAACTACTATAGTATACAGTAGGTATATACTATACATCTCTCATTCTTTCTGTAATTCAGCACAAATCAGCATAATTCATGGGAAAAAAGCATTACTTCAAATATTTTTTTAAACTGCAGCGGCACTCTCAAAACCATGGAATATTCAGAACTACTTAGTAAATGTTCACTCTGATTCATATTACAATGATCACACCACTAAGAGTTTAACAATACACAATAAAATAACGGAAAATCAACACAGAGAACACTGTATACTTATATATTAATCTTCTGAGTCTTCATCAGAGCTTTCTGGCTCAAATGTAGCCATGGATTCTTCCTCCTGCTTTTGATTAGTGCAGTTTTGAAGCTTGCAGAGTTCTGTGCATTTTAGTCCATTGCTAAGACAAGTGCAGTCTGGGAGTTTGCACCTGCGCACACATTACAAGCTATCAGGGCAAGGACTACATCTGGTGCAGGCGGAGTGCGCATCCAGTTAATTGCTAACTTTCCATCATTACCGGTCAGCCACCCATTCATGGTAGGATCTGGTATGGAAGGGTGAGTTTGCAGAGAGCATCTCCAGATTCTAGCCTGGTAATTGGCACGAAGAACATGGAGAAAGAGGCACTCTCTGCATGGTGGAAGCTGACTAGAGTCTGCCTCTCCTCGTTTGGCACAAAATATTTGGTAGCGGAGGTCATTCACCTTACTAGTGCTAGTTCCTGAAACGTACATGTTACAGGTAAACTGCTGTAATTTCTGAACTAAGTCCGAAGATACATCCCAAGTCTGGCCAAGTTGGCTCAAAGTCTTCTGGTAAGTGATGTTTTTCTTCAGCTGTTTTAGGGCTCCCAGTTTCCCAATGCCGGCAAATGCACTCACTGTGTCACACCCCGTAAAAGCGTGTAGGCCGATTAGACTGTCACAGATTCCTTCTCCTAATGCGCTGCCTAGTTTGCTTATATCAATAAACCGTGTGCGATTCTGGGTGCCACGCTTCTGGTAAATAGGGCATGGAATGATTTTGTGGAAACCAAGGCAGAGCACCAAAACATCAGTGTCTTCAGCTGTAACTATTACTGCCTTTGAACCAGACTTAGCAGCATGCAAGGCATGCAACAGGAGCCGTGTGTCTGCTTCTTCTTGGGTTGAATGCAGCTCCGGGGCTTCCATCCAGTCATCTCTTGTCATTCGATAACATTTATCCTCGCAGGTAGCATACAGTATCTTCCCACCTAGCTTTTTCCGTTGGATTGTCGTTTTCCATTCATCTACTAGAAATTTAATCAGGCTAGTTTTGTTGTCAGGGCTGCACAGGAACTTCCTCCACTGCTGAATGGTGTGGCCTCCGGTAATTTTTTTGTATTGTATAGTTGGGCTTGCAGCTCCACGGTTGCATCTTTCAGCATCTTTGATTGACCTATCGTGATAGACATCAAAAACCACATCAATCCTTGGACTGTGTGTGCCTTCAATCAAGACCAGCTGCAAAATAGATTCTGCAAGCTGTGAAAATGTTTTGCTATTGCCATTCATCTTCTGCACCAGGCTCATGCCGTCAATGATGCAGGTTGATTCATTTGGGATTTCATCAGCAGGGGAAACAACCTTTTCTAGTTCTTTAGCAAGTGAAGCCTTGTTGGTCTTTCTTAAAGACCCATCAACATTTGCCAATGCCCAAGGTAGAGGCCCCAGTGGGTGGGCCAAGACATCTTTCATTTGCAGCTTTCGGCTCTCAGTGACTAAGATCATTTGTCCAAACAGCTTTCTGTCTGCTTTCAGAACCACATCAAGTGCTTTGTTTGCATGAACTTTCTTTATGTTAGCATCAGTGAAAGTTTTCAAGTTGAGTTTGGTCATTTTGTCATGGAATTTGTTGATTGGTTGATCTTTGTCTAGTCGACTTTCTTTGAAACTCTGGTATTGCACTTCTCCCGTCTCAAAGGCCCTCAACAAATCATTAGCTACATTTGGAGGTGCCAGAATTCCTGTGGATAAGCTAACCAAATCAGACTCCTCTGGACACATCGGGTTCAGCCAGTCATTTTCCATCAAGTCAACAAGAGATTGGACGTCTTTCTCATCCTTCTTGATTCTTGGACTCTGCAAGTCATGATGAGACCGATTTGAACTGCCTTTTTCTATCTTATCCCTCAGTTTCCTGAGGTATTCTCTTCTGTATTCAGCAGTCATGTAGTACTTGGCAACTGCTCCAGGCTTTAGACTGAACCCCTTAGTTCCCCCTGGTGTCTGTGTGTCCTTGTTTACTGTCTCCTCAATGGTTTGATCAACAGGGATCCTGCCAAAGGGGTTTGAGTGGCTAGCTGAACTGAGAAGCCACCATGCATGAATTTCTCATACACTTCTGGGTGTGTAGTAGGTAACTGGGACATCTTTGCATAGTAGTAAGGTAGATACCGTGCATAATTTAACCTGTCATAGGCAAAGCACCAAGGTATCAGAGCACGGATAGATGCAAGATGCAACAGCCAGTCTCCTTCTCGTGATGCTCTAATCAGCCCCAACAAATTGTCCACCATATCCACATAGGACATCCAGAATGATGACAGACTGCCATTGCTTTCTCTAAGGAACTGGAGATAGTCTTCAAACAGCTCTAAGATCCTGGCACATGAGTTGTTGTTGACAACCATAACTAAGGATGCCTGTGATAGATCTTTGCACATCTCATTGATGATCTTGAGTGTTTCCTTCATATGGACAACATCTGGGCCATGATGAACTTCTAACCATGGCAGGAAGCCTTTCCATGCCAGACGAAGGAGACCTTCATACACCAGCTTTTGAAGTCTGACTGCACGATTGTACTTCCTTCCATCCATTACACCAGCAATGGAGCCTTCTGCTATCACCCCAGACTCTACACAGAGGTCCCTCAGTCCAGCATCTTGAAATCGCTTTCCAATTGTAGACAGAAACATACAAATCGTGTGGAAAACTCCAAGCCTAATGATGATTGTAGCCTGAAATTTGTCAGGATGCTTCCATATGATATCCACAGCCTTTGCATACAGAGCCTGATCAAAGACACAGATAATCTTCCCAAGGTGTAAAGATTGCATGATTGCTAGTGACTTGTTGAGGACTTCATGTACAGTAGACATCTGTGTGGCTGGAGCATTGATAGTAGGTAGGTATCCAACACTGTCTTGGGTAACTGTCACTTCATCTCGGGTTAATATGTTGAAACCTGTCCACCCACTAATAGATTGTTGTTCTTTATCTGACATGCGTGCCATAAGCCAGATGAAGTTCTTCTTCCTAGCAGAGTTTGTTTCTTCTGTGGCTTGGACATATACACTCTTACTTTGGGGAGGTCCAGCTCGTTTTCCAACATTGTATGGTGGGAGCACAGGCACTGTTGCAGCAATACTTCTCTTCTTCGTTTTGGAAACTGAAGGAAGGATCTTGGCAGGCATTGGCTCGGTTGATATTTCTTGGATGGCAATCCTATTTACTCTGTGTGATGTTCCCTCTCCACTGACCGTCTCCTCCAATCTGTCAATGTTGTCCCAGGCTAGGGTTGTGAACACACCAGGATGGATATTGGATGGAAGGGCTATGTCACCTTCTGCCAGTGACACCTTTTGAAGACAGAGTGCTGTATCTATCTCTTCCATCTGAGAATACGAGACACTGTGACCAAGTCTGTTGAGGATTTGTATCAGCTCTACATTTCCCGTCAAAGACTTGACTGCAAATGGTAGCATGATGTGCTTCGGCGGTTTGGCCTTGCCACCAGTGACAGCATACACGATGTCACTAGCTAATGACCAGATCAACCGCTTCACTTTCTGGGCTGCCTGGCTATGGCCACCATTGCCTGTCAACAGGTGGCACAAAAAGAGACTGACTGACTGTGGAATAATGCTTTCCTCAATTTCAGGATCAACTTGTGGTGGCCAGGCTTTAGAAATCATTTGTTTCTTGATGTCAGCCCACAACTGCAATGCTGTTTTGCCTACAATGTCTTCACTTGTAATGCTTTCTAGCTGACACAATTGTGATCTTAAGGACAGATTTTCTTTAGCTAGTTCACACATTGTCAAGTTGTCTGGAAAGATAAACAGTTTCCCTTTTTTGTCAGGATAGACATGCAATGATCGACCGAACTCACTCTCTAATGTCCGATGGATATGTTTCTTGGTTGAATCTTTAATAGCATCTATACCACAAGTGTGCATTGATGCAGTCAGCCTAGCAGATAGTTCTACCATAGTCATCACTCGGGGGGAAACAAACAGATTTGTTCTGATGAAAAGGAAGAGCTCATTGTATGACTTTTCCAAGGCAACTACATAGTGATCAGTGCCTTCTTCTGTACTCACAGTTTTTGCTGTATCCAAACATCTGGTGTAATCTCGGTAACAAGACCTATGGTAATGACCTTCAGCAGCTACAAGATCTCTGCTGACAAGGGCAAGGATTCTGTTGTCCTTTATCCTTGTGGCTGCATTTCTGATTGTGGTATCAGCTCTTAGTTCTCTGCATTGTATAAGATAGTCTCTAGTCTTATGTCCTTTTATATACTTGTTTTCCCTTTGACAGAAGATGCACACTGCACAGTAAGTTCTAGATGAACTCGGTCCTTGCCTGGCTGATCTTCTCGTGGTGTCATCCTTGTCACTGGTGTCACCCCTCTCCCTTTGGACTATCTTCTCAAGCTCTCTCTTCATTTTAAATAAACTGCGACACTTTCTATGGTACTTGATGTCTGGGAGCTCTTCTTCTGGAAGGTCCTTTGCCAGCTCTAGCAGTGGTTCATGCTTTCTGACTTGAGCTGCATTCAGCAAGGTTTTCCAGGAGTCCACATTTTGCGGTGATATCAGCTGGTCAGTTTCCTCATCAGAGCAGTGAATGAAGCAGGCTTTGTGTATCTTCTTCAAAGGCAGACCCTCAGATCTGTCCGCAGTCTCCATCCTCTGTCACTCACACCTGCAAAATATAATATTAATTCTGGGGTTCCTACACGATTCTGAATGGGGGGAGGGGGGGGGGGGGGGTGCTAATGCACTTACTTGCTTTGGGTTGCCTCCAACAGTTTTCATTTCAAAAATAGATGCTCTGAGATTGGAGGTACACTTATAGCTAGCTAATATATGACATATATGACATGCAGAGAATTTTCTAGAAAGAGTAATATTCTAGATAGAGTAATTAGGACAGCCACATGGTTGAACATTGCCAGAGAAAATTCTAGATTAATTAGGACAGCCACATGGTTGAACATTGCCAGAGAACATTCTAGATTAATTAGGACAGCCACATGGTTGAACTTTGCCACAGAACATTCTAGATTAATCAGGAGAGCCACATGGTTGAACTTTGCCATAGAACTAATTGGGAGTGCCACATGATTGAACTTTGCCACAGAACATTCTATATTGAACTAAAATGGACGCCAATTAAGAGGTACCAGCCAAAAAGGCAATCAGCTACTCATCTGGAATTGCTATCACATGTTTTTTACTACGTCTACTGGGAACTATAAATTCCCACTAAGTGAAGTTTTGTCCCATTGTATGGTACCGATATCTGATCTGGCCCATGGACTAATAGAGGTAGGAATCATAGCTAGATTTTGTACAAGAAGTTAGGCAGACTCATTTTTCTCAGTCTATTTAAACATTGTTGATTAGCTTTCCTTCTCTCTCCTGGCTGTTCACATTACAATCTTGGTAATGCTGCTAAATCTCTCTTTGCATTTTTTTGGCTAGAGATGTTGCTTCCACTTTGTTGTCAATTAATGTTTATGAGTTTCATGCTATTTACTATTGTCTTACATGGAGAGGTGAAAAACTCTGGGGAAAAATTTGAAATACCTGCAGAAGAGTAGAATCTACAAATATTAATACTGATAAACATGTCTAAATATGAATGACATCACTATGTAATTATTGATTTGCAGACATTTCCCGGAGTTGTGAACACTCAATTTCTGAGGGATTTGTAACTCTGTAGTTATACTGTCTAGGGATTTACAATTGAAGTTTTGGGTTTCTTTATAAAACATTTTTTTATCCCTCTCTGTCAGACCTTCTTTTGCAAACTCAATGCCCTATATTTGTTACTGGTAATGATACCTATGTATGCAATTAATGTTCAATTAATGTTCAGGTGCAATATATGTCCATAGCCTAATATATAGATGTGATCAAACAGGATTATCTTACAAACAACCAGCTGTGCACTATGCTATATCTCTCTTCATTTTGGAATACATGTATACATCAGGGACTCTCTGACAGATTTCTTGAAATGGTGGAAGGATGGAACCTAGCCCCTATCCAAAATCCAACTCAATCATCTTGGCAGCCTCTTAGTGCTAAATGATGGTTTCTGCTAATAGCTACAAAAAGACTCCCAGAATGCCTTGAATCTTCCACTAAGGTATATAGTAAACTGGCAGACATAGAAAACAATACAAAGTGTGAAAAACCCTTGAAATTTATCTTCAACAAAAACTTTTATATAAAAGTTATATATAATATATATCCACACATAACTTACATATATATGTCCATTCAAATTTCAGTACCAGATGACTACAAACGTATGTCTACGACTAATCCTTTTCTCGATTGCAGAAAATAAAAACTGGTAAGTCGATAAGCTAACTAGCTCTTGTAAATATTATAAGCAGAACAAAATTAATGACGTTCATAGCTAATCATACCAAAACATCTGCTGTTTGGTTGGTGGAGGTTTTCTGTGAAACAATTATATACCAAGTAGTCAAGGAGGCTGTAGCTGACCCTACATGGGTACGGTCAACTAGACATGACACGTGCATACTAAAAAACACATCCTATACTCACCCGACATTTAGACTAGATGCTATATAGCCTTCGTCATTATTATTCCTGATGAGGGTTAGAGCATCTAGCTGAAACATCGAACCAAATTTTAGTTATCAAGAAAGTTATTGTATCTGTTATTTCAGCTGAAAGTTTGTTGAGGGGAAAAGAAACAAATTTAAAAAACAATGCTGTAGTACAAGCTGTGGGTCATGCTCAAGGGGGGCCTTCACCATATTTTTATGGGGAAAACTTCTTTTTTATTCCGCTATTTTAAACTATAGTCTATCTAGGAGCTATATTTCAAGTTTCAGAGCATTTGAATGCTCCGTTCTAAAGTTATGCACCATTTTGTGCAAGCCATTTTATCTTGAAGCTACAAGAAACTAACCTAGGAGTGAAGAAATGGCCTTCCTCGTAGATATCAAATGCTTTGGGCTAGAGTGCTCATCCAGGACTCAAAATGATACCCATCTAATGCTGGTCATTGCTATTACAACTGAGCAGCCACGGGAATGATTGTGAGCCACTGCACATCCTGCTGACCGCGACTCAGCAGTTTTCTTCAAGCAGTTTTATTGAAGTTCTAGTGAAGATGCCAGTGTCCAAGGCTCGCCCAAAGCATCTTGGGGGTACCCATAAGCAGGACCTCCCTGTTAGGCCACCCTCACACTCTTCTGATGAAGCTGAGGCTGAAGTTGAGTGGCCTATACCCGGGGAGAAAGCAAGCACTAAGAAGCTCGCTACTTCTCCCCACGCTGTTCATCACCCGGTGAGCCCTCTAGAGATCCTAACAGTGCAACAAACCCCAGCACTTCAAGTGCTGGTGACCTGAGTCTTCGGACTATGTGGGGGAATTGAAAGGCTACCATCTTGTTGGCTGTGAAAGACTTTCTCAAGCAGTGTGTGATAGGTGCGTGTTCTGCATGCTCATCTCCATTCACCCTCAGGGAGGATTTGGTTACTAGGAAGGGATTGGTATCAAAGCTAAGGATTTGCTGTACCAATACTGTGTGCAACAAGGAAGCAGCGATATCTGATCCATATGCTTCAGATATGAAGTCTCCGAACGCCAGTGTCTTGGGGATGCGGGAAATTGGTAGAGGGCAAGCCAGCCTGGACTTCTGTGGCATGATGGATACGCTTCCTCCTCTTGGTGTTGCAGCCTATATAGTGCTCATGTCAATCGCCTGGCAAGGGTATCTATGGATTCAGCACTAGAGAATATGTGTGCTGCCTCTGCACATCTTCACAAACTACAAGGTGTCTGTCCAGATGAAGTCATCGATGTGCAGTTACGTGTGACGTACACGGTCTAAGCGTGGCTTTATGACAACTTATGGTGTAGTGGTGGTCATTGCATGGGAGACTGGGCAAGTCCTTGACTTCCAGATCAAGTCAAAACACTGCATGGCTTGTGCTCTGAAATTGAATTCTGTGGATGAAGACTCGGAAGAGTTCAGGATGTGGTGGGATGGGCATAGGGATGCATGTGGGAGGAATCATGTGGGCTCATCTCCAGTGATGGAAGGATATGCAGCACTTGAGATCTGGAAGCGATCAGAGGAGCGTCTTCACCTAAGGTTTACTGAAGTCATAAGTGATGGGGACTCGAAGACGATCAGAAGGCAATGGTGAAAACATGATGATCACAAAGCACGAGTATGTGGGACATGTGCAAAAAAGATTAGGAAAGAGTCTTCGTGTGGAGAAGAAGAGGATTTTGACACTGAACAGGATGTGAGGGAGAAGTTGAATGTACTCAAAGGGAAAGGGAAGGAAAAGTTGGTGGAGGAGGAAGTTGATGGGGGAGGGAAGATGAGGAAGGAGAAGTTGGTGGAAGGGGAAGCTGAGGGGAAGAAGAGGAAGGAAGAGGAAGTTAGGTTGATCAAGGGTGTGATGAGCGAAAAGACGATTGATCTTCTTCAGACGGTACTACGGCAATGCCATACGTGGCAATGTGAATGATCTGGATGAGATGAAGGCAGCCTGCTGGACCGTGTACTACCACTCTGTCTCGACTGATGCAAAACCTCAGCACCAATATTGCCCAGTTGGAGTTGATAGCTGGTGTAAGTACCAGTGTGCACTAGCTATGCATCAGGATGTGCCACCACACAACACTATGATTCCACCTGACTTTGAGCCTTTTGCAAGGTCTGCATTTGAAGCACGTGTGACGATGTCCTCTTTGAAGGATGCTTGAAAGAAGCCACGCAGAACAGGAATGAAAGCTTCAACAACATCATCTGGTCCAAGGCACCAAAAACCGAGTACTGTTCGCTTGCCGCCATTGAGACTGCTGTCAGCCACGCCACCATCATCTTCAACAGTTGAGCAGTGGCCTTGAAAGTTGTTCTGGAAGGCCTGGAAGTGGAGGCTGGCCCACTTTGCATGGCTACCTTGTCTGCCCGCAACAAGGTTTGCCTTCAGAAGTCTGTCAGGAAGGAGGAAGAGGTGGCAAAGAAGAGGCGGAAGAGGAAGCGACAGACGGAGATGAGTGTGGAAGAGGCACACATAGAGGAAGAGGGAGTTACCTATGAGACAGGGGCGTTCTAAACTGCGGGCGGAGGGATGGCAATGATGCTACACTGAGCCATGCTAACAACCTTGAAAAGAAAGTTACATATATAACAGGTATGTTAGAAAGTTGTTATATATTTACCATCCTCTGTTACCTTTTTACATAGTCTGACTAACAGAATTGCTGGAAGGAAAGATAGAATACAAGGACGGCACACATTGAACATTGCACACATTTACCTTTGGAGGCTTCATTCTCAAAATTGTACTTTTCGTTATTAAAAAAAGTGTATATAACTCTAAAGATAAATCAACATTTTTGGTACCATTTTAAAAGCTCTTTTCTTGCTGAATAGAATAAATTCTGCAGAGTTCATCTATGGGGGATATATGGGTCTAAATGTGAGGAAACTCTGAGTTTGGACTGACCTATTTACAAAAAAAATATTTTTTTAATAGATATGAAGTTTCCCTCTATTCAATCAACACATCTGTGGTTACTCTAAATGCTAGCCAAATGGGAAGTGATAAAGTGCAAGGTATCTTGAGTTATGAATATTCTTGTGAGGTCATCTTCTGGAATGGCCAGGGCCATAACTTCACCTAGGGGGTAAGGAAACTACATCAAATGAAAGCCAGTGAAAAGGGCTACATTTTGATAACAAAATTACTTGAATACACCTTGAATACACAAAAGCTAAAGAAAGTTATGAGCACTTAAATAAACGTGGTGAAATATGGTGAAAGCCCCCCAGGATTTAGACACAAACTTCAAATGTCATTCTGTTCAAATAGTTGACTGGGATCGTCTACAAGGACTCCATATTAAAGAGCTAAGTCCTTTCAGCAATATTTAAAAAGTCTTGGGTGTGGGATTGTAGTATTATGTATATAATTATAACAACAGTGAGGTCTGATGATTGGGCATTTTCATTCCATTTTGGATAGATTAGATACATATTATTTGACAATACAAAAAGGTGATAAATAGCATTTCATGCACTAGTGAAGTGAAAATATCCAATATCCCACCTTTTTAATAATTTTATTTTCCTGAACGTTTGATCTTCTATTGTCAGGGAAGTATTATAGCATATGCTTTTCAGGTCACAATATGGCATGTTTGCACTCAGAAATTAAACATCACAGCCTGGGACTAGTCAATACAAAAGAAAAAGACTTGTATAAAGGAGTCAATAATCTCTAGGATCAGTCTCCATCCTGAGTCTGATTGCCTCGTCCAGGGCTGATTTTATATGGTCCCTGATGGCACCTAGTCCACCGCCACCACCGCCACTACTCCTTCCACTCACACATACCCCCATCCCCACTTCAATTTCCTCCAGTGCCTTAAATTGCTTCAGCAAGCTTAACACTTTCATCAGCCTCTCAAATCTCTCCACTTTGTTCAACACCATGCTCCTTCTACTCTCAACATCTGCCTTGTGCTTCGGTGACAACTTCTCTTCAAAGTGATTGATCAAATGACAACTAGTGTCACTTTTACTGCCACAGTCGCTCTCTCTCCTGCTCTTCCTGTGTCCATGCAACTTGTTATCACTAGAAGCTGAGAGTTGAAGAGAGTTTGAAATATCCACTGGATTTCTGGCTTGTTCATCCTCAATGATTCCTTCTGCATTCTCAACTATTTGCAAGTCCATTCCTTCATTTCCTGCAGCTTTTCTGGAAATATAAGGTCGATAGCCAAGTGGAGTATCCTTAAAAGTGGAAGTATGATGTAATAATTTGAGATGAGATAAAGAAGGCATTTTGAAGGAAGGGGAAGAAGTGACTGATTTTTTTTGGTGAGGTAATGTTCTGAAGAACACAGATTTTCGGACTGTATTACCTTTTCCTCCGGCTTTTCTGGAAATATAAGGTTGATAGCCAAGCAGAGTATCCTTAAAAGTGGAGGTATGTTTGAGATGAGACAAAGAAGGTATCTTGAAGGAAAGAGAAGGAGAAGAAGAGACTGAGTTTTGAGGGTGATGTAATGTTTTGAAGAATGAAGGTTGCCGGACTGTGTCACCATCGTCTGAGCAAGTTATATTGAAGGAAGAAGAAGAAACTGAATTTTCTATGTGAGGTAATTTGAAAAATGAAGAATGTCGGACAATATCTCCATCTTCTGAGCTAATCATATTTAAAGAAGAGGAAGAAGCGAATGAATTTTCTAGGTAAGGCAAGGATTTGAAAGATAATGGCAGTTGGAAGATATCTCCATCTCCTGAGCCACTTATTCCTGGGTGATGATCAAATACACCTCCTCCAATTTTGGAACTGTTCAAAAGTAAACAGTTTGTGTCAGGAATAGCTGGTAGCTTCACTACACAGGTACTGTCATCCTCCCCATGATTTACCTTGCAATTGCAACTTATTCTCTTGGATGTTCTAATGCTAGATGGTTGGGCATTAGGGGCGAGATCATGAATTGGGGGGAGGCTGATCGTGTGCTGGACACTTTTTGATAATTTTTCTTCACTTTGTTTAATTCTTGAGCGAGTTTTCAGTGAATTGATTGCTTTTCTAAAGTTGTCAAAGAAAATAGAGGCAAGAGTACAGCAAGAGTACAGTTAAAATGATAGCCCTGACATTAATACATTAATATATGAATTATGCAAACAACCATTGCAAAGTATGGCTAATGGCTAACCTCGCTTGTAGTTTGACGATGCTTTGGGGAGTCCTGTGTGGTTGAGGTCGAGGTACAACGAGAATGGACTTGGATAAAGATGTTATTGAAGTTTTGAGCAAATGTAATTTACTGTAAAAAGGAATACAAAAAGGGAATGAAAAGAAAGATAGAGGAGCGGATCCATGCACTACTAGGTTATATCAAGCACTACTCAGCTCCTTGACATTCTTTTGTATTTTGTGAACATTTCCTAAGAAGTTACCAGTATATCCATGAGCTAAAAAGTCTATACTTATGTATGTGCATATGGTGGAATTCTAATGAAATCATGTGAAACGCAGAGCAATCAGAATGACATTAATGTAAGAACATAACATCTTACCAGTTCCTCCGCATTGCTAAGGATTGTCTCTTTTTTGTTACTGAAGTCCCAACATGGAAATCAGGAAGAAGGCTCACACTCTGAGCATGGGCATGCAACTCTGCTACAATCAGAGAGGCCGCCAATTTCTCTTGTTTCAGTCTGGCCTTCAGTCTGGCATATGTGGCTTCATAATGTCTCTTTTTAGAGATGTAGCTCCTCCACTTGCACTGGATGAGTGAAGCTGCTTTGTGAAATGCTGCATTGCGAGCTTTGCTTACTCTTCGTGCCCTGAGGCGACACAGCCAAGCCCTAATGGAGCGCTGCAGAGTCATGGCAGCCCACTGGTAAGTTACACGCTTGTAGTACTGAGAATGATAGAAAGAGGATGGGATCAAAAGGATCAAATATCAACGATGATTATCATCATCATGATGACAATCACAACAACAAGAATAGCAGTACCAGCACCACAAGAACAACAATAATAAGACTAGAATGCTGTAGCAAATTGTACGATTACTCTCAACTCACATCATATTTATCTTCAAATCACCTTTTTGGTTTTGAAGCAAACATTTCAACCAAATATAATACAGATTAATTTACAGATTAATTTCCCCTTATGATGACCAAAGTATTTTGGTTGAAATGTTGGCTTCAAAACCAAAAAGCTGATTAAAAATTTAAAAAGAAATCATAAAACAAATGTTGTACAAGTTACAATAGCCTACACATGAGCTTTTTTTAATGTATTCATCTACTATTTATCGATTAATTATACATATATAAAAAGAAGAATATGTAACAGTGCTAGCAAATAAAATGTTATGCTTCATTACATTCTGCCCTCCTACAAAGTTCTGTGAAGAAAAATAATTGAGAACTGTAATGTAGAAAGTACAGTAGAACCTTGACATGCACATATAAAAGATGCTCTCTATAAAGTTGTAGGTCTAGCTGAATTAGTATCCGAGTTTCATCTGGTGAAATATCAAAAAGCTCAATTGTTATCAAACCATATATATCTATCATGGCATAATTCATACCCATAGCTTGGTAGTGAAACATGTGATACAAACCATGGCTTGAAGGAAAAGGATAGTTTGACAACTGTATCTCATAAGGTTGGTTATAATAAAGCTCCATTTTATTATATTATCATAGAAAAATAATTGGTCTAGTGACATGTTTGTAATTTATTGTGCTATCTCTCACGCCATTATAGCTATTGATCTTTACTGAAACAGTTGACACATTTCAGTCCAGGATATAGTCAGAAAACTTCCAGCTCTACAGTCTTCTGATGGACTTAATTTTAAATCCATTGGCTGATTGTATCTGAACATGCATGTTGATTGATGATCCTTACCTTATATTGCCAGTATTCTTAAAAGCATTTTACAGTGCTATTACCAAACTGCTACTGAATACTTAGTGAGAATCACAATCATTAGGTTTCCATATTACGACTCAGAAATTGTATCCATGTGGCTTCTGTAAATAAAGTTTAAAAATCCCGATTCCTAAATGTGTGACTTGCATTATTCTTGAGAATTCAGGTCAAGAAGATATCTACATTCTCTACATTATTGGGCTTGTAACTGGTGCCACAGCATCTCATGCCACGAGTGACAAAAATGGCCTTGATGATATATATTGTCTAGCTATATATCTTACAGAGTGACAATCATGTCACTGATTTGTGTGTAGAAATATGGATCCATATTTCTACACACAATCAAATCAGTGACATGATTGTCACTCTGAAAATGTATTGTAAGATATAAATTATAGCTAGACAATATATATCATCAAGGCCATTTTGGTGGCGATTCTCACATCTTCCTTTGCTAGATCAAAAGTTCTGTACCTTTTCATGATCATAAGACATAATGACTTTTCCCACTTCATGGAAATTTGGAGTCTTCTGGTACTGAAATAAATATATATGGACCTGTGGCATGAAGGTTATCTATCTGGTACTTCTGGTGCTGAAGTAAATATGTATGGACCTGTGCCATGAAGGTTATCTATCTGGTACTTCTGGTGCTGAAGTAAATATGTATGGCCATACGTACCTGTGGCATGAAGGTTATGTATCACTAAGAAAGAAAGAGCTTTGAAAAGTGAAGACACAGTTTTAGGGTTTAAGCTATAGAAGCTTCTAGAGTTTTAGCACTTTTATTGTTGTTGTATTGTTGTTGTTGATGATATTGTATTTTTTGTAAATCCAATACAGACATTAAGGAATGGTAACTACCTCACAACTGAACACACTCTACTAGCTTCAGTATTGGCATTATACACTCTCATCACCTTGTGTCTGTGGTACTTCCACACTGCTTGTATAGTGAGGGCAGCTCTGTGGTAAACCCCACCCCCTGAGGGGGCATGGCAAGACACGAGATGATTGGCACATTCTGTGTGGGTGTTCTTCATAGCCACATCCAGAGCTGTCAGACTATCAGGGAGATTCAAGGACAAATGCTAACATTATTTGACTCCAGTTTATTTATATACTACAGTATATTACCTTATAGAGTAATGTGTGTGTGTGTGTGTGTGCATGTATTTTTACACCAAATAATAAAATATTGGCTATAAGATAATAAAGTGAATTCAATAATTTTCACTGCAACAGGATGTAAGTGTAGCGTAAGCGACCGATTATCAACTGCATTTCGAACTTGCTATTTGTTACACTGAATAAATGCCAAGATTCCTCAAGATTCCTCTTGAATGCAACTTCAACCTGACAGTGCCTGCTCCCGCTGTCTTCATTCCCACTGGTGGAAATGAAAGCCACTGGTAGAAGTGTATCTTCTACTCCATCACCTTCCTCTCTGTAGCCATTATATCTCGGCCGTTATAAGACTTAAGAATACCAATCCAACATCATAATATACTGTTTTATGTCTACTACTTCTGTAGGAAACTGCTCTACCATGCCATTGTTACACATGCAGCAGCAGCCAGCAGGAGAGATGTAGGTCAGGGACCAATCTTCGACCATGAGTACCAAACATCGTCCAGGCATTGAACTGCCCATTCCGATTATCGACCGATCTTTAGTTTTTCTCTTATAACTCGAACTTTGAACAAACGCCACCTTTATGCTTGCAGTAATTTTGAACTAGGTAATGGTTTTCCACTCTAGATGCACCTTGAAATTGTAGTATAGTAGCTACGTGCAATAATGTTTCTGATTGTTGATCGAAGTTGGTATAATGGATCTTGAGCACGCAATGCACTCAAGATCCATGATGGTATTGAGCTCAATAGAGCCATACTGTATATTATCATCCAAAGAAATGCAATGAGGTGTAGGGAACAAGATAAAAATTGTGTAAAATGTATGTGCAATACTGACATAATTTTCCATTATCTTCAATGCTCCATAATGCAATCCTCGTGCAACCATCTAGAGCAGGTGCACTGGACCCATTCTACTCCTGAACCTATGTCAATGTCCTCTTGATAAGACTGGTTGCATACAGAACAGTGATCACTACCAATAGCTACCTTTTCTGGTCTAGGCATCGTCTTTCTTAGCTCAAAGATTTTTGTTCCAGCTCCGCCTTTACGTTTCTTACTCCCTTTCTCCTCCAACTAGTCTGGCCTTCTCATCAGCTTATCTGATTTGTTTTGCCTTAGCTTTGCTCTGCTCTTCAGCCTTTTTAGCTCTCATTTCTGCTTTTCTTAGATTTTGCTCCTTCTCTTCATGCAATCTTTTCCTGTTTTCTTTTTCCTCTTCAAGAATTTTTTTTTGCTCCTTCAAAATTTCCCAACACTCGGAACTTGTAAGAACTGTGGCCCCTGTCATAGCATGAGATTTAGCAGGTCTAGCTGGTGCTCTCTTCTTATTTTCGACTGGAATCTGTAAGTATACTTGGCTATTGGGCTCTTTACTTGGCTCAAATCTTCCACGCAGAGGAGTAGCTTCACATTCAGTAGTAATATTTTCAATTTCTCTCAGTGTATGCCTGCAAGGAGTAGTGACTGAACTGAGAAAGGTTATAGTAGATGTGGAGCGACCTGAGCTCTCTTCAGATAGTAATCCAGTGACTGATCCGGAGGTGCCTTGAGATAATGACTCAGTGTGATGACCGAGGGTAGGAGATTTGGTTTGACCATCACAGGAAGTAAGAGATTGATCACAAATAGCAGGAGATTTATTTTGACCATCACTAGGAGCAGGAGATTCGATTAGACTATCACACTTACCAGTTGGACGATCACAATGAGTATGAGATATTTCAGAATCAATGGGAGACTCAACTTGATCATCACAATGAGCTCAAGTATCACATGAAGTATCAATTTTCTGGACAGGTTCCAGACATGCCACATCACAATAGACATCAATGACTGAAGTTTCCCCACTACAAACAGCCAATTTGCTCGGCAAGTCCTCCGGATGATAGTGTTGAAGCCAAGCAATATACTCCTCGTCATATACATCGTATCCTTCCTCAAGTCACTTGGTATAGAGCTCAGTCTGATCGACTGTAAATGTAACCAACGATGTAGCAATGTACATAACTGAAGGGGAAGGGGATGCACTATTGCATATAACTGAAGACGGTGGGGATGTACTATCGTCTAGCAAGACTTCCTCACTATCAGTAGATACATTCTCAGTAGAAAGAGGAATGGCATTCCGATCAAATGGGTAGATGCCACACTTTCTGAAACCAGATATGATGTTCAGTGGTGTGAGCCATGCCTCAGCAAAAAAAATTATAACAGTTCCTGGTTTGCTTTGAAGATGCATGTGACAAACTTCTGACCAGTGCTTCTTAAGAGGCCCAAACACTGAAGCATCCAATGGCTGCGTATCTTGAGTAGTATGTGGAGGCAAAGGCAAACAAAAGAGAACAATGCCCTCAGCTCATGCAATACTACCAGGTTCATAGTGAGAACTATGGCCATCTAGGAGAAGCAATGTTGGACGTCCAGCTACAATGATCCATTAACCAGTGTCGAAAAAGTTCCTGATCAGTCCATCCCTTCCCGCTCATTCCATAGTACGTACCTGGCACTACTTCCCCTGAGTCTATTGGTAATTTAAGCACTTTCCTTCAAATATAACCATTGGTGGAATGGACTGACCAGCAGCATTTGCACAGCCAATCACCGTAATTTGTCGGACACACGATAGCGCACTTTTTTTTGGCCTATAAGTTGGGAGGTCGATGAGAAAGTGGTATGCCACTCTCATCCATATTATAAATTTGTACCAGACAAGTCATAATCCTGTCTGCTCTAAGAGATCATAATACTTTTTAATGGCTTCCCTATTTGTAGCATCCATACGTACATGTGCTGTTGCATCTCCTCGATGTAGAGAAAGATGAGGATTCCTTTCCATAAAACGGCGCCACCAGCCATCTGAAATGTGTGAAGATCGTAACAGGTCTTTCTCTTTGGCCACTTTTTCAGCAATAGATTTTGCTTGTCTTCGTGTCTTCCCATATCCAAGCTTAGCTACTTTAACGAGATGATCAGCAAGGGCAGTTTTTCATCTCCAGTCAAGTATTTCTTAGGGCCAGGAGCAGTTCCATGGACTATTCTCAACCTATCTTTCAGCGTGGTGCGAGGCACATCATGAATATCTGCAGCTTTATTGATCGAATTAGAGCCTTTTCTTACTGCCTCCATTGCTGCTAACATCGAGGTATTGCTCCATTGTATCTATTTCTCGGGCTTCCATCTGGACTTCTCTTGAACAAGAGAAGGCTTTTTCTTTCTCCGTCCCATAACTTGAGAACTCTGTCAAAAAAAAATGCACAGTTTGTAATACCCACGAACACTCGCACAACTGCTATAGTCACCAAATGTAGAGAAACTTGCCTCATAAACAGCTCTTCTCCCTTCTTCTCTTTTCGTGGGAGTAGAGCGGGCTTTGTAAATTCCCATTGACTATCCCATATTGTGTGGGTGGGTTTGGATTTTTGGCTTGCACACTCGCTCAGTATAACTAGTCGATAATAAGTACTGGTCAATATATGGTGGCTAATGCTATGATGATCCATTATAGTTATGGTTGACGTCAAGAAGCTAAATACCAGAAATTCTCCTACCACTCATATCATTAAGCAGCTCCCAAGTTTGAGCTTCACTTGATCAATAGCTGAGAGTGAATCTTAATATTACTCATAAAACTACAGAAAATTGGGGAGTATTGGTTCGATCCCAATTATAAAATGGCAGACAAAAAGTTTATATCTCAGCATCTTCTTAGCATCATAAATAGTTATTTTTGCTGATTTTGATCCCAAAAGGTATAAAACAGAATCCCCCAAAACTGCTGCAAAGTTCGTCTTCATGATCTTGTATTATCCTAACTGTTCATGCCTTACAGTTTCTCGATTCAGCAAAACAACCAGATGGGTAAAGGATCATTAATTTCATTAAACCTGCTTTTGCAATAATCAAGCTAAAAGCTCATTCCAAGAAGTGATCATTGATTTTTTCAGAAGTTTACTATTATGGCACTTTAACAGCACAGACATTCAACAAAATCAACTATAAATGTGTGTCTATGTATAAACATATTGGCATGCACGATCATGGTAAATGCAGTAAAACACCTATTGCATTTTAAATCGTTTAAGGATGTTAAGAAGAAACATATCTTCTTTTTGTTGTGTTTTTGACCATAATAAAGTTTTGGATTTGGATTGACTTCATTGATGCAATTTTGTTTTGTCCTGTATGCTACAACATATTTCGAAGGATAGCGCTGTACGCATTTGCCACTCAGACTGAACTGGATATAGAACTCTGTTCATAGAATAGCAATGCATGGACAAGTGAGGAATGTGTAGAGAGCATGTGCTAGGTAAGGGGTCGTCAAGTTAGTAAGGGCGTGTATAGCATGAGGATACATCAATATGAGTTAGGCTGGTTCCATAGTTCTCTATCCCCCCCCCAAGCAGAGGCTAGGGCTCTGGTGATTAGTTTCTCTGTTTGTAGCCAAGCCTGTCGATTGGCTTTGGGCCTCTTTTGCTCCTGCGTGGTACAGGAGTGGCTTCCCGGGGGGGGGGGGGGGGGGGGGGTTGGTGGGAGGGCCAGGCTGCGTTGTGGCAGTGGAGTGGGTCTGGCTGGTGTTTTGGCCACCGATGCATAGGTCGGCTGGGGTTGGGTCTTTGGTGGAGCCGAAGCTGGGGGTGGTAGTGGCGCCGGTTGCTGCGGATGAGGCGGACTTGCTGGACGTGGCAGTGGGCGAGGATGGTGATCGTTGTGACTCGAGTCTGCAGTCGGTGGGGTCGTCGCGGTACTGGTCGGTGGCTGTGTAGGGGCTGGTTGCCGATCCTGTGTAGTGACGGGGGTTGGGGTGGTTGATCTGGTCGGTTGTCGAGTGACTGTGAACGGGTTGGGCGAGGTGGTGAAAGGATTAAATCGCCTGAGGTAGCGTCTGTTCCGTGTCGTGAGCCGTCCAGAGCCGTCGGTCCGTACTGCGTACTGGTGATATTGCAGTACTTCCATGACGGTGCCAGACTTGTCCCACTTCGTTGGGTGACGTCCAGTCTGATTTTGGATCATGACTGTGTCACCACAACGGAGTGGGGACAGACCTTGGGTGTGTTCGTCCCATCTGGCACGGCCGGTGACCTGGCGTCTGGACAGCGCACGTTCACGGAGGTCCAGTCTCGATGTCCAGTCCTGGTGCGGGCGGTAGGTGGCAGGGAGTCCAGGGAGGAGGTCTCTGGTGGCCCTTCCAAAGAGGCATTGTGCCGGGGACATGCCAGTGTCGGAGCTTGGTCCGTTTCGGTACTGTAGAAGCGCCAAGTGAAAGTCGTCTGATAGGGTGCCGCCTGGGCCTGTGTTGCCGGCGATCAGCCTCTTGGTGGTCTTCACCGCTGTCTCAGCCCGGCAATTTGCGTGGGGGTTGTAGGCGGAGGACGTTCTATGGTGTACACTCCATGAGGATAGGAAGTCCCTGGTGGTGTGGGAGGCAAACTCTGGGCCGCCATCAGAGGTGATGCTCTCTGGAATGCCATAGGTGGCAAAAGTATCTCGTAGGACTTGGCAGAGGCCCTCTGCTCCGTTCGTGGATCTGGTGACGACCGGCCAGTTTGAGTACCGATCCACCAGCACGAGATACGCGAACCCTCCGTGGTGGAAGTAGTCCACGCACATGTGCTGGAAGGGGTACTGAGGGTCGGCCGGTTTCGTTGATGGCATGGCAGGTTGGGACGGGGCGTTACCGTTGCAGGTGGCACAGTGTTGCCTGGTTGCGGTGATTTCCTTAGACATGCCTGGCCAGTAGAGTGATGTCTGTGCCCTTGCATACATGCTGGTTGTGCCTTGGTGAGCGGCATGGAGGGCGTCGAGGCATCTTTGGCGGAGTGCGAGTGGGATGATGATCCTTTCACCTTTCACGAGGACGCCGTCCACATTTGTGATTGTATCAAGAATGGGGAAGTATTCCCTAATGATGGCAGGCATGTGGTGCCTTGCCTCGGGTGGACCGTCTTCGATGACTTCGGATAGCAGTCGTAGTGCCGGGTCAGCTACTGTGGCGACTTGGAGGGTTTCCCATGTGATGGGTATGTGATGGACGGCGGCACACAGGGCAGTGGCGAGTTCGTCAGCGTCCTCTGATGTGGTGGAGAGCGACGCGACGTGGCATTTCGGGATGCCTGATGGGTTCATCCTGGATGTGTCCGAGTGGTTGTCATCCTGGAGGTAGAGCTTCGCTGGAAGGCGGTCGCCAGATGGATGGCGGGACAGAGCGTCACTCGTGTGGTTCCGTATCCCATGAATGTATATCATCTGGAACCTGTAAGGCAGTGTCTTTTCCTTCAGGTTTCTGAGGCGGGTGTTATGGATGTCCTCGAGTGAGCGATCCCCAAAGATTTTGAGTAGTGGCTTGTGGTCCACTGCAATCTGGAGATCACTGCACCCGAGGACGAAGTGACGTGCTTTCTCGAGGGCGTCTGCCACTGCGAGGGCCTCCCCCTCGATGGGGGCGTACCTGGACTCAGCGGAGTGCGTGAACCTCGAGCCGACCAGCACCACTTTCCATCCCTCCTGGCAACAGAGGATCTCGCGGGATGGGCACTGGCAGTGTTTTTGAAACAGCCAGTACCCAATCCCGTCTTTGCTCCAATCTGTCGCCAGGCATGTGGGTCGACTCTTGTCGTAGATGGTAACTCCTTCAGCAATCTTTTGGCATATGGTGGTCTTGGAGAGGTCGAACGCGCGTTGTGTCTGCTCGTTCCATAGGAATGGGTTGGTGGGCTTCAAGAGGTCCCGGAACGGCTGCATTGTTGGGGCCATCGAGAAGGCGTACGCGACCTGGTTGACTAAGCCAAACCAGGCGCGTACGTCTGTGATGTTCTTGGGTGTAGGGAAGCCGGTGATGGCCTCCAGGTACTTCTGTGATGGTCTTACTTCAGATGGGGTGATGGTGAACCCGGCAAATTCCATCTCGTCCTGCGCAAAGTGGAACTTGCGCGGGTTCAGTGTTATCCCGTTCCGTGCGCAGATGTCTAACCATTCTGTGGCCTGGTGGTATGCTTCTTCGATAGACTCGCTCAAAATGAGGGCATCGTCGATACACTTCGTTTTTCGGCTAATGTGAGATACAATCGCATCGTACCGTGCCGTGTAGGCATCCCCTGAGGCGATGTATCCCTGTGGGGCGGAGCAGTAGCGGTATCTGCCCCAGGGGGTAATAAAGGTGGTGAAATGCCGGTCTGCTGATGAGAGGGCTACCGAGTGGTAGCCGTTCCAGGCGTCAAAGATGGTTTTCTTCGTGTTGCCTGGAACGGCTCTGGCCTGGTGGAAAGGGGAGGCGCAATGGTGTGTCTCTCTTGTGGCATGTTTGTTCAACTCCTGGAAGTTGATGGTCCGCCTCAGGGACCCGTCCTTTTTGGTGCATATCACCATGCGGTGGCACCAAGTGTCCGGGGTCCCTAAGGGGACCTTCTCCAAAACTCCAAGGCGGACGTCACGGTCCAATCCAGCCTTAACCTCATCCTGCCAGTGGATGGGGACGGTGATGGGGGTGTGGCATGGTTTGGGGACGGCGTTGGGGTCGATGCTCAATGAGAGCGGAGGTCCGGCCATCATAGGGAGGGGCTGATGCTCACAAATGTTGAATGAGCTCGACGCATACGTCTGTAGTAGGTGTTGCTCGAGACGTGCCCTGTTCTCCGGTGTGGCTGGGTAGGGAAGGCCTGTGGGGCGGGGCGGGGGCGGTGATCTTGTAGGGCAAGAGCAAGGTCGTCTCGCCTGGTTGATCAGTGGGGTGTCATCGCTAGTCCGGGGTGGGTTGACTCCCGGTCGCCTCTCTGGGGGCATTGTAGCGGTACTTGGGGCTCTTGCAGCGTCTCCATACGCCCTCTTTAAGGGTCTCTCTGCTGGTGGTGTCGGTTGAGTGGTCTGGGAGATCTGGGCAGCGTTGGGGCTGGGCCTGTTGTCTCGAGTGGACGATGATCCGGACGGGAAGTCTCTTGGGATCATGTCCAGGTCGGCCAGGGTGGCCATGCTTAAGTATATCTGGGATGCCTCAGGACTGAAGTATACCATCTGGCGCGTTTCCTTGCCAGATGGGATTTTGAGACGCAGCAGAGCCGCCCCGAGGATGGGGAGGTTGTTTCCACTGGCTGACTTCATTGTCAGGTTCACAGGGATGAGGTCGTTTGGGCCAAGGTGCAGCTTGGACATGAGGTCCGGGCCGGCCAGGCAACTCTGGCAGCCGGTGTCCGCGAGTGCCGTGGTGCGTATGTGTCTGGACTCTTGGGGCAGTGTGTGGCCATGGTTCCTGAAGTCCTCTGCGTGGGAGGAGGCTAGGATGGCGATCACGGGTTGCGAGGGAGAGTGTTTTTGTATCCAGGATGAGGTGTCACTCTGCCATGTTTGGTGGGGCAGGGTACCTTCTGACATTCCCTGAGCCATTTCGGAGAGGGCGGATTCATGTTCCGTTCGCTGCCAGCATACTGAGGCTGTGTGGTGCTGCCTGCCACATGATGTGCAGGTGCTGCCGAAAGCCGGGCAATGGATCCGACGGTAGGCAGTCTTCTCTTGCTCGCCATGCCCGCGTTGGCCGCAGTAGGTGCACAGTCCTGATGGTTGTGCTGCCTGGGGTCTGGGCTTCCGTTGTTGGCGAGGTGGAGTGTTGCCACGTCCCCTGGGTGGGGTGGGGAGTTCATGTTGAGATGGTGGGCGTTGTTGCCGCCTGTATTGTGACGTCACGGCATCAGCACCGTGGTCGTCAAGGGCATGTGCGTTGTTAGGGGTCGACATCGTCATGGCTGATTTCTTCCCCGCTGCTCTTACTTCAATGAAGCGGATGGTGTCCTCTACGCACATGTCCTGGTCAGGATGCTTGAGCAGATCTTCTTGGATCTCTGCATCCGCCAGGCCTATGCAGAGTTGGTCAGCCACCCGCTCCTCGCCCTGGTTCACCACTCCATCACAATCGGGGCACTTCTTCAAAAAGCGACATACCTCAGCTTGTCCCCGGAGGCGTGCAGCGAATGCTCGGATGGGTTCAGTACGGTCCTGTGTCATTCTTGATAAGGCTACGCGAGCCACCTTCGTGTTCTCGGCCGTCACTGCGAGGGATTTTATGGCTGCAAGTAAGTCCTTCTCTGTCATACCCTCAATTGGTAAGGGGCTCACCATATTTCTGGTGACATCGCGCCTGAGGTTAGAGTCGCAGCACTTTAGTAACTGTATGGTAAGGTCCTGACCTGTCAGTTGTACTGATGTAACGTATGATCGCCATCTCTGTAGAAAGTAGGTCCAGGCTTCCGTTGTTCCCCCTGATGTTAGTTCTGGACGCTTCACCGGAGCTGGTTTAGCTCTGGGGTTGGTCCGGTGGTTCATGGCGTGTGTGGTGAGGAGGACAGGTGCCAGGGCGGTGTCTGTTCCTTCTGGGATCGCCCAGTCGCATCCATCGAATGGGCAGGGGATAGCCATGATGGGTGGGTGGGAGTTAAATAGAATTCGCTCTTCCTTTTACTCTCGAATTGTTGCTATCAGAGACTAGCTATCAGAGACTAGCTATCAGAGACTAGCAAAAAGACTTGTCCATGCATCGAAGGATAGCACTGTACGCATTTGCCACTCAGACTGAACTGGATATAGAACGATGTTCATAGAATAGCAATGCATGGACAATTGAGGAATGTGTAGAGAGCATGCGCTAGGTAAGGGGTCGTCAAGCTAGTAAGGGCATGAGGATACATCAATATGAGTTAGGCTGGTTCCATAGTTCTCTAATATTGACTAATCAAAAACATTCACATGATATTTAACCCTTTACCTAACAATACAATGAAAGTTCTGTCTGTATTATATATACTTGTTGTTCAATAATAGGTAAACGGTTCTATAAATTTTTCTCACCTATATTTTGGTAAATTCTTGTTTCATTTCTTGTCAAACCAATTAAATATATTTTTATCTTATAGGAGCAGAACCATGTGTAACCTTGAGCTGTTTGCCCATAAATAGGTATTTATTTTGCATTTATTGTCACAGTTCTTCATAGGTGTGTCTCTAAATCTTGCAAGAAAGTACTATCCCTAGCCCTAGCCCTAGCCCGAATTTGCCAGCAAAATTATTTTGAAACCACAAAAATGCAACATCAATTATATCAATTTATATATATATATATATATTGCGATTCCTTTGCTTCCTTTGCGAAAATGCAGTTTTTTTAAAATTAATAGCAATAGGCTTTTGCCAAAACTTGCTCAAGGTGGTTCATTTTATGTATTGTCACACCTCTTGACTATTCAGCACGTGTCGATCATAAAGACTGCCTAATGAGGCAATAGCAAGAACTCAAATCAAAGCAACTAAAAAAAAATTAAATGAAAACCCCAAAAGGAAATTGTACAAAATAGTTTAAGAGAAGAGATACAGTATTTCCTCTATTAGGAATGGCCGCTCCAATTGTAACCCATAGCTCAGTCTCAATTGGTTATAATAACCGCCTTTCCAATTGTAACTGCAGGGACAAATAGCAAATAAGACACCTGAAAAAATTCTGGGCACCAGAATGGATTGATTTCTGCTCTCTGGGCTGGTTACTCAATCATTCACCCACAGCACCCAAATGATTAGAATTCCTCCAAACAGGTACTTGAAATCCTTCACAACTGCAATCAATAGCAACTTCCCTCCCGCACTTCCAATAATAATCACAAGTAGATTGGACAGAAGTAAATACTAACTACGGTTCATATTAGAGAATGTAATGTACGTGATATTATAAAAGGTGTTGGTATAACCCTTGTGACTTGTATAGTTTAACTGCATGTTCCTCAACCGCTTTCCATTCTTTATAGGCCCTCTCGTGCTCTTTCACTTTCGGAAGTATTTTCTTATTGTATCTGTTGGTACCAAAATCGAGGGGGGCAGAATCTGCAGATGAGTCAGAGAGAAATTTGTACACTTTCGCATGTACACTTTCACATGTACACTTTCACTTGTCCCCACACCCACTCGATGGGATTCAATTCACAGTGAAATTTTGATATAAACATCATGTCATGGCCTGGACCAATCAAATAATTTCAACAAGCATCTTCTTTTCCATGAAATTACAGTGATGCCACGCTCTTCCGGGATCATTTTCAGTCCTTTTTGAAGACCTCTCCTGTCTGATGGATAAGTTCTCATTGAAAAGGCAAAATCTCTTTTTGTTGAGTCAAAATCTTTTCTGCTTGTTGGAGAAGAAATCCTTCTTGTATATCCTGACATGCACTACCTGTCACATTCTTTCCTTAGCACTTTTGGAATTAATCCATCAATAGCATGGAACGTATCCTCGTTATTCAATAGGGCAAACAAACCATAAACTTGTCAAGGAACAACTAAACACTATCATCATCAAACTCTTCCATCTCATCGACATCAGGGCCATTTTGATGTTTATTCTCTCCCTGGTTACTTCTGCTGATCTTCAGAGGCTGTAGAAGTACTATCTTCTTCCAGTTGAGCTGCTGAAATCATTATGCTTCTCACACTCGCCATTGAAGGGCCTGGTTCTGCAGCGAGTAGTTCCACTGCTGCATGTCTTTCCACCTTAAGAATGGCGCATCTTTTCATGCATCCTTTGCGCTTGTTTTCGGTATACCCGCCTCTTACTTTTCCCGTCATTCTGCAACTAGTGCTCAGAATAAACACACCTAGTAGAAGATTGAACCTCAGACTGACTAAATTGCGCAACGTCCAATTTTTAACAGTGCACGTGCACAAATAAAGTTATGTAATGACTGTTGCTATAGTAATGGGGGATAAACAAGAGTGTCTCATTGGTCAATTACTAGGTCAATGTTGCAGACCGGACAAAAAGTATATGATGTAAAAAATCAGGACATTCACAATGTGCAAGTAAAACTACTGGCAAACAAGTACTTTATTAATTCTAAATCATGGGCAAATATATATGCTGTCAAGCACTATATAAACTCATCAACTCACAGAACTACATACCCTTCTGGAGTTGATTTCATTCTCAGTCTGACATCAGCTCCGTGTTCCACTAATACCATACAGCAGTCTACAAAGCCTCCTGCTGCAGCAATAAAGAGAGGGGTATGTCCATCACGCCCCCTTCCTTTGTTCAGATCTATTCCAGCACTTAAGAAGTGGAGAGAAGAGAAAACGTAGGTGTGGCAATGGAGAGAAGAGAAAGACGAGATAAACGATCAATGTACATTAAAAATTAAACCGCACCCACAACTCACCTTATGAGTTGCTGAAGAACTTCAACATGGCCATACACACACGCCAAATGGGAAGGGCTACACAAACAAGCATAATATAGTATGTATAGAAATGGTAGGAATTAGTAATGACATTACCAATTCTGCTCAGCTCCTACGGGTTTCTTTCTATCGGCTTTGTTCTCTAGCAGTTCTCTTGCTATGTCACTGTGGCCTTGCACTACAGCCAAGTGAAGGCTAGATCTGAAGGAATCAAAGTACAGCATTTTAGCTAATGCAAATGGGCCAAGACATAATATTTCTGTTTTCACCACTGTGGCCTGATATACAAGGTCACATATTGACTTTTCTTTACTGATACTTCCAGTGCATGCAATTGTCAGTTGTCATGGCAGAGGAAGTAGTAACAATGATTAATGTAGCCTTCTTATGCAACTTTGTCTGTTTTACCACAACCTCTGAATGAAATTGGAAGTTGTAAAATAATAAGTTGTAAAATAATAATAATAATAATAATAATAATAATAATAATAATAATAATAATAATAATAATAATAATAATAATAATAATAATAATAATAATAATAATAATAATAATAATAATAATAATAATAATAATAATAATAATAATAATAATAATAATAATAATAATAAATTTAATACAAAATCACAACAACAAAATAATAATAACGGTTTTAAATAATGCTCTTTTCAATCTTTTGCTAGTATCATTAGCTAGTACCTTTATCAACAACATGTAGCTCTCTTACTCTTGTCTGCTGGTGAGTGTATCCACCTTGGCCCCATGTAGGAGTAGTTCTCTCACACAACGCAGATGTCCATGCTGACTAGCATGATGAAGAGGGGTCAACTCCTTGCTGCACCGACCATCCACCTATGTATGAATTATATATGTTAATGGTTTGTCACATGATCTCAAGAAAACTCCATGGCTTATGAAATGTTTTTTTGGTTATAAATTTGACCATCTGTAAAACTAATCATATGAATCTTGCCTGAGTTGAGAGGGCTATAGAGTTTCCAGCCAGTGTAATGCAATAGCAGTTCACTGTGTTGTTTTTGTTTTTTATTTTTTAAGACAGTAAAGATATTAAAAAATATACATACTTTATTCTCTGGGTAAACATGATGCTCTCTCTCTCTATATATATATATAGCTAAATGGAAGTCTTGTTTCTTTTATCTTTTGACTAATCATACACAGACCAACAAGAAAATATTATTTTTTTTAATAAAAAGTAAACAAAAATGTACCCATTCAGATGAACCTTCACTTATTTATGATGTGGAATAATCTCTATATATGCACCAAATATACTTCTTCCTGTTAAATTGCATTATATTTTGAGTACATGGATTACTTACTTGTTGATGAATCTGGTAAAGGTTTGAAATGTGTGTGGTATATATAGAAGCATACATTTTTGTGTTTCCTTCCTTTTTTGAAAAGTTAATATCAATCATCATCAATGTTGTTGTTGTTGTTGTTGGGGTTTTTTTGTCAATTTACCAGAAAGAAAGGCTATCATTTTATATCACACTCACTTTAATATTCATCCATTTTTAGAACAACCATAATCTATATATCAGGGAGGAGACTATATAACACTCGCTATATAGGTTTGACTCCTATTTCAAAATAGTAATGCCAAAAACATATATGCACACACACACACAAAAGCAACAAAAACTTGCACTTCCTAGCATCCCAAATGAATCTTCATAAATACTTCCAGCCTGCCCTGACTAATAATACTAATACTAATGCCAATAATAATAATAATAATATAATCATAATACCAAAAGTAACGTTCAATCAGAGATACTCACTATTTCATTCCTCTGGGCTTCAAGACCACAGGGGCATTTGGTGATGAGGCCATGTCCTTTATTAAGGAGTTGGGCAGGAAAATTATGGAGGAGACTAGGGAGGCTATGGCCCATTTCTACTTGCTCCAACATTTGTCGGTAGCAATATAGTGTGGAAACGCTGCTGCTATGCTGGGAACATCTTGCATGAGGAAACCTCAGACTACTTTTAACTTATTATTTTATAAATAATGTGAACTATAATAGCATTATAAGCATTATAAATAATAATAATAATAAAAATAATAATAAAAATAAAAATAATAATAATTCGCACTAATTAGGTGTTAATGGACTCTGATATGGACTCTGATATTAATGGACTCTGATATTGCATTTTAGTTAAAAATTATTGTTAATAATTAATTAGGTGTTAATGGACTCTGATATTGTCTGTTTATCATGTGTACCAGTTTATCATGTGTACACTTATGCTATACACTTATGCTATAATAACACTTATGCTATAATAATAATATAATAATAATAATAATAATAATATATTAATAATAATAATATAATAATAATAATAATAATAATATATTAATAATAATAATATAATAATTATAATATAAAAAAGAGGTGATATTCATCTTGAATAATCTATCTACGTACTTACATACCATCACCAACATAACCTGAACAACATTACAACAATTTTACTACTATATAATAAAAAAAGACTCCAAACATTCACTGTAATAGGTAAGGGATCATCAACACAATAAAGCTGCTCAGGTGTGTACGGCTGAGATGCAGCGCAATGTTGCACATTTTTGTTGCAAAGAAAAAATTGGCTGAAACTTACTCTTGAGACAAAACGACAAAACTTAACAAAACAACCACTTGCGATCAGTGTGTGCATGCGTGTATGTGTGCGGTGTGTATATATGTGTGTGTGGCTGTGTGCTTTAGTAGTAAACATCGCTAGTTCTGGAATTCTCCTGAGCAACTTGGAAGGAGGATACTCTATAATATTATTTATATAGAGTAGGAAGAAACAAGTTGAAACTAAACAATTATGTTTGATATAAACCAAAAATTGTGGAGTGGGAGGACTCCCTAAATAGGACTTGTAAATTGCAGACAAAAAAATTAAGTTAATATATATCTCGGCTATAACTGAAGCAGCTTAAGGTGGTTTAGGCTGATTCTAGCTCCAAAAGCACTTCAAGTGTGCCTTGAATCCTTCGTGAAGGTAATAAATCGGCAGCTCATTTTTTTTATTTAGAAATTGCGAAATTCAGTCTTCAAAGATCTACTACCTAATCTACTCCACTCCCCTCAGACACATAAGTTGTGTCATCCACAAATTGCCCAATGCATTGCAGTAACTGACCTGTTTTTCAATTCAGTGAAATCCATTAAAAGATCACTCACACAATAAACTCACTTGTGTGTGCCCAGTATGGAGTCCAGCTGAGCTGAGTCAGCAAGTATCTGCACATTTTTTCGCTGCCAAGAAGTGATCAGTTGGTTTCCCCCAGAAGGTTACTCTTGTGACAATAGTTAACATCACAGACTTTCAACAAAGCCTGGTAACTACTTAAGGTATGTGTATTCAGAAGACCCTCACATATCCGAACACATTGGGACATACCATAGTTGGGATAACGTATATGCAACATAAAAATGAATGTCATTTTAAACTTGTGAATACAAGTTAAATACTGACATGTGGTGTTTGAAAAATTACATGTAACATAATGATTTTAATCTGCAGACCTTGGGATGTGAGCAGCTTACTTCTTGGTTCTAGGAGGAGAAGCAGTTATGTCCTCATGCGTCTTGTACACACACACACACACACATATATATATATTAATATTGTACGTATTGTATGCATATAAGCAATTCTTAATCATAACTACTACTGTACATAAAGTACAATTGACAAAAAAAAAAGATCCAAGAGTTGTTTGCTTCAGGTTTTCATGCCTCTTCTTGCATGCCAGAGGTCTCACTACTTTTAAGGGGATTAATGACCATCAGTGATGTCTCAGATGATTCAGAACATAATGTTTGCCACTCTTGGTGGACTATCTCATCAGTGGCCATCCTGCACTACCAGTAAATAATGGTGCTTCTGATTCTCCTTTATGTAACTTTTCATGGAATCCAGCTGCCTTTTCTCTTAGCAATGGTCAACTGACTGGAGTATCTTGCCCCATTGAACTAGTGATATAGAGCATTCCAAGGCACATGACAATATGACTCCAACTCATCCCCTCACTATCAAGGGTGCTTGCAAACTCTCAAAGTTTGGCTTCATTCTTTTTTATCTGTTATCTTTGCTTTTCCAATGCCATACTCTTCTGTGAGTCCAGCTCGAGTGACTCCATTAGATACCTTGCTAAGAATAGCTAACTTCAACTCAATAGACACAACTATGCTCTTCGTTTTTCTAGCCCTAGCGAACTGATTACGCTTCCATGCACAAATATCTAGCCAGCACCACCCACCTAAATTTTCATGTCAATGATCATTACCGTGTTTTATTATTTTTCCGAGTTTGGAGAATCCAAGCGTTCGGATAATTGAGGTTCGAATATGTGAGGGTGTACTGCATATACCTGTGTACACTTCAGTATTAAATTTGCGGGGAAAATTTGTGGCTTTATAATGAACTTGCTAATTCTGCCGCATGCGCGTTTGATAACTGCACCTCTGTTTAAAATATCATGTTTCCAGAAAGGTATCTTCATTCGGTTCTCTATTTGTACGATGTGGTGTAGTGATTTATTGCATAGTTACAAGTGCTAGATGGTAGGTTGTACTTCTTGGCTTTATTAAAGCAACAAAACAGGGCTATGGGGAAAGAAATCGCTAGCTAGCTAACAGTCTAGCACAGTTCAAGGAGTAATCTCCCTTGAACCTCGCTAAGGGTGTATGTTCATTAAATGCTATAAATAGTCCTTTGAGCCAGACTCTTCACCAACTGGCTAAAGCTTTGGCTTGCAATACGACAGAAAAGAAAAGAAATCCACGAGTAAACAATTTGTGGTTTTATTTGAAACAAGAAATTGCAAAAATATTTTGCCATGGCAATTACCCAATAGAACAAGAGCCATCAGAAACTGCACACCACTGCTACTCCCAATAATTTATAATTTGTGAGCTATTGTTGCCAATGCTATCTATATCCCTTAAAAATGGCTGACAACTCCAAGTGCCATGTTGTTTCTGGCAGAGGTGCCTTCTACTAGGTGAATCACCAGCAAAATTTAAAGGATTGGCCCATAACTATGTAACTGTCCACAAAATTTCATGAAAATCCATCTGTAAATGTGTAATCTGCTACCAGACAGACAAAACTGGTAAAAACATAACCTCCTGGCGGAACCCTGCCTGGAAAGCAGAAGGGCTCAGGTCCAAGTCCTACTGATGCCCAGAACCCTTTTCCAGTTGCAGTTTCTTAGTTTATAAAAAAAATTAAGTAGTCTAATGAGCAATTAGTGACGGTCTTATGTAATGACACCCAAGCTAACTTGTTTTAATAGGTAAATTGCATTGTAAATGTACATCTTGTTTCAATCCCCCCCCAAAAAATTCAAACATTTTTTGTCTTGCATATGTTATATATATTGACGCATATGTTATATTGACTTGTCAAAAAAGAAAAGGTTGAGGAAAGGTTGCCAATGTGTGCATCCTTTATCTTTTAAAAATGGGGGTTCGTTATTTTTAAAGGTAAAGGGTCATCAATGTGTTTGTAGTCAACTTTGGTAAATTCTTATTGATACTTTTATCAATATAGTACTTTTATAAATAATTGTCTTTTGCTATGCATGTACTAGTCATCAACGTTGGTGTTTTTAGATCGTTTTTTTGTTGTCCTTTTTACTTTCTCTGTTAGTACTTTTACACATCTTTTGGCATTTTCCCACATACATGTAGTTCACAAGTAGCTTAGCAACCTGGTCTAGTTAAAGGCCCTTGGTGCAAGAGCTTAGCAACCTGGTCTAGTTAAAGGCCCCTGGTGCAATAGCTTAGCTATCTGGTATAACTAAAGGCTCCTGGTGCAACTATCGTCAACATGTACCATATTTGCAAGGATATAATCTGCAGCTCTAGCTAGAAATGTCCACTTCAATTCATGGTTGCAATTCAAAGCCCTCGGAATTATAATGAAAGAGTTGCGTGTCTGCAGCTACAAGCAAGAAACTTAAACACTAGCTTAAAGCTGCTGGTTAATTCTTTCGAGGAAAAGAATACAAATTGAAATAGTTCTGCTGCTCATAGTTTCTTGAAGTCCAGCAATGTACAGCTCACTGCCTGAGAAACACTTCATTTTTTTTTTAATAAAAAGACATGCAGCACATGAAGAACAAAACACATTATGTTGCTAAGTAGACATGGGCCTTGACTTATACCCAGGTGCCACTTATATCCCATCCTTGTCGTGCCATCGCAATGACCATCTTTACTGATTGCACCATGGGTGATCCACCGACTGAAATTATTATCTTTACCATTTGTCCTACAAGATTATTATTATTATTATCATCACTATATACTGTCAAATTGACCACAGTCATTAAAATTGTTGTTATTATTATTGTTGTTGTTATTGTTGTTGTTGTTGTTGTTATTGTTATTATTATTATTATTATTATTTATTTCGGTCATGGAGATATAATTTCCTTCTCCCCATGTGTTCAGGCACACAAGCATATATATGGTCTGGATCAAACCATCCCTGCGATAACTTGCAGCCATTGTCATCATAACATAACCTTGCCATTGTTGAGTTGCGTTTTTGCTAAGATTGATATACTTTACCATGTTTTCTACAGGAAGTTTGACCTTCACCATGCAGCAGGACCAGTGAAGTTGCTGTTTGTTTTTCTCTCATAATTAATGAAACTGATATGACTTTCTCGATAATCAACTTAATTAAACTTACCCACTCGACATTTCTTCCGTATGCTCTAGCCTTCATCAGGAGTAGAATGCTAGATCAAAACATCGAGTGGTTAGGTTTATGTTGATCATCGACAAAGTCATTAGATGTGTACAATATCAACTGAGAGTTCTTTGATATGATGAAACTGAAAGTCATCGCACATCCGGTGGAAATTCGGAGACTTAAAAATCTGCCTCATATTGAAATACTGGTCTACCCATAAGAGTGCTATCCCTACCAACATCAAGGTCGGAGCATGCCAAATTAAAGTGATCAGATCCTTTTGGAGTTGTAGCTGGCATATTGGTCAAAGAGGTGGGGGGAGGGGGGTGGATGGTACAGGAAGGAGAGGGATATGCCACGCCCACATGGAAAGGCAAGAGATAAACGTTAGATTAGAATAAACCACTTAGGCTTGTTCACAAAATTGGCGAAACTCAGAGCAACCTGACAAGTACGTGCCAGTCCGATCCACTACATCTAATACATACCAACTCAAGCTCATTTACTATTCACTGTTGTGTGCTGGAACACCAGATCAACATCACACTGGGTTAGGTTGACAATAGAGACACACACCAGATCAACATCACACTGGGTTAGGTTGACATTAGAGACACACACCAGATCAACATCACACTGGGTTAGGTTGATAATAGAGACACACACCAGATCAACATCACACTGGGTTAGGTTGGCAATAGAGACACCCACCAGATCAACATCACACTGGGTTAGGTTGACAATATAGACACACACCAGATCAACACCACACTGGGTTAGGTTGACAATAGAGACACACACCAGATCAACATCACACTGGGTTAGGTTGACAATAGAGACACACACCAGATCAACATCACACTGGGTTAGGTTGACAATAGAGACACACACCAGATCAACATCACACTGGGTTAGGTTGACAATAGAGACTCACATCAGATCAACATCACACTGGGTTAGGTTGACAATAGAGACACACACCAGATCAACATCACACTGGGTTAGGTTGACAATAGAGATACACACCAGATCAACATCACACTGGGTTAGGTTGACATTAGAGACACCCACCAGATCAACACCACACTGGGTTAGGTTGGCAATAGAGACACACACCAGATCAACATCACACTGGGTTAGGTTGACAATAGAGACACACACCAGATCAACATCACACTGGGTTAGGTTGACAATAGAGATACACACCAGATCAACATCACACTGGGTTAGGTTGACAATAGAGACACCCACCAGATCAACATCACACTGGGTTAGGTTGACAATAGAGACACACACCAGATCAACATCACACTGGGTTAGGTTGACAATAGAGACACACACCAGATCAACATCACACTGGGTTAGGTTGACAATAGAGACACACACCAGATCAACATCACACTGGGTTAGGTTGACAATAGAGACACACACCAGATCAACATCACACTGGGTTAGGTTGACATTAGAGATACACACCAGATCAACATCACACTGGGTTAGGTTGACAATAGAGACACCCACCAGATCAACACCACACTGGGTTAGGTTGACAATAGAGACACACATCAGATCAACATCACACTGGGTTAGGTTGACAATAGAGACACACACCAGATCAACATCACACTGGGTTAGGTTGACAATAGAGAGACACATCAGATCAACATCACACTGGGTTAGGTTGACAATAGAGACACACACCAGATCAACATCACACTGGGTTAGGTTGACATTAGAGACACACACCAGATCAACATCACACTGGGTTAGGTTGACAATAGAGATACACACCAGATCAACATCACACTGGGTTAGGTTGACAATATACACACACACCAGATCAACACCACACTGGGTTAGGTTGACAATAGAGACACACACCAGATCAACATCACACTGGGTTAGGTTGACATTAGAGACACACACCAGATCAACATCACACTGGGTTAGGTTGACATTAGAGACACACACCAGATCAACATCACACTGGGTTAGGTTGACATTAGAGACACACACCAGATCAACATCACACTGGGTTAGGTTGACAATAGAGACACACACCAGATCAACATCACACTGGGTTAGGTTGACAATAGAGACACCCACCAGATCAACATCACACTGGGTTAGGTTGACAATAGAGACATACACCAGATCAACATCACACTGGGTTAAGACAGATTAAAGTAGGTTTACAATATGCCCATTGGCACACACACTGAATCAAGGGTTTAGGCAGGTTTAAGTACTTTGAATGGGGCCCACACTAGGTCACTACAGTGCTAAATATAGACCAATAATTTACCAAGTCCACGATATGAACAAAGTAGTTTCAAGGGAAATTTGTGTGGCATATAATGAAAGATGGAAGCGACACACTTCTCCATCACTCCTCATCCTGCTTATTGGCAGAGACTATTCGAAACATGAAAACAGAGAATGTTATGTTAAATCCCTCTGAAATATCCCTCTATATTTGGAGTGGAATATTGTCCTAACGAAATCAGGGTGGAGGCATGGCTTCCTCCAGTAGACACCTCAATTAACACGTAGTACTTACGTCAAATCCAGCCACAAGCAACACTTGGCAAACATCCACGGCTCCCACACTGGCAGCGGCATGTAGGGCCTCTCTAGTTCCCTCCTGGAGACCACTTAGTGCTCCATGGACCTCTAGCAGAAGTTGCACACCCTCCAGCCAGCCACATGCAGCAGCCCACACCAGAGCTCCCTGCCTGTCAACAGCAGTCACCATACACACCAAGTGTGGGGCAGGACCCTACCATTACCACAGTAATCAATCAGAGCACAGGATGCAGTATATGGTCATGTTGAAAAAGGAAATATTATCAATTTGAATTAAAGTGTAGACTGGATGAATGTTTGTATTCCGAGGCCAGTTATGTTCATCCCCCTGCCCCACCCAAACCCCCCATCCGTGCCACACTTCCCCCATACCCAGCTGTTGCCAATAATATTTACACTGTGTGTGGCTGATTAGTATTGAATGTTTGCACACTATTTGATACCTTAAGGAAGCATGGTTCAGGTTGCATTAACTCAGTAAGGGCCACTGCAGCACTCTGGTTCTGGCTGACCTAGTAGCAACTCTTTAATGTAGGATCAAGCGTCTGAGGTTGCACGATGGTTACATGCTATACTCCCATTAATGTAGATCAAGCGTCTGAGGTTGCACGATGGTTACATGCTCAAATACTCCCATTAATGTAGGATCAAGCACCTGAGGTTGCACGATGGTTACATGCTCAAATACTCCCATTAATGTAGGATCAAGCGTCTGAGGTTGCACGATGGTTACATGCTCAAATACTCCCATTAATGTAGGATCAACGTCTGAGGTTGCACGATGACATGATCAAATACTCCCATTAATGTAGGATCAAGCACCTGAGGTTGCACGATGGTTACATGCTCAAATACTCCCATTAATGTAGGATCAAGCGTCTGAGGTTGCACGATGGTTACATGCTCAAATACTCCCATTAATGTAGGATCAAGTGTCTGAGGTTGCACGATGGTTACATGCTCAGATACTCCCATTAATGTAGGATCAAGTGTCTGAGGTTGCACGATGGTTACATGCTCAGATACTCCCATTAATGTAGGATCAAGCATCTGAGGTTGCACGATGGTTACATGCTCAACTACTCCCATTAATGTAGGATCAAGCGTCTGAGGTTGCACGATGGTTACATGCTCAAATACTCCCATTAATGTAGGATCAAGCGTCTGAGGTTGCACGATGGTTACATGCTCAACTACTCCCAGAAGTTCATATTTCAACATCCAAACACTGCATTCTAATCCGGATTCGTGACCTTAAAGAGTCTTCCCTTAATTGACTGAGCCCTTAAAAAACTGACACTCTCAAATTGGCATTAGGCCAGCCCTTAATTGACTGAGCCCTTAAAAAACTGACACTCTCAAATTGTCATTAGGCCAGCCCTTGAGTTGCTTCCGCAAGCTCTTATTGATATGCGCATGCAGTCTAGACCGGGTGGAGAAAGGCTGGGGCATGGTGGGTACAGAGGCCGTCATCAAGTCCGTCCAGGCAGGCAGAATATTGGAGCAATAGATGGTGTCAGGGTGAGGGGGCACTCAGCACTGGGGGATATTGGAACAATAGAGGGTGTCTCAGGGTGAGGGGGCACAACACTGGGCGATATTGGAACAATAGAGGGTGTCAGGGTGAGGGGGCACAACACGTGGGATATTGGAACAATAGATGGTGTCAGGGTTAGGGGGCACAACACTGGGGGATATTGGAGCAACAGATGGTGTCAGAGTGAGGGGGAACAACACTGGGGGATATTGGAGCAACAGATGGTGTCAGAGTGAGGGGGCACTCAACACTGGGGGATATTGAGCAACAGATGGTGTCAGGGTGAGGGGTCACTCAACACTGGGGGATATTGGACAACAGATGGTGTCAGGGTGAGGGGGCACAACACTGGGGGATATTGGAGCAACATATGGTGTCAGAGTGAGGGGGCACAACACTGGGGGATATTGAGCAACAGATGGTGTCAGGGTGAGGGGGCACAACACTGGGGGATATTGGAGAAACAGATGGTGTCAGAGTGAGGGGGCACTCAACACTGGGGGATATTGGAGCAACAGATGGTGTCAGGGTGAGGGGGCACTCAACACTGGGGGATATTGAGCAACAGATGGTGTCAGGGTGAGGGGGCACTCAACACTGGGCGATATTGGAGCAACAGATGGTGTCAGGGGGCACTCAACACTGGGGGATATTGGAGCAACAGATGGTGTCAGGGTGAGGGGGCACAACACTGGGGGATATTGGAAAGATGGTGTCAGAGTGAGGGGGCACAACACTGGGGGATATTGGAGCAACAGATGGTGTCAGAGTGAGGGGGCACTCAACACTGGGGAATATTGAGCAACAGATGGTGTCAGTGTGAGGGGGTACAACACTGGGGGATATTGGAGCAACAGATGGTGTCAGTGTGAGGGGGCACAACACTGCCTTGCAGGTGTTTGGGATCGAAGAAAAAGAGCTTCCATGCAGCCATTTCAAGGAACCACTGTGCTCTCTTTAATAAGCTACATATAGCAGTAGTTCCAACCATTTTATAGACCACAACCCATCGATAACCCTTTACCATTTATAATCATGAACACCTAGTGTTACACTGATTATAGTTTTAAATGGTAAAGGGTCAACTAACTAATTGTGGTCTACATGAGAACATCGTTGTTTTTAAACAGGTCATTCCTGCTCCGCTATTAATTAAAGGCATTTTTGTTCAATGACTTTACTAATATAATTTGTTTCTCGAAGTTCCGGCTAGATGTCTCAACTTCATCGGGAATAATCTCTGAATTTCCATAACGTCCTCTTAGATAAACCCTCACCAAACTCTCAGGACAGAAAAACACAATGACTTCCTCAATAATCAATTTGTTGATGAAGGCTGAGTATCTGGCCGGAACGTCAAGAAACAAATTTTAAGTCACCTTCTGAGAAACTTATTATATTCTGCATTCTGACATTCAACTGAGAGTTTGTTGTGAGATTTTTGTTCTCGCTGTTTCGATAATTACGGATGAACAACGGTGGACTCTGCCTCAGATTTCTGCCAAGTCAAACTCACTGGGACTCCAGGACTTTTAGATATTTTATCTAACCTACATGTTCTTGAACATTGTACACTACACATGCCAGCACGTGCCATGGCTTGTTGCTATTGTTGACTGCACCCAGGTGGGGTCAGCTACAGCCACTCAAAGACTTGGTAAAAGTTGCACAGGAGAACTCCACCAAGTGAACAGCAGATGTTTAGATGAAGGATCGGCTACTTGGGACTTGGTAATCGTTTCCCAGGAGCGAGACTTCTGGTTCTAAATGGGCCTATGGTATGCAAATTATGTGTGGGCGGAAGTGAGGGGGGGGGGGGGGGACGAGATAGAAACATTTCCTTGAAGATGAATTTCAAGATTATTTAAGGTTTTTAGAACTGCAATTTTGCTACAAGGCAATGCTGGATGGCTTTTGGGAGTCATTAGCAGCCATTTAAACAGCATAGCAGCCATTTAAGCAGCTTAGCAGCCAATGCGAGTTTTAGCTGCGATGTGGACTTCGTTTAGGAAGGAGGGGAACGGATGTTGCCATCAGCAATTAAAAAAAGTATGGCAAACCAGTATAGCTAACATAGTCCTGGCACACGGCTTATTCACTGTGTGTAGCACAACAGTGTGAGTGCCCTGGCACTTATTCACACAACAGTGTGGCTTATTCACCATGTGTAGCACAACAGTGTGAGTGCCCTGGCACATGGCTTATTCACCATGTGTAGCACAACAGTGTGAGTGCCCTGGCACACGGCTTATTCACCATGTGTAGCACAACAGTGTGAGTGCCCTGGCACATGGCTTATTCACCGTGTGTAGCACAACAGTGTGAGTGCCCTGGCACATGGCTTATTCACCATGTGTAGCACAACAGTGTGAGTGCCCTGGCACACGGCTTATTCACTGTGTGTAGCACAACAGTGTGAGTGCCCTGGCACATGGCTTATTCACTGTGTGTAGCACAACAGTGTGAGTGCCCTGGCACATGGCTTATTCACTGTGTGTAGCACAACAGTGTGAGTTCCCTGGCACATGGCTTATTCACTGTGTGTAGCACAACAGTGTGAGTGCCCTGGCACATGGCTTATTCACTGTGTGTAGCACAACAGTGTGGCTTATTCACTGTGTGTAGCACAACAGTGTGGCTTATTCACAGTGTGTAGCACAACAGTGTGGCTTATTCACAGTGTGTAGCACAACAGTGTGGCTTATTCACTGTGTGTAGCACAACAGTGTGGCTTATTCACTGTGTGTAGCACAACAGTGTGGCTTATTCACCATGTGTAGCACAACAGTGTGGCTTATTCACAGTGTGTAGCACAACAGTGTGGCTTATTCACTGTGTGTAGCACAACAGTGTGGCTTATTCACAGTGTGTAGCACAACAGTGTGGCTTATTCACCATGTGTAGCACAACAGTGTGGCTTATTCACAGTGTGTAGCACAACAGTGTGGCTTATTCACAGTGTGTAGCACAACAGTGTGGCTTATTCACTGTGTGTAGCACAACAGTGTGGCTTATTCACTGTGTGTAGCACAACAGTGTGGCTTATTCAGTGTGTGTAGCACAACAGTGTGGCTTATTCACTGTGTGTAGCACAACAGTGTGGCTTATTCACCATGTGTAGCACAACAGTGTGGCTTATTCACTGTGTGTAGCACAACAGTGTGGCTTATTCACTGTGTGTAGCACAACAGTGTGGCTTATTCACCATGTGTAGCACAACAGTGTGGCTTATTCACAGTGTGTAGCACAACAGTGTGGCTTATTCACCATGTGTAGCACAACAGTGTGGCTTATTCACAGTGTGTAGCACAACAGTGTGGCTTATTCACAGTGTGTAGCACAACAGTGTGGCTTATTCACTGTGTGTAGCACAACAGTGTGGCTTATTCACTGTGTGTAGCACAACAGTGTGGCTTATTCAGTGTGTGTAGCACAACAGTGTGGCTTATTCACTGTGTGTAGCACAACAGTGTGGCTTATTCACCATGTGTAGCACAACAGTGTGGCTTATTCACTGTGTGTAGCACAACAGTGTGGCTTATTCACAGTGTGTAGCACAACAGTGTGGCTTATTCACAGTGTGTAGCACAACAGTGTGGCTTATTCACTGTGTGTAGCACAACAGTGTGGCTTATTCACCGTGTGTAGCACAACAGTGTGGCTTATTCACTGTGTGTAGCACAACAGTGTGGCTTATTCACAGTGTGTAGCACAACAGTGTGGCTTATTCACCATGTGTAGCACAACAGTGTGGCTTATTCACAGTGTGTAGCACAACAGTGTGGCTTATTCACCATGTGTAGCACAACAGTGTGGCTTATTCACAGTGTGTAGCACAACAGTGTGGCTTATTCACAGTGTGTAGCACAACAGTGTGGCTTATTCACCATGTGTAGCACAACAGTGTGGCTTATTCACTGTGTGTAGCACAACAGTGTGGCTTATTCACTGTGTGTAGCACAACAGTGTGGCTTATTCACCATGTGTAGCACAACAGTGTGGCCTATTCACCATGTGTAGCACAACAGTGTGGCTTATTCACTGTGTGTAGCACAACAGTGTGGCTTATTCACAGTGTGTAGCACAACAGTGTGGCTTATTCACAGTGTGTAGCACAACAGTGTGGCCTATTCACCATGTGTAGCACAACAGTGTGGCTTATTCACAGTGTGTAGCACAACAGTGTGGCTTATTCACTGTGTGTAGCACAACAGTGTGGCTTATTCACCATGTGTAGCACAACAGTGTGGCTTATTCACTGTGTGTAGCACAACAGTGTGGCTTATTCACCGTGTGTAGCACAACAGTGTGGCCTATTCACCATGTGTAGCACAACAGTGTGGCTTATTCACTGTGTGTAGCACAACAGTGTGGCTTATTCACTGTGTGTAGCACAACAGTGTGGCTTATTCACTGTGTGTAGCACAACAGTGTGGCTTATTCACCATGTGTAGCACAACAGTGTGAGTGCCCTGGCACATGGCTTATTCACCGTGTGTAGCACAACAGTGTGAGTGCATGTCCTTACCTTTTCCAAAATGGCCTCCACTAGTTCCTTCTGCCTCTTTAGAACGGCAAGGTGTAAGGGGGAGACCCCTTTGCTATCTCGACAACGACATAAGTCTCTCCCTTCGCGAGACTTTAAGAAGAACTCCACACACACCAGCTGTAGCACAGAGATTGCAAGCACATCATAAATTGCAGCTCGTCAGCAAAATAAGCAGTGCCTGGGTGCAGATGTAATCCACTTATAATTACACATTATATAGGAGGTTGCTAAGGTGCATGGTGAATGCTATGTACAGGAGAGCCTGGAGAGTGTCTTACATGGACATTCAATCTAAAATATCTACAGTCCCCAACATTGGAAGAGACGCTGGGTGCCGAGCAAGAGAAGACACACAGTCATAATTGCATTCATAATTGCATACTTTACAAACAAATAATAGTTGTAGGGCTTTTAACTAAGAGTAGGTGTTAAATATAGACACCTGCTAACGACTATCCTATATGAGACTAATGGAATGGTGTGTATATAATAGGGTAAGGAAGGTATTTATCTACACCCACTATGAACATATAATTATAGGCAATCGGGCTCCTATAGTGCAGATGGTATACACAAGTGGCAGGCTAGTGCACACTTATCCACTTCATGACCTTGCAATTGCATTGCTTAGTGTGAATTGGTATGAAGGACTGTTACCTTACACATCTTACCTGGCCTGAGAGAACGGCCCAGTGGAGCACACTTCTCCCATCCTTGTCGACTTCATTCAGCCTCGCTCCTTTCTTCAAGAGAAACTGGCACACTGCAGCATCACCCTGTAATAGGTAGCAATTGAATGGGACAAGAGTCAGCCTACCAGACAATTATTGTGTGGGAACAACAACTGTCACCATGTCCTGAAACACAAAAAATCGCGTGTGGGAACGACAACTGTCACCTTATCCTGAAATACAAACAATTCCCGTGTGGGAATGACAAGCTTGTACTGTCACACTATCCCGAAATAACTGTCGTGTGGAACACAAGGATCCATTGATACGCTAACCAGCATGTCCACCTCAGCCACAGGCAACTTTGGGTATTCCCATGCAAAGTTTTTGGTATAGAACAGAGAGTGCTATCTCTTGAGCTATATATCGAGTTCATACAGTAAAGTGTGCAGGATCTATGAACTACAAAATCGTAACACGAGTTTTTTTAAGTGTTTATCTTTTTTGTTTGGTAAGGTAGTACTAGACCACATATCTGTTCATGAGACACACGTAATCTTCACACCTTACCATCACTACCACTTCAAACACCTCATCACCCTTCACCACTACCACTAGTACTAGTACTAAAAATGTGGATGGAGGAAGGGGAGGGGCAGGTGGTTTTTCAAAGCAGAGATTCATTGCATATTTGGCTAGGTTTGGGTTTCAAATGACTACAACCCATGCCTCTTTGCTAGCTAACTTATCTCCAGCAAAGAAGTGGTCTGTGAGTTAGCAGCAGGCGGTCTGAGCCCTGAATGGAAAGGATGTGCATATGTATGTGCTTTTGCAACAAAAGGTGAGATACAAGGAAGCAAGTGGAATTCAAGGGTCTTTGAGGGGAGGAAGTAGGGTCAGTCAGACAGACACACACCCACCCCCACACACACAACCACACAAACTTAAGTGCATAATTGGGGACTCCCACTCACAGAAACACTTTAAATGCACCCACAGAAACTTCTAAGTGACTTCAAATAGCTCCGAGAAACCACACTAAGGGCCCTAGAAACCACACCACACTAAGGGCCCTAGAAACCACACCACACTACAACCAGCTCCAAGAAGTCCCAGCTAGAAGGCCTAGAAACCACCACTACAACCATCACAGCCACTTCCATCAAGTCCCAGCTAATGAATCCTCTAGAAACCACCACAGAGTCACCTCCACCAAGTCCCAGCTAAAAGGCCTAGAAACCACCACTACAACCATCACAGCCACTTCCATCAAGTCCCAGCTAATGAATCCTCCACAGAGTAACCTCCACCAAGTCCCAGCTAGAAACCACCACTACAACCATCACAGCCTCTTCCATCAAGTCCCAGCTAATGAGTCCTCTAGAAACCACCACACCACACAACAACCGCAGTCACCTCCACCAAGTCCCAGCTAGAAGCCTAGAAACCACCACTACAACCATCACAGCCTCTTCCATCAAGTCCCAGCTAATGAGTCCTCTAGAAACCACCACACCACACTACAACCACAGTCACCTCCACCAAGTCCCAGCTAGAAGGCCTAGAAACCACCACTACAACAATTCAGCCACTTCCATCAAGTCCCAGCTAATGAGTCCTCTAGAAACCACCACACCACACAACAACCGCAGAGTCACCTCCACCAAGTCCCAGCTAGAAGGCCTAGAAACTACCACTACAACCATCACAGCCTCTTCCATCAAGTCCCAGCTAATGAGTCGTCTAGAAACCACCACACCACACTACAACCACAGTCACCTCCACCAAGTCCCAGCTAGAAGGCCTAGAAACCACCACTACAACCATCACAGCCTCTTCCATCAAGTCCCAGCTAATGAGTCCTCTAGAAACCACCACACCACACTACAACGACAGTCACCTCCACCAAGTCCCAGCTAGAAGGCCTAGAAACCACCACTACAACCATCACAGCCTCTTCCATCAGCTAATGAGTCCTCTAGAAACCACCACACCACACAACAACCGCAGAGTCACCTCCACCAAGTCCCAGCTAGAAGGCCTAGAAACTACCACTACAACAATTCAGCCACTTCCATCAAGTCCCAGCTAATGAGTCCTCTAGAAACCACCACACCACACTACAACCACAGAGTCACCTCCACCAAGTCCCAGCTAGAAGGCCTAGAAACCACCACTACAACCATCACAGCCTCTTCCATCAAGTCCCAGCTAATGAGTCCTCTAGAAACCACCACACCACACAACAACCACAGTCACCTCCACCAAGTCCCAGCTAATGATGGCTCCTAGAAACCACACCACATTACAACCCTCAAGACAACCACAGCTAATAATGGCTGCTATAAACCACAGTGATCATAGAGCCATATGAACAGGACATCAACACAAACAGAGGCGGGGAAAGCTTCTTGTGCACTTGCTCTATCTACTGAGAGAACATGAGCACCGTTGAGATGATTCGAGTTACATATGTAGCACTTATTAACAGATTGAGGTGCCACATTTTTCTCTTACCCTCGGCATATGTTATAGTTATTGGCGCATGGAATGTGTCCCTACTTTGGACAAGTATGGATCTGAAAACATCATATATACACAATGAACACACACATCACTAACACGCACACACACACACACAGACAAACACACACAAACACACATACCAAACAATGGCTTCACTTAAATCCCATTCACAGAGTGTGAGAGAGGAAGTATGTAGATTATAAGCTTATTTAAAATTGCCAGTATTGAACAACTAGAGAAATGTGAGAAGAACATTGAATGGCCAGCAAGGCAGCCTGGGACACAGTGAGCAAAGGCTTGTGTGGAACAGAGCAAGTCGGAGAAGGAACACCCTCCTTCCCCCCCCCCCCCCCCCCCCCAACCCCATCCGCCTACCCCTCACACCCCAGCAATGGCAGCGAGCAGAGATGAAAACCCTGAGAATATTCCAACATAGTTTACAATGTTGGCGCATGCCCACAGGAAGGCCCTGATTAGCACCAACATTAATTAAACCTAAGAGAGAGCTCTGGCCATGCTTTTCCTGCACCACAGCCATTTTAATTAACAGCTTTAAAATAAACCGTAAGAACATGTCTTGAAATATAGTTTCGTAAAACTACCTCATGGTCTACGAATCATTTTTTTCTGATGTGACTGACTGTGACACATTGTGCAACCAACTTCTGCAGAGAAACCAGTTGAAAAGCTGTGGATGAGATTTCTAGGCCATTCTCGAAAAGGGTTATGTACCAACTAACAGTTGAGGGATTATGAAAGAGAGGCAACAACTAATAGATCGTTACCAGTTGCAGTGGAAAAAGAACTTGTCTCAATATTATTGGACATGGGCATAGGAAATTATCAATGCTGTGTTGAACTTTAAATTACTCTTTAGAAGCAAGTGCTCTCTTCTCCGCCCCGCCTGTGTGTTGCACGAGCCATAGCTGATGCATAATGTATAGTTTTAATATATTCCTATTTTTAATTTTTGTAGGTTAGTAGGGTCATAAAAATTTATCAACAACGGAAAATTCCTGATTTGCAGTATTTCGTTTTGCTTCGAGATGTAGTGACTATTATTGTTGTTGTTATTATTAAACAAAATTATTTTTAAAGCGAGTACAACCTTTAATTAATTGCTTAACGAGCTCTCAACATGAATACTGAACTATGACACAAAACTCACTCTCGCTGCAGCAGTAATCAACAGGGTTCTCCCCCAAATGTCCCCTTGTTTCAAGCCAATCTTCCAAGTAGAGTGGCCAGTCAGAACTTTCATGCACTTCATGTTCCTACTCCATACCGCGTAGTGGAATGGGGTCAACCCCTGCTCATCAGCGGCAATAAGACAGCTGGATGGACTCCTTTTCATAAGCAACTTAACGACTTGTGTGTGTCCCCTCAGACAAGCCATAATTAAAGGGGTTACCCCCTTTGGAGATTCTCCGGCTGTTGAGGACTATTATTTTAGCATATAAATAGATGTCCATAAGATGAGTTGACAGTGACACATGTACTAATAAGCAATAACATATCTAGTAATCCTAACAGTTCATGTTACCTCTGTCAGAAGTGCGGCCACCATCGGTGCTCGACCCTTATAGCAGCCATAGTGCAAAGGACTCAACCCCTATTAACAAAGAATTACTGTATCAACTAAGGAACCCTATATTAAAGGTGTTTAACTCTCCCAATCGCCTTCCCCCCCCCCCCCCCTCCCCTCTTTTTCCCCCTTCTGGACCCCCGAACAGGCTGGGTCTAGGCACCCACCACACATCCTCTCCCCATCAGTTGTTTGATCTGTCCCACGTACAGTGTATGTGTACTTGTATGTATGAGTGTTTTTTTGTGAGAGTGTGGGCGTGCATGTGTGTGAGTGTATGTGAGAGTGTATGTGCATGTGGGTGTACGTGTATGTGTGAGAGTATGTATGCATGTGTGTAAGCGTATGTGTGAAAGTGTGTTGTGTTTATGTGTATGTGTGTGTGTGTGTGTGAATGTGGGTATGGCTGTTGAATTCTCCCTTAATTAATTAATGTAAGGGCTAGATAACACCTTATACAGCAGCTTGACTATGTAAATTTCCTACGTAAACTTTGAACTTCATTATCCAGACAGGGAATTACTATTACATATGCTGTTTCTAACCCCTTACCAACTTTAAGCTACATCCTCTGAACTACAATACAGAATTCCTTTTATTCACCTTCAATTAGGTTCATTAGCACATGACATACCTGAGAATCAGTGCAATCCAACTTGGCTCCATTCCTCAGTAAAATCTTGACCATGCCCTGGTGGTCTGCTGAAGCTGCCCAGTGAAGAGGATAGCGACTCTGTCCATCAGCCTTATTCACGTCCGCCCCTGCCTTAATGAGCAATTCACACACAGAGACTCTGCCAGACACAATTGCCACACACAGAGGGGTGAGACCCTGGCCGTTATCACATGGCAGAGGTGCATTGAGGTCAATTTGCGAGGGTGGTGTGGCATTAGAGTGACTTAACACTAGCCCAACCGTTTCTGGTTTGCCGTGAATACAGGCAAACAGTAAATGCCGAGACCAACCCTAAATATAATAATAATAGTAATAACAACAACAATAATAATATTTATAGTAACAGTAGTAGTAATAATAATAATGATAATGATAATGATAATGATAATAATAATAATAGCAGTAGTAGTAGTAGTAGTAGTAGTAATAACAACAACAACAACAACAACAATAATATAATAATAATTATAATTATAATTATTATTGTTGTTGTTGTTGTTATTACTATCATTATTATTATTATAGTTATAATAATTAATCAGATGCTTAACAGAACCGAGTAGCTAGAACCAGCAATATAACAAACACTTTCTTTACAAGGCAATGTAATGGCCCACTTACAGCGAGCACGAAAGCACAATGGCTCTCCGTGTACAGGAGTCAAGTGTGCATTACTTACATCAACCTGCATGCAGCCATACCAAATTAGCATGTAGTCATACCAATTTGCTGTCAGCGGATTCAACCAGCTTCACAGAATTCCTGGAACTTTTGTTGAAAGACTCCTATGAATGGAAGCCACAGAATCGAATAAGTAATACAGCAAGTACGAGTACAGAGGCTTGTGAGGCCTTTCTACCATATTCCTAGTAATCATGTCAGATTGGTGTGCTAGACAAAATATTTTGTCCTCCAACAAGAATGTACAAAGCAAGACAAATCTTCACAAAGGACTCTCTGATAATCGAAGGCTAGAGCATCTATCTGAATTGTCGAGTGTAAAATTAAGAAAGTCATTTTATGACTTAAAAATTAATCCAGGAAATCTACAAAGCGCTGCCTAGCAACATCTTCCTAGAATAGAAATAATAACTAAGCACTTGCAGTGGAACAGAGAAGAGAATGGGGCAGGAACATCGATTTCCTCCTCACTTTGGAAGGCCCAGTCCAAATCTTCCACCTCACTTTGCAAGTCTGTGGCATCAGATGCAAGCTCTTCCAAGTCAAACTTATTTAGCTCTAAATAATATTGAGAGCTAAAGATGTAGCTGATCATGGATTTTAGTCCAGTTTGACCTCCTGTTTAAGACATTTTACCAATCATTTCGCTGGCAGTGATCAGTAAAGCACCTCACTGTGCAAGACAACACATGGCATGTGTAGCTAACCTTGACTCCTCCTTCATTGTTCACCTCCTTATTTGTAAAGCAAATACACAAATTCAGTGCTGAGTGAGAAGACCTCACCTTCCTGAGGGCCTGGGGTCAGTATATACCTGCTACACAAGAACTTCATGTGCCATGTGTCAAACCTCTCACCCACCCTATCCCATCCCTGCTAGTTGCGCAGGGTTTTGGAACTTGATATAAAAATTTCCCTATAATTCCAATTAAAACACACCAATACACAGGGGGGGGGGGGGGGGGGTCACTGAAGATCCATTGCAGGATGGGGTGGACTAGAACATAATATTTCTTGCTGCCTCTGATCGTGAAAGGACAGGTCAAAATCCACTAAGAAACTCGCACTGGCAGAAAGAACCTAGATAATGATGATGTCCATAACCAAACCCACTGCATCACGTGACAATGCTTGTTGCTCCACCAGACCGGGCCCACTACAGTCTCCTAGCAATGCTTGTTGCTCCACCAGATAACCTGACCCACTACAGTCTCCTAGCAATGCTTGTTGCTCCACCAGAGAACCTGACCCACTACAGTCTCCTAGCAATGCTTGTTGCTCCACCAGAGAACCTGACCCACTACAGTCTCCTAGCAATGCTTGTTGCTCCACCAGAGAACCTGACCCACTACAGTCTCCTAGCAATGCTTGTTGCTACACCAGAGAACCTGACCCACTACAGTCTCCTAGCAATGCTTGTTGCTACACCAGAGAACCTGACCCACTACAGTCTCCTAGCAATGCTTGTTGCCACACCAGAGAACCTGACCCACTACAGTCTCCTAGCAATGCTTGTTGCTACACCAGAGAACCTGACCCACTACAGTCTCCTAGCAATGCTTGTTGCTCCACCAGAGAACCTGACCCACTACAGTCTCCTAGCAATGTTTGTTGCTACACCAGAGGAGAACCTGACCCACTACAGTCTCCTAGCAATGCGTGTTGCTTCACCAGAGAACCTGACCCACTACAGTCTCCTAGCAATGCTTGTTGCTTCACCAGAGAACCTGACCCACTACAGTCTCCTAGCAATGCTTGTTGCTTCACCAGAGAACCGGGCCCACTGCATCATCTGCCAATGCTTGTTTCTACACCAGAGAACTGGGCTCACCGCAGCCGCTGGACAATGCTTGTTGCTACACCAGAGAACCCGACTGTGACTGCTTCTTACTACACCAGAGAACTGGACCCACTGCTGCTGCCAGACAATGCTTGTTACTACACCAGAGAACCCGACTGTGACTGCCAGACAATGCTTCTTACTACACCAGAGACAAGTCTTATCAGGAGCTCATTTCATGGCAGTAAAGCAATTCCCTTCCCACTGGCAGCAACCAGGAAAGTCTCAAGAGCCATGAGTGTGTTAGCCATTGATTGAGGAGTGCAGTGGGGCATTTGATAGGCACATATTGAAGGTAGATGTTTGAGTTGTGCATCCTTAGCATAACCTGAACCATAGAAATTACAAAACTAGGGAAAACCATAGCTAATTACTCATGAGTACATCAAACAGACTTTTGCCAAAGCCAAGCTATGGGTTAAACGACATTTCAGACATTGTGGTACAAGTGAAATTCCATTAAGATTTCTGATGGGTTTTAGAGGTTTTCTACTATCATACCCGACAGATGTACGAGAGGAAGACCTGTTTTAACCTGCTTGGGATCATAGTGAGGTAATATCATTACAAGGGTGTAGCAAACATATTTAAATGATTAAACCTTCAGTTGCTTACTACTGGTTCAAAGTATTGAGATTCAGCATCACAGCATAGACAGGAGAGGTCCTTCCCCTCTATCCAAGCTGAAAAATTCTCTGCCAAGGGGTTAAATTCTGCTAGGCAAAGTTCACCCTACAATTAACACTTCAAAAATCATTACTAGTCAAGCTGGCTGTAATTTTGCACCTTTTGATTGTCCAAGAATGGGTTGAACAGAAGCGTATCAGCTGCCATAGATCAGCTAGACGTTTCCATAGTTACGGCAAATTTAAATATGCGAGGTCTGCTGGGACCCGCGTAGGATTTCGTCCTTCCCTGGACACCGATTTCCTCCTCTTCACCGATTTAGGCTAACGGCTGAGAGTATAATCAACCTGGTACTGGAAACATGGGCCCAATGTAAATGATATTTGATCTACAGTAGGAAGGTCTTCAGAAAACTTGTGTAGCTGACCTTGACCTGGATCGACATTGCCAGCGCTAGGGCTAGTTCTTTTTGTAGCCTTAACCTAGCCCTAGCCCGAGCCCTAGCCCTAGCCCTAGCCCTAGCCCTATTAAAATCTATGTCCTAGTTAGTTTTTATACTAAGATCAAGGAAGGCATTCACTTACAAACCTCCAAGAAGGACTTGAGCAGATCCCAGATGTTTATTATTTTATGTATTATAGTTGGTGTACCATGTCAAGGGCTGGGAAGTGGGAGGGTGCCCCAGTATTCGTTCCTTCCCCCCCCCCACAACCCACCAATAATTGATCAGTAATTTTATTGGCATTCTGCATTGTAAAACCAAAAATAGTAATTATAAATACCTGTGCTCCAGATATAATTATGATGCGTTTCTAGTGATATGTACCTAAACATGCTTAACTTTCTGATCAATTTGCACATTACACAATTTTTAACTAAAATTTGCATTGTTTGGATAGCTAATCATTTACTTGCTAGTTAATTGAATCCCTGGATTTTTGATCCATGAATAATTTTTTTTACATAATCGATAATATGATAATGTAGATAGGGGGGAAAGGTTGAAGTTAGGCCATGAATAATTTGTTTAATAAATCGTTTGAAAGAAGAGAGCGAGGAAGAGGATCTAATGGAGGTTGGGAGCGAGTTCCAGAGAGTTGTGGCAAAGGGATTGAAGGAAGACTGCATGGCTGCAGTTCAGGAGGATGGGATTATGATGTTCGATGGGTGATATTGGCAAGAAGACATGAGTGGAGTAGGAGCTAATTGGATGGAGTCTGGAGGAAAGTGGATGTAATTTTTTATTATTTTAGAAGGAGTTTGGCCTGAGCACGTCAATTTGGAAGTTGAAGGGTGAAGAGGAGGGATGCATAGTCAGAGGTCCATTGGATCTGCGTGCAAAGTGCTGAACGCATTTTAAGGATTTGGAATTACAAGAAGAGGGAGGAGTTGACCACACAGAGGAACAGTAACTTGATGAGGGAGAACTAATGTTGTGTAAAGTTTAATTAGCATATGAGAGGATAAGTGATGGTAAAGGTTTCTATTATTTTCCTTGATTTAGTGCGTACTTTGCTAATGTGCAGGTTCCAGGAGAGGTTAGAGGTGAAAGTAACTCCTAATTATGTAAATGAAGTGACGAGATCAAGGGGAGTACTATTGAGGACTAATACAGGGAGGATGAGGATGCGAGGGGTTTATGACAGATCTTGCTTTAATTAGAGCTAATTATTAGGAGACGGGAACATAGCCACGATGATATAATGACAATGTCTGATTTCTAAGGAAGAGATGAGGAGGATGTCATCTGTATAGAGAGTAAATGTAGAAGATGACGAGAGTGGGAGCTTTGCATGTAAAGAACAAAGAGAAGAGGACCAAGAATTGATCCTTGAGGTACTGGAGAGAGCACCAGAGATAGCGACACTCTGTGACCAGGCCGTAGGAGCCAACAGAGGAGATGAGATGGAATGGTAAGTGAGGACAGAGTTTTTAAGAGTGGTCTATGCGGCACAGAGTCAAAATCTTTCTTGACGTCTAGAAAGTGCACAGACAGACTTGAGGGCACCCAGGGAAGTAAACCAGGATTGAACTACGTTAAGTATTGCTATTAGACCTGGGCAAAATCTGAACTGAAACATCTTGTATGGTGATAAGTTCATGTAAGTAGTAATACGCAGCATTCTAATACTTTGCTTATTAGGAATAATAAGGAGATGGGATGATAGTCCTTGGGGAAAGGTAAGGGTGGGGATGTTTTGGGGATAGGAACTACAAATGCTTCCAGTCAGTGGGTAGTGCACCAGTAGAGAGGGAAAAATTGAAGATAAGAGAAAGAGGAATTGATATGGAGGTAGCTGTGGATCTAAACATTCTGGAGAGATTATAAGGGCCAGTCGATTTCTCAGAGGGAATGCAGGTTGAAGGACTTGCAATCTTGTCCGGTGGGCAGAGGAGCTCAGGTGGGCAAGGAAAGGGTGGAGGAGACGGTGTGTGATTACAGATGGGGGGAGAAGACTGATTAAAACAGCTTGAGAAGAAGTGATTTAGAACCTCAGCTTTAGACTGATGGGAAGCACAAGTTTGATCTTGCTAAGTAAGTGATGGAATACAAGATGTTTTTTTACCTAATTTCTTTATGGCTCTCCAAAAAGAACTAGAGTTGGGAGAAGATGATAGTATTTGGAAGAGGAAGTGTTTTGCTGAGCAGAGGAGTGAAAGAGTGTTGTTACGGCAACGGTGATAGGCTGCCCAGGCATCATCAGATCTGAGTGACATGGCAGAGGAGTATAATCTATTTCTAATCTTTGAGAATGGAGTAGGAGATCCAGGAAGGGGTACAGCAGTTTGTAGGATAAACTAGCTTAGAGGGAACAGTTTTGTGCATGATGCGAGTTCTTCAAATACGAGTCAAGAGGCTTCAGTGTCTAAGGGGGGGGGGGGGATAGTCTCCCAGGAAATGATATTAATTAGTTCATTAGCTTGAGCGAAGTCTGCTCTGTCGTATAACCAGACTCGATGAGGAAGTGAGGGAGATGGAGTATCAGAAATGAGAGGGAGGGAGAAGAGGATGGAGTTGTGATCGGAGTTTGATACAGGAGGAGAGGTTTCACAGCAGGTGGGAGTAAGGGTAGAGGGTAGGGGACATTAGTATGGGAGTGGGAGTTGGATAGTGGATAATTTGAAAAAAGGTCAGATATTGCATGAATCTTATCGAGAAGCGGTGAAGGTAACAAAAGATTAACATTATAGTCGCCAAGCACAATAAGTTTCTTTGTGGAAAGGTGGGGGGTGGAGGGAAGAGCAGCAAGTGAGGCAAGTAAATGATCTAGATGGTCGGGTAATGAAGATGGGTGATATAATGTGGCAAAAATGAAGGATGAATTTGGAAGCTTAATCAAGATAAGTAGAAGTTCATGCATAGAGATGGATGGGAGAGAGATGATGGAGGCAAGAAGACTTGACTTGACATAGACTATGATACCTCCACCATGTCTATTTTGATCTAGTCTAAAAGTGTGTTAGTAAAACTAGCAATTTCAGAGTCAGAGACATCTTGGGAGAGCCACGTCTCGACAACTATACCAGTTTATAGAGGTATGACAATGTTGTAAGCTCATCAAATTTGGGAAGAAGACTACGTGCATTAAAATAGAATACATTTAGGCAATTTGTGGTTGATTTAGATATTGTTGGTAACTGGGAGAGGACAGGAGGTGTGGAACTAGGAGAGATGAAAGTAGACCGAGAAGAGGTAACGTTAGGTGAGGATGAGCAGATAGGTGAGGAAGCTGATGGAAGGGAGGTGGTTGTGGTGGCAGAGAAAGGAGTGGGAGGTATTTTGTGGAGGGCTCAATGGCCAGAGACCTTGAGGGGGGACAGCTGCATTTTTTAATAAAAAAACAACTTGTGGTTACTACTTTATAGCTCCATAGATTCTGTATACTTCGTATGGACTTGATATTAGCTCAAAAGATAGGTCTCTCTGTGTGCTCTCCTTTAGTACTAAAATATTTTTCATGGATGTAACTATAGTCAAGTTACTGGAGCTAAAGTGAGGGGAACCTCAAAACCTGCCTGATTTTGCCACAAAAAGATTACAATGTGTTGTTTCATTAGGCGCTAAAACGTTACGCAAGCCCCTGTTTGTAAAATGAATTTCGTTAAAATTCATTTTCCAACCGCGGGCTTGACCACGTACTTACCTTTTAGCATCTAATGAAACCACTCATTGTATAGAGTAAAGTTTCCTCTGGCTAATTTCAACCCTCTAGCACTTGGCAATCTCATATTTATGTGGCTAAATCAGGCATTGGTTTTGAGGTTCCCCCCACTTTAGCTCCAGTAACTTGGGTATAGTTATACATGTGGAAAATATTTTAGTGTCAAAACAGAGCACACAGAGAGACCTATCTTTTGAGCTATATATGAAGTCCATACCATGAAGTTTATAGAATCTATGGAGCTATAAAATGGTAACCACAGGATGTTTTGTTGTTGTTGTTGTTTTGTGTGTAGGCTTTCCCCACTTGAGGGGAGTAGCCTTGGTTGAGGTCTAGTGGTGGCTGATATTGGCTTCTTATGCCAGGGACCTGAAAGGGAAGCCCTGGAGTTGGTTGGGGATAAATGGGAATGGGTAGCAGGGGTGGGTCGAAAGGAGGGAGGCCTGTGCATTGAGGTATTAGAGGATAAGTGGGAGTAGGTAGCAGAGGGGGCTTGCATGAATGGCAGCCAATTTGGCGAGCAAGGTTTAGCAGGTGGGGCGGCAGCAGGATAAAAATGTATCAGATGCAGTGTCGGCTCCGTGAATGGAACAGGTAGAAGGGGTTGACTTAGGCGACTTTTGACCATGCATATTAGAAGAAACTGGGGGGACAGGAAGAGCTCTAGGGATTTAGGTAAGAGGATTGTTTGACACTTACTGAGATAACTTTGTTGGCTAGTGTTGGAATTGTAGTGCACCAAGTGCATGGTTTGCTAATGTACTTATCTTATCATACATCAAATGGATACACGAGTTATTTTCTTGTCTGGAATGTGATCGGTAATAGTCCATATGGCCAGGGCTAGGGCTAGCAGCCAGTCGGTTTTTAGACACACATTACATTGACTGGAATTAAAACTGGGAATCACATCACATGAAAAGATTAATTTTCCTTCAGTTCTCTCTTCTTCATTCACAACAAGCTTTATAGCTCCTCGTACCACTTAAATTCCTTACCTTGAGCTTTTCCACTAACTTGTCTCTATATACAACTGGTAATTGGAGGCCGTCTGGACTCAGCTTAGAGACCCAGCAGGCAGATGATGAACCAATTTTAGTGTGAATTGGACGGACAAAAATGGATAAACCTCCAGGCTGGTATAAGTCATAGTGACAGCAGAGAATCTAAGAAATCTAAGAGAAAAATGCTATATACTTCTAGATGATCATATTTAAATCAAATGGTCATTTTCCAAAAAATCTGAAAAGGCCTAATGATTCAGCACCATCATTTACCCTAGTTTCAGAATGAAATCAAGCAGCGAAGTACTGGTTTGGAACACAAGGTTAAAAATGGCCTTCATGAATAAGAATTGTCTATGGTTTGGATCTAGACCTTGAAATCAGGCCGGACAAATTTATATCACTCTTCATCAATCAGAAAACCAAACCAAAACCAAACCAAAAGACATATCTTTAAAAAAGCTGCCATCAACTCCTTCCGGATATTGAGGGAAATCTGTTACATGGCTCTGATCCGCTTCATCTCAGAATCTGTATTGATATTCTCCATGTGAAAAAGCCAGTCTTGCTTTTGGCATCATGCAGCAAGCCATCTCAGGATCAACTAATACTTTTTAGCCAAGCTAGTCTTGCTTTGGTGGAGCAGCATCTTGCAGCTAGCCATCTCAGGGTCTCAACTGATACTGTTTAGACGAGCTGGTCTTGCTTTTGTTAGAGCAGCTATATAGCCATTTCAGGGTCTCAACTGATACTTTTTGGCCACAAACTTGATGACTAGAGTTTATTTTGTTTATGCTAGAAGAGTCTTCCATACACTCTGATGTAAAAATAACACTAGAAATAAATACCAAACATCATGTAATAATAAAGGAGAAAAGAGAAAAAATCAAATATTTTAGCCGGATATTTTAAACAAAACTTGAAATCCTATCGCTGGATTTCAATGCTTTCAACATTGCTTGCCCTAGAACGGCAGACTAATATAGTACGTTATTAGTATCAACATGATGTTTAATGCTTGGATGGTGATAGGTGAAAGTGGCTTAAGTATGAGTTGTTATATAGAAACATACAGAGGTAGGTACATACATACATACATACATACATACATACAAGTACACATGCAATATAAACATACATTACATACATACACATTGCCCTAATGTAGCAACTTCCCCAAGTGAGGGCTTGCTTTGCTGATAATAAAAATAAGAAATATCATGGATAAGGACTGAAGGTGTCCTTGTTGGGAAAGAGTGCATAAGTGGATAGTGTGTTGTAGAGTGTGGAGAAATTAGTACAATGTATTTAATGCTTATGCAAATAGTGGCAATGGAGTGGAGAATTTTAAGGTTAGTCCTCATCTGCATGTACTGTATTGACCCAGCATAAATATTCCAAATCATTTTGTATAAATTATTGAGTTTTATACACAACACCTTGTGATAACTCGAAGATGAATATTATGTGAAGCTAGTATCTAGTGAGTTGATTACAACGCTGGATTTGGAGGCGTGTCCAGGACTTGTTCGCGATGTTTTAGTTTTCAATGCGGTTGAGGTCCAACAGTTGAGAAATAAGAAGTTATGGCCTGGGTACTTCTTTGGTTGTCGTTTCTGACCACTGGTGTTGGTCTTGCTCGTTGTAATGTCGGTGGACCGCCTACTTCGGTGCCTTCAGTTTGCAATAATGTGATGCCATCAAATCCTCCAGCCCCTCACGTAATGCAAACTGGAAATGGTGACTATTTCATCAGCACTGACATCCTCTTCGGTAACGGTACTGGATTCTACAACTACACTGCTGATCAAACCTATACTGGTTAGTCAATGCAGTTTTATTTTGTTCTGCCTAACTCTATTTCCTTTAGCTCTGACCCTAGCTATGAGGTGACTTTTTTTAGATTTTTTTATTTATTTAAATTTATTTTTTATTTTTTAATAATAATAAGATACACAAATAGCCATAAGCTAATGCTGGTGGGTGTCCAGGCATTAGCCAACAGCCAAGCATCACCCAGAAGCTTTGTTTGTCCTTGTAATACGCAAACAAAAATGGTTTCCTGGAACAAAACTTCCAGGAATTTTGATGACTGAACTTATCGCACCTCTCTCTCCTCTCTCTCTATATTACAAGATTGATTTGAATGGGCAAATACACATGAGCTCTATAGAAGAACTATGCATGTGCTTGTGTGTAGAGCACATAACGATATCCTGCTTGGGTGTGGTTTCATAATGATATCTGGCTTGGGTGTGGTTTCATAATGATATCCTGCTTGGGTGTGGTTTCATAATTAGCTCAATTTACTGAGAGCTGAGAACTGAGGACAATATTTTAGGCACCAGCTGAGCACCTCATGGAGTAGCAATTTTTTCAGTATTCCATACTGGTGCACATGCGTATGATCTTGAAGCAATCAGAGACGACAGAACAGTTTCCAAGGATTTGCCTTAGTCAAGACGTACTTTTTTATATGCACACACATATAAGGTGAAGAATAAATGGGCCAATATTGCTGTCATGCAGATTATAAACTGTACCTCTCGTGCTGGTCTTAAATCCTAACTGTGTCTATCTAGTAGCATTATGAGACATGCTAATCTTTTCCCTTCGATCTGTCATGGGGTGGGGATGAAAAGGAATTGTTTGATAAATTTTGCCAACTTTCATTAAGACCAATTGGCTCGGAGCCTTCCTGTAGAGCATTTTCCGGAGCCTTCCTGCAGAGCCTGTTTTGTAGTTACAGTTGACACAGGATGGGGACAGGGTGTTGCAGGTCAAGTAGAGCGTTTCATGTGTGATATTTTGAAACAAAACATGCACAAGACACTAGAGCCAAGTGCTGAGTATAGCAGAATGGCAAAATAAGATTTTCAAGGAACTCTCAGTTAACACAAGAGAATATAATGACGAATTCCTGATGAAGGTTAGCCAAGTTGATTGTTGATGAAGGTGTTAGGACTAATTTTTTTGGCAGACTTTCTGAGCAGAATCAAAATTTGTCAAAGGCCAGATAAATAGTGCCTTTTGGCTTGTGTCCCAGTAGCTACTTTAGAAAAGTTATTCACCTATGAGAGACGGTCTCTGAACATTTCTGCTTCTAACTCGGCCAGTTGCAGCACATTGCTGCTTCTAAGTCTGTCTAGTGTGCTATTTAGGCATTCTCTGTTGACACATTCCATGAGCAGTTGTATACTACCATATAATTTGCTTTCTCTCTTTTTGTGTCTAGTTCAAGTGCAGTCACAATCAGTAGATTTCAGGGGATTCTTGGTGCAGGCCTGGGACCCAAGTGAAACCAGAATTGGGAAATTTGTGACGCGAAACTCACAACAGCAACTGATAAACTGTAACACTGTTAATTCTGCTATCCCCAGTGAGGTATGTTTACATAAGTGCATGCAGACTACATTGAGGAAAACAGATGTTGGGGGGGTAAGCGGCTGGAAGCATCTGTCAGTGTGGGTCCTGTATATTTGTGAGTGATAAGTGGCAAGCCCCATGTGGCCCATAATATTGAAAATTACATTCAAAGCGGATAAAAAGAATAACGTGGATCGAGATGAAGTCAATGACCTTGAAGTTTTAGAGAACCTGAGGAACTAGAGGAGGCGGTGTAAAGCGACCTGGCTGGACCAATTCTGTGGGGTTTTACCCCACAAATATCATTCTTGAAGTGCCTGTGCACTTGTGTGCCAGCAGAGAGAAGATTCCCCATGGCAAGAATGGTTACCCTGCTTAGCCTAACATGGCACAAACTTATCTTCTTCCTGTGTCACAGACCTGAAGTCAAGCTCTCCGGCATTCTCTGGGGAGAAAGAACACTGTTACTATATTATCATTCCAGGCTATTATGTTAATAATATCATTTCATCATAATATAATTCAGTGCACATACTATACTATTGTGAACTGACATGACCTGTACACCAAGTGACCTGCACATCAAGTGACCTGTACATCAAGTGACCTGCACATCAAGTGACCTGCACATCAAGTGACCTGCACATCAAGTGACCTGCACATCAAGTGACCTGCACATCAAGTGACCTGCACATCAAGTGACCTGCACATCAAGTGACCTGCACATCAAGTGACCTGCACATCAAGTGATTTGCACATCAAGTGATTTTGGCAGTTCAATCTGTACTTTTGAACACAATGGTAGGTCACCCACCATTAGAAAGGGGTGTGGCATTTACATGGCCCAAACAATATCAAAATGTTCCTTCCTCCTCTGTCTATAAGGCATGGTGCACACAGGTGGACATGAGAACAACTAGCAGGTTCCCACTAAGGTTGCCGCAAGTGACCGTGTGCACGTGAATAAAGGTGTGCATCACTTAGACTCGCTATGCCAGTTCCGTGTAGCAAGTATTAACCGTCTGATTTTTTAGGCGTGAGCTCAAAGTCCCCAGCCAACATATTTTCCTGAGTGTAGGTGGCAGTAGGTGGCTGCAAATCCTCAGGTGCAAGACTTGTATACACACCACATGTTGATTTTGATGGAATTAAGTTGTAGGAACTAAATGAATCCCTGGGCGTGGTCAAATTGGATCATGTGACCTCATACTGCTACAAGTAGTTTGCAACAAAAAAAATGTGTGAAATTTCTGAACTAATCATGTGAGCTATTTTCAGCTTACAAACATTAATGAGTTGGCAGAGAAACCTGGCAATGGAAGAGCTGAAAAGGTGTACAGAGTACGCAAAAAGTTCGTGCGAGACTGAAGAAGGAAGAAGCTTGATTTGACTACTCTGCCAAGTTCAGCCAGGCCACTCCACGCTGGGTCAGAGCTACAGAACTTTTGGCAATACACTAACAGTGGCTGACTTTGTGGGCAGCGACGTATAATCTAGCAATTATGGTGAATGGTGAAGAGCACACGCATCCCTCCTCTGATGTGGTATCACAGAGTAGTAGATGTGGTTGTTTACACTTACTAGCCACTTCTCCCTCTTAGAGCCATCTTGCCACTAGGAGTAAATGCTGCTTTTGGAACTTATCATTAAAGTGTCTTGTCTGACGGCAGCTGCATCGTAGCATGCATGTACGTGTGTCTCCACCTTACCACATGTGCTTGGATCGTGAAGGTGAATTGCAGGAATAAGCTGTTGGACAATTCATAGTTTCCTTTCACAATATATAAAAACACCTTAACTGGAAAACGGGGCATCCAATGGCTCAAAAACTTGGTTAGTCAGCTAATAAATGCTGGGAGGTGATTGGGGGGGGGGGGGGGGGGGGGGGGTGAGGGGAAGCAGGAATTAATTTTTTCAAAAGTTTTGGCATAATGTCTTCCATCTTAATGAGCTTCGACATTAGTAGACCATGGTACTTGGCTTGGTATTGATTGTAGGGTGTCCTTATTTGCATGGCTAAGTGGTGTCCTTATTTGCATGGCTAAGTGATGTTCTATTTGCATGGCTAAGTGCTGTTCTATTTGCATGGCTAAGTGACCTCATTAAGTGGCTCACTAGGCACAACTGACCACAGGTCATTGTGTTTGTGTTTTTAAACAAAGAACTACTGGAATGGCATCTGAAGCGGCACTTGCCACCAACACACACTGAGAAGTTATTGGTCCACTCTGCTTCATTACTATTGTACAAACATTGGGAGGTGATTGGTCTCACAAGACCCTTGGAGGTGCTTGGTCTCACAAGACCCTTGGAGGTGCTTGGTCTCACAAGACCCTTGGAGGTGCTTGGTCTCACAAGACCCTTGGAGGTGCTTGGTCTCACAAGACCCTTGGAGGAATGCTAGGCGTGGTAGATTCCTCCTTAGAAACATTGTTGTGGTTTCCACACAGGCAATGGCTAGGATATTCTCTAGCAGAGTTTATACGGACATTTTCAAGCTCACTTCAAATTAGTAATGTACTTATTGGCGTGAGTTAGCTAACCGGAGTACTCAGGGAGCTTATGGACGTAACCAGATAAGCAAAGGCTGGGCTAGAATTGGTTAGAAGCCTCCAGCTTGAGAATTTGCTTGGTAATGGATGACTTATATTGCTAATAATCTGTTCTGTGGATTTCTATTTCTGTATTTCTCTGTTCTCCCATTACCATGTCTCTACAGTAATCCTGGATCTTACCATGTCTCTATAGTAACCCTGGATCTTACCATGTCTCTATAGTAATCCTGGATCTTACCATGTCTCTACAGTAACCCTGGATCTTACCATGTCTCTACAGTAACCCTGGATCTTACCATGTCTCTATAGTAACCCTGGATCTTACCATGTCTCTATAGTAATCCTGGATCTTACCATGTCTCTACAGTAACCCTGGATCTTACCATGTCTCTACAGTAACCCTGGATCTTACCATGTCTCTACAGTAACCCTGGATCTTACCATGTATCTATAGTAACCCTGGATCTTACCATGTCTCTATAGTAATCCTGGATCTTACCATGTCTCTACAGTAACCCTGGATCTTACCATGTCTCTACAGTAACCCTGGATCTTACCATGTCACTACAGTAATCCTGGATCTTACCATGTCTCTATAGTAACCCTGGATCTTACCATGTCTCTATAGTAACCCTGGATCTTACCATGTCTCTATAGTAACCCTGGATCTTACCATGTCTCTATAGTAACCCTGGATCTTACCATGTCTCTACAGTAACCCTGGATCTTACCATGTCTCTACAGTAATCCTGGATCTTACCATGTCTCTATAGTAACCCTGGATCTTACCATGTCTCTATAGTAACCCTGGATCTTACCATGTCTCTATAGTAACCCTAGATCTTACCATGTCTCTACAGTAATCCTGGATCTTACCATGTCTCTATAGTAACCCTGGATCTTACCATGTCTCTATAGTAACCCTGGATCTTACCATGTCTCTATAGTAACCCTGGATCTTACCATGTCTCTATAGTAACCCTGGATCTTACCATGTCTCTATAGTAACCCTGGATCTTACCATGTCTCTATAGCAACCCTGGATCTTACCATGTCTCTACATGACTCTACAGTAATCCTGGATCTTACCATGTCTCTATAGTAACCCTGGATCTTACCATGTCTCTATAGTAACCCTGGATCTTACCATGTCTATAGTAACCCTGGATCTTACGATGTCTCTACAGTAATCCTGGATCTTACCATGTCTCTATAGTAACCCTGGATCTTACCATGTCTCTATAGTAACCCTGGATCTTACCATGTCTATAGTAACCCTGGATCTTACCATGTCTCTATAGTAACCCTGGATCTTACCATGTCTCTATAGTAACCCTGGATCTTACCATGTCTCTATAGTAACCCTGGATCTCACCATGTCTCTATATGGATCTTACCATGTCTCTATAGTAACCCTGGATCTTACCATGTCTCTATAGTAACCCTGGATCTTACCATGTCTCTATAGTAACCCTGAATCTTACCATGTCTCTATAGTAACCCTGGATCTTACCATGTCTCTATAGTAACCCTGGATCTTACCATGTCTCTACAGTAACCCTGGATCTTACCATGTCTCTACAGTAACCCTGGATCTTGCCATGTCTCTACAGTAACCCTGGATCTTGCCATGTCTCTACAGTAACCCTGGATCTTACCATGTCTCTACAGTAATCCTGGATCTTACCATGTCTCTATAGTAACCCTGGATCTTACCATGTCTCTACAGTAATCCTGGATCTTACCATGTGTCTACAGTAACCCTGGATCTTACCATGTCTCTATAGTGAACCCTGGATCTTACCATGTCTCTATAGTAACCCTGGATCTTACCATGTCTCTATAGTGACCCTGGATCTTACCATGTCTCTATAGTAACCCTGGATCTTGCCATGTCTCTATAGTAACCCTGGATCTTGCCATGTCTCTATAGTAACCCTGGATCTTACCATGTCTCTATAGTAACCCTGGATCTTACCATGTCTCTATAGTAACCCTGGATCTTACCATGTCTCTATAGTAACCCTGGATCTTACCATGTCTCTAACCCTGGATCTTACCATGTCTCTATAGTAACCCTGGATCTTATCATGTCTCTATAGTAACCCTGGATCTTACCATGTCTCTATAGTAACCCTGGATCTTACCATGTCTCTATGCAACCCTGGATCTTACCATGTCTCTATAGTAACCCTGGATCTTACCATGTCTCTATAGTAACCCTGGATCTTACCATGTCTCTATAGCAACCCTGGATCTTACCACGTCTCTACATGACTCTACAGTAACCCTGGATCTTATCATGTCTCTATAGTAACCCTGGATCTTACCATGTCTCTATAGTAACCCTGGATCTTACCATGCCTCTATAGCAACCCTGGATCTTACCATGTCTCTATAGTAACCCTGGATCTTACCATGTCTCTATAGTAACCCTGGATCTTACCATGTCTTTATAGCAACCCTGGATCTTACCATGTCTCTATAGTAACCCTGGATCTTACCATGTCTCTATAGTAACCCTGGATCTTACCATGTCTCTATAGTAACCCTGGATCTTACCAGTAACCCTGGATCTTACCATGTCTCTATAGTAACCCTGGATCTTACCATGTCTCTATAGTAACCCTGGATCTTACCAAGTCTCTATAGTAACCCTGGATCTTACCATGTCTCTAACCCTGGATCTTACCATGTCTCTATAGTAACCCTGGATCTTATCATGTCTCTATAGTAACCTTGGATCTTACCATGTCTCTATAGTAACCCTGGATCTTACCATGTCTCTATAGCAACCCTGGATCTTACCATGTCTCTATAGTAACCCTGGATCTTACCATGTCTCTATAGTAACCCTGGATCTTACCATGTCTCTATAGCAACCCTGGATCTTACCACGTCTCTACATGACTCTACAGTAACCCTGGATCTTACCATGTCTCTATAGTAACCCTGGATCTTACCATGTCTCTATAGCAACCCTGGATCTTACCATGTCTCTATAGTAACCCTGGATCTTACCATGTCTCTATAGTAACCCTGGATCTTACCATGTCTCTATAGCAACCCTGGATCTTACCATGTCTCTATAGTAACCCTGGATCTTACCATGTCTCTATAGTAACCCTGGATCTTACCATGTCTCTATAGTAACCCTGGATCTTACCATGTCTCTATAGTAACCCTGGATCTTACCATGTCTCTATAGTAACCCTGGATCTTACCATGTCTCTATAGTAACCCTGGATCTTACCAGTAACCCTGGATCTTACCATGTCTCTATAGTAACCCTGGATCTTACCATGTCTCTATAGTAACCCTGGATCTTACCAAGTCTCTATAGTAACCCTGGATCTTACCATGTCTCTAACCCTGGATCTTACCATGTCTCTATAGTAACCCTGGATCTTATCATGTCTCTATAGTAACCTTGGATCTTACCATGTCTCTATAGTAACCCTGGATCTTACCATGTCTCTATAGCAACCCTGGATCTTACCATGTCTCTATAGTAACCCTGGATCTTACCATGTCTCTATAGTAACCCTGGATCTTACCATGTCTCTATAGCAACCCTGGATCTTACCACGTCTCTACATGACTCTACAGTAACCCTGGATCTTACCATGTCTCTATAGTAACCCTGGATCTTACCAACCATGTCTCTATAGTAACCCTGGATCTTACCATGTCTCTATAGTAACCCTGGATCTTACCATGTCTCTATAGCAACCCTGGATCTTACCACGTCTCTACATGACTCTACAGTAACCCTGGATCTTACCATGTCTCTATAGTAACCCTGGATCTTACCATGTCTCTATAGCAACCCTGGATCTTACCATGTCTCTATAGTAACCCTGGATCTTACCATGTCTCTATAGTAACCCTGGATCTTACCATGTCTCTATAGCAACCCTGGATCTTACCATGTCTCTATAGTAACCCTGGATCTTACCATGTCTCTATAGTAACCCTGGATCTTACCATGTCTCTATAGTAACCCTGGATCTTACCATGTCTCTATAGTAACCCTGGATCTTACCATGTCTCTATAGCAACCCTGGATCTTACCATGTCTCTACACGACTCTACAGTAACCCTGGATCTTGCCATGTCTCTATAGTAACCCTGGATCTTACCATGTCTCTATAGCAACCCTGGATCTTACGATGTCTCTACAGTAACCCTGGATCTTGCCATGTCTCTATAGTAACCCTGGATCTTACCATGTCTCTATAGCAACCCTGGATCTTACGATGTCTCTACAGTAACCCTGGATCTTGCCATGTCTCTATAGTAACCCTGGATCTTACCATGTCTCTATAGTAACCCTGGATCTTACCATGTCTCTACAGTAACCCTGGATCTTACCATGTCTCTATAGCAATCCTGGATCTTACCATGTCTCTACAGTAACCCTGGATCTTACCATGTCTCTATAGTAACCCTGGATCTTACCATGTCTCTATAGCAACCCTGGATCTTACCATGTCTCTACATGACTCTACAGTAACCCTGGATCTTACCATGTCTCTATAGTAACTCTGGATCTTACCATGTCTCTATAGTAACTCTGGATCTTACCATGTCTCTACAGTAACCCTGGATCTTACCATGTCTCTATAGTAACCCTGGATCCTACCATGTCTCTATAGTAACCCTGGATCTTACCATGTCTCTACAGTAACCCTGGATCTTACCATGTCTCTATAGTAACCCTGGATCTTACCATGTCTCTACAGTAACCCTGGATCTTACCATGTCTCTACAGTAACCCTGGATCTTACCATGTCTCTACAGTAACCCTGGATCTTACCATGTCTCTATAGTAACCCTGGATCTTACCATGTCTCTACAGTAACCCTGGATCTTGCCATGTCTCTATAGTAACCCTGGATCTTACCATGTCTCTACAGTAACCCTGGATCTTGCCATGTCTCTACAGTAACCCTGGATCTTACCATGTCTCTATAGTAACCCTGGATCTTACCATGTCTCTATAGTAATCCTGGATCTTACCATGTCTCTACAGTAACCCTGGATCTTACCATGTCTCTACAGTAACCTGGATCTTACCATGTCTCTACAGTAACCCTGGATCTTACCATGTCTCTATAGTAACCCTGGATCTTACCATGTCTCTATAGTTACCCTGGATCTTACCATGTCTATAGTAACCCTGGATCTTACCATGTCTCTATAGTAACCCTGGATCTTACCATGTCTCTATAGCAACCCTGGATCTTACCATGTCTCTACATGACTCTACAGTAACCCTGGATCTTACCATGTCTATAGTAACCCTGGATCTTACCATGTCTCTATAGTAACCCTGGATCTTGCCATGTCTCTATAGTAACCCTGGATCTTGCCATGTCTCTATAGTAACCCTGGATCTTACCATGTCTCTATAGTAATCCTGGATCTTACCATGTCTATAGTAACCCTGGATCTTACGATGTCTCTACAGTAATCCTGGATCTTACCATGTCTCTACAGTAACCCTGGATCTTACCATGTCTCTACAGTAACCCTGGATCTTGCCATGTCTCTATAGTAACCCTGGATCTTACCATGTCTCTATAGTAACCCTGGATCTTACCATGTCTCTATAGTAACCCTGGATCTTACCATGTCTATAGTAACCCTGGATCTTACCATGTCTCTATAGTAACCCTGGATCTTACCATGTCTCTATAGTAACCCTGGATCTTACCATGTCTCTATAGTAACCCTGGATCTTACCATGTCTCTATAGTAACCCTGGATCTTACCATGTCTCTATAGTAACCCTGGATCTTACCATGTCTCTACAGTAACCCTGGATCTTACCATGTCTCTATAGTAACCCTGGATCTTACCATGTCTCTATAGTAACCCTGGATCTTGCCATGTCTCTATAGTAACCCTGGATCTTGCCATGTCTCTATAGTAACCCTGGATCTTACCATGTCTCTATAGTAACCCTGGATCTTACCATGTCTCTATAGTAACCCTGGATCTTACCATGTCTCTATAGTAACCCTGGATCTTACCATGTCTCTATAGTAACCCTGGATCTCACCATGTCTCTATAGTTACCCTGGATCTTACCATGCCTCTATAGTAACCCTGGATCTCCAGTCTCGAGTGCTTATAGGAATACTCATTCCTTGTACAGCAGTATGTTGACAGGCTGACCCGACATGGCTGGTAAACTTGGAGCTGTAGCACATCCCTGGTACTGTGCTGACACACTGGCCAGGCCTGGCTGGTGAACCTGGTGCTGTAGCATGTCCCTAGCACTGTGCTGACAGACTGGCCAGGCCTGGCTGGTGAGCCTGGTGCTGTAGCATGTCCCTAGCACTGTGCTGACACACTGGCCAGGCCTGGCTGGTGAACCTGGTGCTGTAGCACGATGTTCACCAACACCTCTAACATATGAACTTTTGTTCTCGTACTGCTTCACCTGTACACTCATCAGAACACACATTTGGAGGAAGAAGCACACAAACTTTTCACTGTAACTTTCTTCTTCAGATGTCACAAAGTAACACCCACCAAACCCAATTATTTTAGTAGGTGTGGCTCATTGGCAGCTGCTTATAATGCAAGAGTCTAACTTGATACCGCAAGCTCTGGCTGATGACCTCACTCTCGTGTGCCCCCCATCTTCAGGGGAAGCTGCTTCTGATAATGTCAACAAATCCTTTGTCTCTCGGCCATATCTATCGCCACATGAATATTTCTGGTTCACAACCAACCTGCCATCATATTACAAGGCATCTGGCATACTTTGTATCGGCTGGGCAGCTATAATGAGCATTCCATACTGCATGGGCTGAGGGCCCACCACTGGGGGATCACCTAATTGATTAATTTCCAAACACATGCTCACATTTTAGAGCTTAAATGAAAGCACTCATTTTGAGGAGTAGGGCTTCCTCTGGCTACTGGTACTAATTTCAACCGTCTAGCACCTTCCAATTAGGAGCTAGAACATCCAGAGAATTGCGGCATGCAGGTTTTGAGGTCCCCAACTTTGACAGCCTGTAACTGGGCGTGTTCATACCTATGCAACTGTTTTAGCATCACAAGAGAGCACACAGAGAGGCCCATCTTTTAAGCTCTATATCAAGTCCATACAGTGAAGTGTGCAGACTCTATGGAGTGCTACATTTTTAGTGTCAAGAGAGATAACACAGAGAGACCTATCTTTTGAGGTAATATCAAGTCCATACAGTGAAGTGTGCTGAATCTACAATATTTTTAGTATCAAGAGAGAGCACACAGAGAGGCCTATCTTTTAAGCTATATATCAAGTTCATAGAGTGAAGTGTGCAGAATCTATGGAGCTCTAAGTCGGAACCACAAATTTTTATAACACAAATTGGTATCGTTCTCCCTTAGCACAACTAGAATCATAAGCAGACGTGACTATGAGGCTACAGCATAGAACAGGCAGTACTTGTGACAAACATGTACTTATTCTCAGAAATGCTCATCAACTTGTCAACGTACTCATCGACTTGTCAGACATACCTATTCTTGCATAGTTCTAGACTTAAGGCTTGTCCACACTGCACAATAACTGGATGCGCATTGAGACACACTAGCTACCAAGAGAGTCTCAATGCGCGTCCAGTCACGACGTCACGTCCACACTGACATGACAATAAACCAAACGCGCATAAAAACCACTCCAAGAAAACTGCGCCCACGTCACATGAGTAGTCGCCTTTGCACAATGGATACGGTGTAGTTGTTGGATTTCTGTTATGGACGAGATACCTACAGACGCGAAGGAAGCATATGCTGCAGAGGAGGAGAAGGATTTATAAATAGAAAAAGGCAATACAGTAGACGGATGGCGCTCCATGAACTCCATAAAAGCAGGCTGCGGCGGTAAAATTTTCGAAGTCTATTTTAGCTATAATAGTATTTAGCTTGATCTTTGCCTGCTATAGGTCCTTTGATTGTGGCAATGATGGCTGGCTACCAGCATCCATCTGTGCGCCAGGTTTGGTGCAAGCCAAGCAGTAAGCACTGGTGGGAATCAGCTACAACTTCATAAATGATTCTGTTTCTTTGTACTCCGTCGAGTAGCTCCTGGACACAGGCATGGCTCCATACACTGATCAGCGCTCTTGTTTCTTCATAGTTTCAGCCTGCAGCCATATCGCCAGCGTGGTTTATCTTTTAACGCGCACCCGCGTAATTAATTTTACTCTTGGATTTGTTGCTCTGGCTGGACTCAAACCACCTATCAAGGTGGACTGGACCTAATGCGCGTTAGGTCCAAGAAATCTAATTCGCATTCAGTGTGGATGCAACGAACGCGCATTCGTTGAGATCTAACGCGCATTCAGTGTGCAGTGTGGACAGGCCTTAATGCGTACCCCTAGACAATCCCTAGACTATAGCCCTAGACTATAGTGCATGGCCCTAGACTCAAGCCCTAGATTACAGTGCACAGCCCTAGACTATAGCCCTAGATTACAGTGCATAGCCCTAGACTATAGCCCTAGATTACAGTGCATAGCCCAAGGCTATAACCCTAGATTACAGTGCATAGCCCTAGACTATAGTGCATAGCCCTAGTGCATAGCCCTGGACTATAGCCCTAGTGTGTAGCCATAGATTACAGTGCATAAACAAGACTATAGCATATAGCCCATCACCTCCATAGCTTCAGATGACAAATGACTGGAAAAGGATATTAAGATATGTTGTTAATCTGCCAAGCTGCTGCAGTCGCCATGAAGCAACTGACTGTCACATTCGACGGCTACCACAAGGCTGTTCTCCGTTGTGGATCGTGATCTCTTCCTCCCTTCCGCAAGCCTCTGGGTAGCGGGCCTGCAGTGTACAATTAGCTGGTGACAAATTGTCTGTGATAATCACACATTTTTTCTAATCACACCTGGATCTGATAATTACTGCTGATTGATAGATATTGAGATACAGTACAACTACACCATTTAATTTAGCAAGGGAATAGGGTATAGCCATCTAATAAACTCAATAACTCTTATTAGAGACACTCGAACATGCTCAATACTAAACTAGTTGCAGTTTTCATGTGTGGTCTCGCTACACTAGTTGCTAAGTAACTCTTTCACTGGTGACGTTCTAGAAGCTCATTACAGCAGCTGTAAAAGGGAGTTGTATAACCTAGGTTTAGGAATCAATAAGCTCCCTAGCAACCACTTATTTTCAGAATGTTTAATTGAAATTGGAACATGGCCCTTGAAAATGGTTGCCTAGCAACAAACCACAGAATGATTATAGCTATATGAATATCAGTATCGACACCAGAGGAAGGAATGCTCAATGAGGATGCTGTCAACAGTTCTGCACTGGAATGGCTGCAGGACCACACACACACACACACACACACCAGGAATGATTGGTGTAACTTGCTACACCTGCAAAACACACACACACACACACCACACACACACACACACACACCACACACACACAAACCAGGTGTTAGTACTCTGACTTGCTACACCTGCAAAACACAAAACTAAAACACACACCACACACACACACAACAACCTCCAGTTACCCAGAAAGAACGATGTTTTGCTCTTGGCTCACTTCTGCTCCTGATTATATTCTCTGCTTTAGATAGTTTAGGCCAACCATGAACAGTCTCTTCATTCTCCCCTTCCTTCCCTATTTCTTTCCTGAAATTGGCAGTGTTGAGAGAGCATCATCACTCACGCTGATTCTATTTCTCTGCTCAGTGTCTCGACTTCAGCACAGTTTAGACCAGGCTCTCACAAGCTAGCAGATACTTCTCCCTTTACATCGCTCAGTTCTCTGCCTGACAGCCCCAAATCAGTATGTCAATGCTTTACTAGATACCTTAGATGCCACCACAAACATTTCAGCTGTGATGCTGGTCTTATTTTACCTCAGCGACCTAATGATTATGGACTAGGGATTTTCCCACTTCTAGAGCTATGCTTTAGGCATGCACTGATCTATTAAGGTAGCAAAGATGGCCCGACATGCAGTGAAGTTTCTTGACACCATCATCAACCCCATAGGTTATGGTTTCATCTGCAGCCTCGCTCATTGGGAGTAAGTCTAGACCAATAGCAGCAGCTAGGACTACAGCTCTAGCTGTTGAAAGAGCACTGTGCTGGTAAGTTGAGTGGCTAATCTTGGCTTATATGACTTTGTTCTTGTTCAAGTACATGAATCCAGCAACAGTGTCTCATGTATTCTGAAGGGAACTCCCAAGAGTAGATAACTGGCATTGATTTTACTGAAGAGTCGACTAGATTAGGAGGTGCTACATAGTTTAATAAGGCTTTAGGTGTAGGAGCTGAGCTAATATAAGCTTGCTACACTAGCTTATTGAAAAATCGGGTTGTTTAGTGATTGGTTGAAGCAGGTGATTGGTTGAAGCAGTTCAGCAGACTGTAGTTTGAGACTGTTCTTCTTTCTCCTCTGACTCATACAGCAGCTTCTCCTATTTTGGGATGCATTATTTAGAAAATGAAAGTTAGGCTATAACTAGCTACCTACTGGGACTCTCTTAGGCTCACTTGTAGATCGATGGATAAGTCAACTCGGAATGAGCTTCTTTCTAGGGATGGCTAGTGACCATCTTTTAAAAAAAATTTCTCGTTTGGGGTTATAGCTAAGGTATTCGTTAAGGGAGGGGTTAACCAGGGAAACCACACATATAATCAGGAGAGGGCATAACTGCACCCATTTCATTTAAAAGAGGTAAAAACAACCGTACTTGACCACACCAACCTAATTAAAAGACGGAATAAACTAAAAGACGGAATAAACCACACTCATTGATGCATAACCGCAACCGTTTAATTTTTAATTAAAAGCAGGCATAGCCACACCATCTAACCAGGTAAGGATGTGACCACACCCATCTAGTTAAGGCAGGGCATAACCACTCATTTAGTTCAGAGAGAAGGGATAGTGGGAAGAGAAAGGGAGGGAGGGGTGTGTGGGAAGGGGGAGGGAGGGAGGGAGGTGTGTGTGGGAAGGGAGAGGGAGGGAGGAGTGTGTGGGAAGGTGGAGGGAGGGAGGGAGTGTGTGTGGGAAGGGAGAGGGAGGGAGGGGGTGTGGGAAGGGAGGGAGGGAGGGGTGTGTGAGAAGGAAAGAGAGACATATGAGCACACATACATGTTAGTTGTCTTCCAAGTAAGACTTAAGGTTCATTGCTAGCCTTGCATCTTTACTAGCCCATGCCTAGTAGACAGTATATCATTATATATATTATATATATAATATATATATACTTTAATGAATTTAAAAAAAATACTTCTTGTTTGTTGGGGTTGAAAAAGAAGAGGGGAAAAAAAGACTGATGATCACAACAGCTCACTCTTCTTGGCCATCACTTCCATTTCTGGCACAAGCACCCGTGCCTACTCTTTGCTCTTGAGAAAGGTGCTCTGGATGGATTTCGTTGCCAAAAAAAAATTGTTTGGGGGGGGAGAGAGTTGTTTTTGGGGTGCTATATCTACATCAAACGTGAGCAAGGAAATCCATCTTGCTGCAAACCCTTTAGAAGAAAGGGGTCCACAGCGGTTCCTGGTAAGCACAGGTGCCTTGGTCAGCGGAAAAGTGCTTCCAGAAATAGCAGTGATGACCAGGGACCAGGAAGAGAGTCCATTTTAGCAGTTCTGATTGTCAGCCATTTGAAAACAAAAATAAATGTCAGGATCACTCAAATTGGTAGTACATTTTTCTGACACTTTTACGACTTGACTGTCTTCCAGGCAGTAAAGGAATAGTCTTCTGTGAGTGTGGCCCATTTATATGTGCAGTGTGTGTGTGTGTTCTTTTGTGAGTGATGTCATGCCACTTGTGAAGTGCTTACGAGATGATGAGTTGGATGATCTTCTCACCTCTTGCCTGAAATCATCGTTGCATCTTGAGGTGTGCCAAGTATTTAGCTTTGATGATCCTTCTGCCTAAATCGATACTAACTTATCAACTTCAATTTACTTACTTGACATTTCCTCTAGTAGGGGTAGCCAAAGTGGTCAATATCGGCCCCTGGGGGTCGATAAGACTATCCATGGGGTTGATAAATGCCTAGGGGTCGAAAGGGGGCCAATGGGCAGAACAGGGGATCGTTAGCTAACGATCAAAGCTGGGGTACCGAAACGTATTATAATGCGTGGGGCCGAGTTATTGTCATGATCGCCTCAATCAGGAAAAAACCCCGCCTTAAGCTTGGATTAGAGTTTGAAAAACTTCAGGACCATCTTCCCTAAAGCATGGCGGTATGTTGGCTAGGAGATCTAGTAAACAGTCGTGCTTTAGTGATCGTTTGGAGTTAGTACTTTTCGATCTCAAAAGGCTATCTACAATGTTAGGCAATGTTTTGCTATCGATCGACTTTTGTGATGCTCCTTCTATAGAAACATGTGGAGATGGGGTGTAGAAGCTTTACCTGAGCTTAAGGAAGCTCCTAGATGGTGGATGACGCCAAACTCTAGCAACGAAGGTAGGAAAAAGCCAACTTTAATTTTGTGTGCAAATAATTTTCAACGTGTAGCTAGCTAGCTTAGATAGAGCTATAGGACTTAAGCATGCTAATAATGGATTATTATAAGCAGCATCCTATTTTCTAGAAGAGCAATACTCTATTTAGTGGACTGGTCTGAACTAATATTATTACCGACGCCAATTGGCGAATAATGAGATTAAATTTACTTGCTCCACTTGAATAATGAGATTAAATTTACTTACTCCACTTGAATAATGAGATTAAATTTACTCATTCCACTTGAATAATGAGATTAAATTCACTTACTCCACTTGAATAATGAGATTAAATTTACTCATTCCATGTGAATAATGAGATTAAATTTACTTACTCCACTTGAATAATGAGATTAAATTTACTCATTCCACGTGAATAACGAGATTAAATTTACTTACTCCACTTGAATAACGAGATTAAATTTACTTACTCCACATGAATAATGAGATTAAATTTACTCATTCCACGTGAGTAATGATTATCCATCTAATGTTTCGGCTAGATCGTCTAGCTTAGAGCATCTAGCCGAAACATTGAGTGAGCAAACTTAAGTTGAAAGTCACTGTAGCTACATGTGTGTCAAGTGTGAGTTTGTTGAGTGTATTTCCTGAAAGACTTTTTTATTTTGACAAACTCTCTCAGTAAACAAAATGGACCCCTCCCCCTGCCCCGTAAAGCCTTAGATAAAGTCAGCTCACCTTAGCTGCCTTCCAATATGTCTTGCACAAATGCTAGTACTATAATGATGCATCACTCCTACCTCATTGATGGCAAGCACGTTTAATTAATGGATGGCATTCCAAATAGTCGCCGCCTAGAGGTCGTGTGAGTTTTAATTATGGGGGTTGTAGTATAGCTATGCCCACATGTGTGGTAGCAACCATTTTCAGGGAGACATCGTAAAACACACAGCAACAACAAAATCAACTATGACTATTATTGTGGTGGTGGTATTAGCTGTGGACCTGTTACCACGGCACTACTATCCCAGCACTACTATAATTGTAACTTCCCTACCTACCTACCTCTCTTCCCCTCCCTTCCTCCTCCCTCCCTCCCTTCCCTTCCCTCCTCCTCCCTCCCCCCCTTCCCCTCCTCCCTCTCATCCCCTCCTCCTCCCTCCCTCCCCCTCCTCCCTCCCTCCCTCTCTCAGGCTACGATAGCCCATCTCAATCCCATGGGCGTTAGAAGTTCTGAAACCTTCAATTGGATTGCTCCATCTACCGATGGACAAGTGAACTTCATGTAAGGTGTAAGGCAAACTATGAATGTTCATAATTATAATAATACAATGTAAAGTATATAAGAGCATCAATGTGTCCTGCCCTGTGAATGTCATGCAATAATACGTATATAAGCATCAATGTGTCCTGCCCTGTGAATGTCATGCAATAATACGTATATAAGCATCAATGTGTCCTGCCCTGTGAATGTCATGCAATAATACGTATATAAGCATCAATGTGTCCTGCCCTGTGAATGTCATGCAATAATACGTATATAAGCATCAATGTGTCCTGCCCTGTGAATGTCATGCAATAATACGTATATAAGCATCAATGTGTCCTGCCCTGTGAATGTTCATATAATAATACGTATATAAGCATCAATGTGTCCTGCCCTGTGAATGTTCATATAATAATACGTATATAAGCATCAATGTGTCCTGCCCTGTGAATGTTCATATAATAATACGTATATAAGCATCAATGTGTCCTGCCCTGTGAATGTTCATATAATAATACGTATATAAGCATCAATGTGTCCTGCCCTGTGAATGTTCATATAATAATACGTATATAAGCATCAATGTGTCCTGCCCTGTGAATGTTCATATAATAATACGTATATAAGCATCAATGTGTCCTGCCCTGTGAATGTTCATATAATAATACGTATATAAGCATCAACGTGTCCTGCCCTGTGAATGTTCATATAATAATACGTATATAAGCATCAATGTGTCCTGCCCTGTGAATGTCATGCAATAATACGTATATAAGCATCAATGTGTCCTGCCCTGTGAATGTCATGCAATAATACGTATATAAGCATCAATGTGTCCTGCCCTGTGAATGTCATGCAATAATACAATGTAAAGTATATATACATCGGTGTGTCCAACCCTATGAACCCTTTATCCAGGATTAGGCTTGGGACATGTAGCTAGCAGGTCCACAGCCTCTACATGCAAGTAGTGGCAAATGGTAAGGGATGAAGCTCCGAGAGGCGATTAGCAAATACACAGATGTGAGCATGCAAGAAGAGAGGGCCAGAAATCCAGAGGAGCACCGACAACATCAACATGGCTGCAACACAATAGCTGGGGGCAGTAAAGCTTCAGCAATACCTAGATAGCCTGTGAGACAAAGTGAGGTGCCAGGAGAGAGCATAGCTATATATACTGCAAGGACATACTGAAGTGCCAGGAGAGAGCATAGCTATATACACTGCAAGGCCATACTGAGGTGCCAGGAGAGAGCATAGCTATATACACTGCAAGGCCATACTGAAGTGCCAGGAGAGAGCATAGCTATATACACTGCAAGGCCATACTGAGGTGCCAGGAGAGAGCATAGCTATATACACTGCAAGGCCATACTGAGGTGCCAGGAGAGAGCATAGCTATATACACTGCAAGGCCATACTGAGGTGCCAGGAGAGAGCACAGCTATATACACTGCAAGGCCATACTGAGGTGCCAGGAGAGAGCATAGCTATATACACTGCAAGGCCATACTGAGGTGCCAGGAGAGAGCATAGATTATACACTGCAAGGCCAATACTGAGGTGCCAGGAGAGAGCATAGCTATATACACTGCAAGGCCATACTGAGGTGCCAGGAGAGAGCATAGCTATATACACTGCAAGGCCATACTGAGGTGCCAGGAGAGAGCACAGCTATATACACTGCAAGGCCATACTGAGGTGCCAGGAGAGAGCATAGCTATATACACTGCAAGGCCATACTGAGGTGCCAGGAGAGAGCATAGATTATACACTGCAAGGCCAATACTGAGGTGCCAGGAGAGAGCATAGCTATATACACTGCAAGGCCATACTGAGGTGCCAGGAGAGAGCATAGATTATACACTGCAAGGCCAATACTGAGGTGCCAGGAGAGAGCATAGCTATATACACTGCAAGGCCATACTGAGGTGCCAGGAGAGAGCATAGATTATACACTGCAAGGCCAAACTGAGGTGCCAGGAGAGAGCATAGCTATATACACTGCAAGGCCATACTGAGGTGCCAGGAGAGAGCATAACGCAAGACCATAATCTTTTTAAAGCCCACTTTTGTTCCTCCAGAAAAGCTTTGCATTTTGCCAACCTTCCTCCAGATATATACAAGCATGCCATTCCCCCCCTCACTGTCATTTGTTGTTGTTGTTGTTGTTGTTTTGTTAAATGATACGCAAACTACCACCGGTAATACTGTGACATCATGGCATGGGAAGGTATGCATCTTGCTATTGATTTAATATGGTAACAGCTAACAATACTGCACAGTTAAGTTAGATTAACTCTTCTGTAGCCAATTATATTTGGTAGAGAGCACCTGCTGTCTACTTGTGCATTATGGTCTAAATATGCTTTTTGTGGGAAGATATAGCAGAGCTATGTAGCAGGACACCTGGTGGGTAGACCCATCCACCCACAGGAAGATAGCTAGAGGGATACCAGGCTCTGGTGGGTAGACCCATCCACCTACAGGAAGATGGAGATAGAGGGATAGGCTCTGGTGGGAAGACCCATCCATCCACAGGAAGATAAGAGCTAGAGGGATACCAGGCTCTGGTGGGTAGACCCATCCACCCACAGGAAGATGGAGATAGAGGGATAGGCTCTGGTGGGTAGACCCATCCACCCACAGGAAGATAGCTAGAGGGATACCAGGCTAGGGTGGCAAGACCCATCCATCCACAGGAAGATAAGAGCTAGAGGGATACCAGGCTCTGGTGGGTAGACCCATCCACCCACAGGAAGATAGCTAGAGGGATAGGCTCTGGTGGGTAGACCCATCCACCCACAGGAAGATAGCTAGAGGGATACCAGGCTCTGGTGGGTAGACCCATCCACCCACAGGAAGATGGAGATAGAGGGATAGGCTCTGGTGGGTAGACCCATCCACCCACAGGAAGATAGCTAGAGGGACACCAGGCTCTGGTGGGTAGACCCATCCACCCACAGATAGAGGGACACCAGGCTCTGGTTGGTAGACCCATCCACCCACAGGAAGATAAGAGCACCAGGCTCTGGTGGGTAGACCCATCCACCCACAGATAGAGGGACACCAGGCTCTGGTGGGTAGACCCATCCACCCACAGATAGAGGGACACCAGGCTCTGGTTGGTAGACCCATCCACCCACAGGAAGATAAGAGCACCAGGCTCTGGTGGGTAGACCCATCCACCCACAGATAGAGGGACACCAGGCTCTGGTGGGTAGACCCATCCACCCACAGGAAGATAAGAGCTAGAGGGACACCAGGCTCGGGTGGGTAGACCCATCCACCCACAGGAAGATAAGAGATAGAAGGATACCAGGCTCTAATGTGTTATTCATCCACTGACAGATACAGTCAGTGCATTTGTACCGATTACTTGATATGTAGCATGTTGTCCGTAGTAATCTGAACACAACTATTGATATCAGAGGAATTGCAAAGATGATGACATAGCTACAAGCGATGACAGAAACAAAGGTTTTACACTCGGCTTTTGGCAGAGCCAAGTAGAACATGTGCATGCTTCAGCAAGACACACGGGCAGAAAGCATGATACTTTTACTTCATGGAGTAATTTATACACTTCTAGAATATCTACTCTATGCAAGTGTTCATCCAAGTCTGGGAAGGAAGTACTGTAATGCTGAATAGCTACACTTTGCCCCTACAGAGCTCTGTAGTGGAGAGATTGAGGCTTTTGTTTACTCACTTGGAATATTTCATATCACCCACAAGCAGGCACTATAAATAGCTGTAGTGAAGAGATTGAGGCTTTTGTTTACTCACTTGGAATATTTCATAGCAACCACAAGCAGGCACTGTGCACTGTGCTCGCCAACAGAGTTCCTTGTCATGAAGTTCTGTTGTAGCTAGTTAGTGACTTGACATGTACTCCCACCGGAAGGGGTGGAATATAGAGCCTGCACGAGCTAACAGCATTTTGTGAAGAATCAAGTCATTTATTAACTCTGCCAACCGACTACATCACCTTAGACATCTACATGTACATCAACTGAAGTAGTAGATATAACTTATAGCTGGTCTCTGGGACACTGCTGAAGCAAAGCTAACGATTATGAATATCATGCCCCAGCCAGTCTCTGAGACACTGCTGAAGCAAAGTTAAAGATTATGAATGCCATTGCCCAAGGCCTATGCTATATACGTAGGTATAGCTGCATCTAGCTAGATAGCTATCTACACATTTGAAAATTATTTTTTTCAAAATAATATGGCTGACTCTTTCTTATCTCCATTGCCAAGGCTTGGTCTTCTAGTGGTGTTCCTTTGCTCAAGTAAAGATTGTCGGCTTCATCGCTCCATTTTCCTGGAAGTGAAGGAGCATCACAGAAGTCGATGGTTAGCTGGTCACTCACTAGTTTCTTTTAGATTGAGTTTCTTTGCGCCCACCACAGCCCTCACTGAAACATGGAAGACCAGGTCCTTTCAAAACCTGATAGTCTAGATGCCACTTTCTCTTGTTGCAATAGTTGAAGCTGCTGGCCCTCCATTCCAAGCCTCCTGCCATTTTAACTTCACATCGGCAGACAAGAAGATCACATGAAATCAATTCTTCGAACGCAACACTAAAGCAATTTTTAATAAAATTTAAAAAATTCTCTTGTCCTGGTATTGCAGCTGTGTATCATTTATCAGACGTACATATGTGTTTTTCACAATTTACCATCCACAAAACCTTATGTATAAAGTTAAAAAAAAAAAAAAATTTAAATTAAAAAAATCTCACTCACTGTAATCATTGTGAGTGTAGGCTTGGGGGTGGCTTCCTCCAGGGTTTTCCCTACTCCCTAAATAATTCCCATCATGTTATTTAAATTGGTGATTGGCCACTCGTGGAGGTGGGATGGGATGGTGCTTGTCTCGGGAGGTGAAATGGTGATGGGTGTGCTAAATTGAGATGCACTGTAAAATGAAAGTTGATTGTTCCTGCAGATACAGTGTGGTCCGGAGCCAACCTCAATACTTTGGAGCTCTGAGTGCAGCAGTGAGTTTTGATATTTGCATCAATGACTACCAACACCAACACGGTTTTATCTGGGGGTAGGGGGGGGAGAGAGACACTTGTGTATATTCATCCCTCCACTCAACACTCTCTCCCAACCCCATCCCCGCAAGAGGACATGTTTTACCTTCCCCCTCCGACCCCCAATCCCCACCTGCCACCCCCCCCCCCCCATTTAAAAAAAAGTTCTACGAAGTTGCATGCGATAAATACCTTTCCCCGTGTTTCGATCCCATCTCCAGATACAAGCCTGACAAATTATTATGATCACGATATAAAGGCCAAAGGTTCCCCATGAGAAATACGAGCATATTTCCCATGATCTTGGATAAGTTGCAGCCCAAACGCTACTCAGTGCAAAGTAGTTCATTGTTGGTTTTCCCTCAAATAAGCTGCATCCATTTTTAAACTGGTACCAATTTTATTTGAAAAGGAATTTGGCTGCATCGTGCGCAGAGGCAGGTTAGGCTGTAGAGTTGAAGTGGAAATGGGCAGTGCCACATGACTATATCTTGTGTCATGTGGTAATGTGTCATCTTGGACTAGCACATTTAGAGTGTATGGCTGAAGGACCTCTGTGGTTGATATCCTCAGTTACTATTTATTTTTTAACTTGTTTTTTTCTTCTTACATAACTTGCTTGCTTGATGTGTCTTGCTGGTTTGTTTGCTTGCTTGCTTGCTTGCTTGCTTGCTTGCTTGCTTGCTTGCTTGCTTGCTTGCTTTGCTTGCTTGCTGGCTGGCTGGCTTCTTACTTTTTATTCACATTTATTTCTAATACAGGCTCAGACTCAACAACCTTTGGTTCCTGAAGTTATCGTGACAAGTCCTCCTGATACTGGAATTCCAGCCACTGTCACCGATCCAGTGAGTTTTGTATTCCCGTAATTCCCCACCCCTTACGTAGATATTGGCGGTGTTTCACTTCAGGCTTCTCTGCCAGGATTGTGGGTGTTGTACTTATATGTGTGTGGGGGGGTTGGAATATTTTTTACGGTTAGCAGAGAGAGTAGGACTTACTAAACAAGAAGCCCCAGGCCCAACTTACATAAAGAGGTCGAAGGTTGGCCTTGTAGAGACAAACTTTTCCTACCAATTGGCATATTCTGAGCTAATTTATAGTTCATGCTTGTGGCTGTGGAATATCAAGCCCTCCTAGGTAAGAGGCTCAGCCATGAGTAACAGAGCACTCCTAGGTAAGAGGTTCAGCCATGTGTAACAGAACACTCCTTAGGTAAGAGGCTCAGCCATGAGTAACAGAAGACTCCTAGGTAAGAGGCTCAGCCATGTGTAACAGAACACTCCTAGGTAAGAGGCTTGGCCATGTGTAACAGAACACTCCTTAGGTAAGAGGCTTGGCCATGAGTAACAGAGCACTCCTTAGGTAAGAGGCTCAGCCATGAGTAACAGAAGACTCCTAGGTAAGAGGCTTGGCCATTAGTAACAGAACACTCCTAGGTAAGAGGCTTGGCCATGAGTAACAGAACACTCCTTAGGTAAGAGGCTCAGACATGAGTAACAGAAGACTCCTAGGTAAGAGGCTTGGCCATTAGTAACAGAACACTCCTAGGTAAGAGGCTTGGCCATTAGTAACAGAACACTCCTTAGGTAAGAGTGGCCATGAGTAACAGAACACTCCTAGGTAAGAGACTCAGCCATGAGTGAACACTCCTTAGGTAAGAGGCTCAGCCATGAGTAACAGAAGACTCCTAGGTAAGAGGCTTGGCCATGTGTACAGAACACTCCTTAGGTAAGAGGCTTGGCCATCAATAACAGAACACTCCTAGGTAAGAGACTCAGCCATGAGTAACAGAAGACTCCTAGGTAAGAGGCTTGGCCATGTGTAACAGAACACTCCTAGGTAAGAGGCTTGGCCATGTGTAACAGAACACTCCTAGGTAAGAGGCTTGGCCATGTGTAACAGAACACTCCTAGGTAAGAGGCTTGGCCATGTGTAACAGAACACTCCTTAGGTAAGAGGCTCAGCCATCAGTAACAGAAGACTCCTAGGTAAGAGGCTCAGCCATGAGTAACAGAAGACTCCTTAGGTAAGAGTGGCCATGTGTAACAGAACACTCCTTAGGTAAGAGACTCAGCCATGAGTAACAGAGCACTCCTTAGGTAAGAGGCTTGGCCATGAGTAACAGAACACTCCTAGGTAAGAGTGGCCATGAGTAACAGAAGACTCCTAGGTAAGAGGCTCAGCCATGAGTAACAGAAGACTCCTAGGTAAGAGGCTCAGCCATGAGTAACAGAAGACTCCTAGGTAAGAGGCTCAGCCATGAGTACCAGAACACTCCTTAGGTAAGAGGCTCAGCCATGAGTAACAGAAGACTCCTTAGGTAAGAGGCTCAGCCATGAGTAACAGAAGACTCCTAGGTAAGAGGCTCAGCCATGAGTACCAGAACACTCCTTAGGTAAGAGGCTCAGCCATGAGTAACAGAAGACTCCTTAGGTAAGAGACTCAGCCATGAGTAACAGAGCACTCCTTAGGTAAGAGGCTTGGCCATGTGTAACAGAACACTCCTTAGGTAAGAGTGGCCATGAGTAACAGAACACTCCTAGGTAAGAGGCTCAGCCATGAGTAACAGAAGACTCCTAGGTAAGAGGCTCAGCCATGAGTAACAGAACACTCCTAGGTAAGAGGCTCAGCCATGAGTAACAGAAGACTCCTTAGGTAAGAGGCTTGGCCATGAGCTAACAGAACACTCCTAGGTAAGAGGCTCAGCCATGGGTAACAGAACACTCCTAGGTAACACACACACTATGCTAGCTAGGTTAGAGCTGACACAGCAAACACAGACTACGCTAGCTAGGTTAGAGCTGATACAGCACAGACTATGCTAGCTAGGTACACGGACTATGCTAGCTAGGTTAGTGCTGACACAGCACACACAGACTACGCTAGCTAGGTTAGTGCTGTGTCAGCACACACAGACTATGCTAGCTAGGTTAGAGCTGACACAGCACACACAGACTATGCTAGCTAGGTTAGAGCTGACACAGCACACACAGACCACGCTAGCTAGGTTAGAGCTGACACAGCACAGACTATGCTAGCTAGGTTAGAGCTGACACAGCACACACAGACTATGCTAGCTAGGTTAGAGCTGACACAGCACACACTATGCTAGCTAGGTTAGTGCTGACACAGCACACACACACTATGCTAGCTAGGTTAGTGCTGACACAGCACACACACACTATGCTAGCTAGGTTAGAGCTGACGCAGCACACACAGACTATGCTAGCTAGGTTAGAGCTGACACAGCACACACTATGCTAGCTAGGTTAGAGCTGACACAGCAAACACAGACTATGCTAGCTAGGTTAGAGCTGACGCAGCACACACAGACTATGCTAGCTAGGTTAGTGCTGACACAGCACACACACACTATGCTAGCTAGGTTAGTGCTGACACAGCACACACACACTATGCTAGCTAGGTTAGAGCTGACACAGCACACACTATGCTAGCTAGGTTAGTGCTGACACAGCACACACACAGACTATGCTAGCTAGGTTAGAGCTGACACAGCAAACACAGACTATGCTAGCTAGGTTAGTGCTGACACAGCAAACACAGACTATGCTAGCTAGGTTAGAGCTGACACAGCAAACACAGACTATGCTAGCTAGGTTAGTGCTGACACAGCACACACAGACTATGCTAGCTAGGTTAGTGCTGACACAGCACACACAGACCACGCTAGCTAGGTTAGAGCTGACACAGCACAGACTATGCTAGCTAGGTTAGAGCTGACACAGCAAACACAGACTATGCTAGCTAGGTTAGAGCTGACACAGCACACACAGACTATGCTAGCTAGGTTAGAGCTGACACAGCACACACTATGCTAGCTAGGTTAGTGCTGATACAGCACACACAGACCACGCTAGCTAGGTTAGAGCTGACACAGCACAGACTATGCTAGCTAGGTTAGAGCTGACACAGCAAACACAGACTATGCTAGCTAGGTTAGAGCTGACACAGCACAGACTATGCTAGCTAGGTTAGTGCTGACACAGCAAACACAGACTATGCTAGCTAGGTTAGTGCTGATACAGCACACACAGACTATGCTAGCTAGGTTAGTGCTGACACAGCACAGACTATGCTAGCTAGGTTAGTGCTGACACAGCACACACAGACTATGCTAGCTAGGTTAGTGCTGACACAGCACACACAGACTATGCTAGCTAGGTTAGTGCTGACACAGCACACACAGACTATGCTAGCTAGGTTAGAGCTGACACAGCACACACTATGCTAGCTAGGTTAGAGCTGACACAGCACACACAGACTATGCTAGCTAGGTTAGAGCTGACACAGCACACACAGACTATGCTAGCTAGGTTAGAGCTGACACAGCACACACTATGCTAGCTAGGTTAGTGCTGATACAGCACACACAGACCACGCTAGCTAGGTTAGAGCTGACACAGCACAGACTATGCTAGCTAGGTTAGAGCTGACACAGCAAACACAGACTATGCTAGCTAGGTTAGTGCTGACACAGCACACACAGACTATGCTAGCTAGGTTAGTGCTGACACAGCACACACAGACTATGCTAGCTAGGTTAGAGCTGACACAGCACACACTATGCTAGCTAGGTTAGAGCTGACACAGCACACACAGACTATGCTAGCTAGGTTAGAGCTGACACAGCACAGACTATGCTAGCTAGGTTAGTGCTGACACAGCAAACACAGACTATGCTAGCTAGGTTAGAGCTGACACAGCACACACAGACTATGCTAGCTAGGTTAGAGCTGACACAGCACAGACTATGCTAGCTAGGTTAGAGCTGACACAGCACACACTATGCTAGCTAGGTTAGAGCTGACGCAGCACACACAGACTATGCTAGCTAGGTTAGAGCTGACACAGCACACACAGACTATGCTAGCTCGGTTAGAGCTGACACAGCACACACACACTATGCTAGCTAGGTTAGAGCTGACACAGCACAGACTATGCTAGCTAGGTTAGAGCTGACACAGCACACACAGACTATGCTAGCTAGGTTAGAGCTGACACAGCACACACAGACTATGCTAGCTAGGTTAGTGCTGACACAGCACAGACTATGCTAGCTAGGTTAGAGCTGACACAGCACACACAGACTATGCTAGCTAGGTTAGAGCTGACACAGCACACACAGACTATGCTAGCTAGGTTAGAGCTGACACAGCACAGACTATGCTAGCTAGGTTAGTGCTGACACAGCACACACAGACTATGCTAGCTAGGTTAGAGCTGACACAGCACACACAGACTATGCTAGCTAGGTTAGAGCTGGCACAGCACACACACACTATGCTAGCTAGGTTAGAGCTGACACAGCACACACTATGCTAGCTAGGTTAGAGCTGACACAGCACACACAGACTATGCTAGCTAGGTTAGAGCTGACACAGCACACACTATGCTAGCTAGGTTAGAGCTGACACAGCACACACTATGCTAGCTAGGTTAGAGCTGACACAGCACAGACTATGCTAGCTAGGTTAGAGCTGACACAGCACACACAGACTATGCTAGCTAGGTTAGTGCTGACACAGCACACACTATGCTAGCTAGGTTAGAGCTGACACAGCACACACAGACTATGCTAGCTAGGTTAGAGCTGACACAGCACACACAGACTATGCTAGCTAGGTTAGAGCTGACACAGCACACACAGACTATGCTAGCTAGGTTAGAGCTGACACAGCACACACAGACTATGCTAGCTAGGTTAGAGCTGACACAGCACACACAGACTATGCTAGCTAGGTTAGTGCTGACACAGCAAACACAGACTATGCTAGCTAGGTTAGAGCTGACACAGCACACACAGACTATGCTAGCTAGGTTAGTGCTGACACAGCACACACAGACTATGCTAGCTTGGCTACCTCTAGACCTAGAAGAACATCGCAGTTCTGAAATGTTGGAAATGACGGAGGCAGCTTTGATGGTTTGACAACCAAAGAAAGAGTAGCTATAATAAGTAGTGAGCCTTGGCCCTGGCTCATGGAAGAGCCCAGGCCCAGCTACTGTGTGCCTAGGCCCTGCTTCATGGTGAGCCCAGATACTAGGTGGAACTGATGGATTTTCCATCAGTCGACAACTACATGACATCCAAACAGACTAGCTAAAACAACGATGTATCATTATGTGATCCACATCTGTGTCACTTCTATTTCTTATCTGGGCAATGCCTGGTGGGTATGTACATAAATATACATGTACATACATATATAATGTATGTACATACATATACATACGTTTGTACATACATATACATACATATATAATGTATGTACATACATATACATACATATATAATGTATGTACATACATATACATACGTTTGTACATACATATACATACATAATAATGTATGTACATACATATACATACGTTTGTACATACATATACATACGTTTGTACATACATATACATACATATATAATGTATGTACATACATATACATACATATAATGTGTATACATACATATAATGTGTGTACATACATGTACATACATATATAATATATGTACATACATATACATACATATATAATATATACATACATATATAATGTATGTACACAGATATGTAATGTATATATGTACATACAATACATACATATATGTATATATATATACATACATATATACATATATATGTATATTTATACATACGTATATGTATATGTACATATATACATATATATGTATATATATAGAGTGAGAAAGAGAGAGGGATAACTGTTTATGAGGCACTCTAGGATGAAATATGTGCATGTCTGAGATGCCTTTTTTTTCACGTGTGGCTCCTATACTAGAGTGTTTCTATTATTGCAGACAAGAGATCCTGAGGACTACCGTATCACTGCTCGCTTTCCCACTGACTGTATCGTGTCCGAATGCTCGATATTTGTGGGCATAGACACCAACGCTGGGGAGAGCACCTACCTGGATGTGTACATGGAGGGCACAGCCCAAGCATGGGTGGCCGTGGGCTTCACCCTGACACCAAACATGGTGTGTGTGTGTGGGGGGGGGTGCATCACTTCATTTTTGCCTGTGTGGATCTGGTTTGTGCGTTTATTTGGTGTGTTGGAGCGACAAGTGTTAATGAACCGATACAATTATTTTGTACCGAGGGCTAATAATTCTAAACTGTTTGGTATGCATGTCTTTACCATCATTAGCACCTACGTGCGTGAGCTCTTGCACACAATCACAAGAATATATCAAATTTAACCTTCTATGCTCAACATTTTGTTGTCGAGTTTAGTGTATTCATTTATTTATTCTTGTTGTTGTTGACTTGTTTTAACTGCTACAATGCGATGTTCCTCTCCTTGTTCCCACAGTTCGGGGCCGACGTCCTGGGTTGCAATGTTGACCCCAGCAACAATATGATCCAGGCATTGGACACTTGGAACGATCAAAGCCAGAGAAGCAATGTTGTAGACGGCGTACAAAGCACGGGTCTCCGCAGTGGATCGTTCACCAATGGGAGGATACAGTGCACGTGAGTGTGGGCTAGTTAGGTGTGCTCCAATCAGAACCATAGTGCTGGGTGTTCAGCGTTTGCATATAACAAATCAGCTGGAACTTTGAACCTATTACAGATGAACCAAAGCCATTAGCACTAATTTTCAATTTACTTCCTCTCCCTCCCCCCCCCTCCCCTTTTTTGAGAGTCCATTATCAGCTGTGCCCCACAGCTCCTGTTCTACCAGCATGAGGTTATGATCATTAGCTGAGGCTCGGGAGATAGGCAGACAATTCAAACTCAGCAGGTGACGGTTTAGAGAATGCCATATGCTGACATTATCTGCTAACTATTGACAACGTGCATGTTGATGAGGAAATGGCTACTAGTGACACATTCTTGCACGTACACATGCAGTTGTATATTTTGGTCGTGCAATGAAGGTCATCAGTAAACAAGACGTGGCTAGTCTCCATCAACTATGGACTGTGGAACATGTGCCTGTGGTGTATGTACTGCCCTTCAAAACCAGCTCAATGGGCACTTGTTTAGCTAGAAAGAGTTGCTACTCCAATAAATGCACATACCCGGGTGGCTACTGTTTGAGGTGGTGAGTGAGCCCTAAATGTAGCTGATGATCGCAGCTTTCATCATGGGCGGCCTCTTCCAGGTCTTTACTGCTGTTTCTGGACTGCCATGTTTTGAGGAGAGCAACACGGTCAATGTGCTTACCAGGAACCAGTCTGACTCCCTTCACTTTAGAGAGATCTGCTACTCGTGGACGAATTTCTTTGCTGTATGCAAGGTATAGCAATGCATAGCTTCTGTTTGCTTCACAATGGCACCCATTCTAATATCAAGCTGCAGCTTATTGTGTTTGGATTCTCATTCTAATGATAAGAAAATTTTGAAGAGAGTGAGTCTGGAGGTAAAGTAGTAGCTATGTAAAAAATAAAAAAAGTTCTCTCGAGGGACACTCTCTTTGCTGTGGTGTGGGTGCTTGCCCAATGGCGGATGCTTACCACATCTTCCCCAGTTGTCTTCCTCACTCAGGTGAGGCTGTGTAGTCAAGTCATCAATCTCTCAATGACTACAAATGAGGTCATAATAAGTTGACAACCGTCAGCTCCATTATCTCTCTTAAGGTTCGGGAGCATATGGTTCTGTAATATTAAACAATGTATGTACTCTCTGAACAACCTCAGCCATCTTCCAATAGTCCTCAGAACTTTTCTCGGCAAATAATTTAGTCAGAGTCGGCCACATTTCTTGAGCTTGCAAGTTAGGTCATTTCATAGTTGTCTTGAGGAAGCAGCATAAATAAACCAGAGAGCTTTGTCCTTCATCAAGCCTTCCGAGCACGAACTAGAGTAATATACATGAGGCTCCATATGCAGTAGAGTCAGTGCTGGTACTGCCCCAACAGGTAGTCCGTAGAACCCCGATAGGGAGTCCAAAGGATAATGGTGGGAAGAGTGTGAGAGGAGGAGAGCTTTCCCTCTCAGCTCTTAGAGGGCTGCTCCGGCAGTATTTGCAGCTTTCTGAGCCATGTCAGATAGATTTTGGAGCAAGTTAGTGGTTGGATCACCAGCAATGTTGCAAAAGCTGAACTCTCTCAATTTTGATCATAAAATCAGGCCATTCTGTCAGGGAATAATATCACTTTCCCCCGATGACTGGTCCCCCACGAGATGTCCAGACCTCGCTGATGGGAGAGGGGCATGTGCCGGACCCCACCCTGGCGCCATCAGTGGTACATGTATGTACCAACTAACAGCTCTTTTGGACAGTTCAGTCATATCAAGGCTTTCCTGCAGTGTTTCACCATTAATGTACAATACTGTCAGTTCCTCTATGAATATGCATACGTTGCTATAGCGATTGATGGCTGTAAACTGATACATACACAAACTCGGACATCAGTCACAAAAATAGATGTGTATGTTTTAATGGACCTTTGTTTTATTTCCTAAAAAACACCATAACTTTTTGATGCTTCATTCTATTTTCAATAACTTTGGGCTCAAAAGATAGCCTCTTCCTGGCCCTTGCAATGATATCTGCTCTGCATAGTGGTATTTCAATTAACCGTTGCCTGATTACCTCCATTAGCACTGAGGTCATTAAAAGAACAACAACTAGAAATCACTTTACACCCTATGAGTGGATCATCAATGCTTGCCATTTATGGTGCTAGCAGAGTAACCACAGATACCATGAACATCAATTTTCAATACAGCAAGCACTGGACTCTATCTCAAGAGAAAAGTGTAAAAAAACTGATCACCCATGGGACGCAGAAAATAAAGAGCTTTTAGAATATAAAAATGAATTTCTTTGACTGAGTTGGAAACATTTCTATGTGGTCAATGCATGGGTAGCCAGGCTTCTTCTTGTCCTTTTCTCAACCAGTGTATAACGAAATGACAGCATAAGAAGTATCATAACTCAAGAATGGCTACAATGATGAGCTGAAACTTTAAACACAGTTAGCATGTTGGTGAAGGTATAGAATAATGAAATATTTACTTTTATGAAGAAACCCCCCCCCCCCCAAATGGTCTGATCCTCCCTAAAGCACTTATGTCCAGCAAACTGCTGCATTGTTATTAAAACAGTTCATTTCCTGTTTGAGGAGCTAGCAAAATGAAAATAAATTTTAACTGACTGATGATCGCAACTGTCATCATGAACGATCTCTCCCTGGCCTTGAATCTTGACCGCCATTAATGGAAGCCCTAGAGGATAAGTGAAACGGACGGACAGAGAGATAGACTATATAGGGGGGGGGGGGGGGGGGGGGGGCAGATTATAGGTTGAAGCATTTTTTATTATTATTATTATATTTGTTTGTTTGTTGGAAATTGAGTTATCTTCAAGCCACATGAGAAAAGCCACTGCCACAACACCTGATGTTGGTTGTGTGCTTGGATGTCCGGCAGGTCGTCATGGAAGTACTCTCTGAACACCATTTTACTGTGAAAGCTTTAAAGGAAGGAACTTTAATGATGAAAAATGCCACAAAAGTTTTACATTTCATTTGTTGGTAAAGAACACCATTTTAGGCTTAAATCTCATACAATAGCACATGTATGTGTAAGTGATATATTAGCGTTAATCATATTCACATCACATGGCAAAACCACTGAAAATTTATTAGTGACCCATGCCAGAGCTCTCTTCATATATATATATATACGGCTTAACAACCAGCATTTACAATATGACCGCATGCCCAGTTGAAGTGGGTTTAAGTTAATCTTGGAGTTAATATTTGTAATATTTCAAGTGTGTGCCTGTTCTCTTGTAGGATGGTCAGGGAAATCGCTGGTAGTGAAATCGGCGTCAGAGACTTCAATTTGGATGGTTCCTACTTCCTCTTGTATGGTGTCGGCATTAATCAGGGTGCTGGTTCTCTTAGAATACACGAAACTGGCACCATAGGGAACCCTCAAGTCTCTAACGAAATGGTCAACCCAGCTTCAGGCCAAGCAAGGTTTGGCGGTAACCTTGATGACGTCCGAAATGGATTAACTCGTGCCCATGGGATATTCATGTGGGTAGCCTGGACCGTTCTGGCCTCAACTGGAATTTTCTTTGCAGCCTGGATGCGTCCAGCCCTGCCCATGGGCAAGTGGTTTCAAGTGCATCGTGCACTGATGGTGATTTCTCTGTTTGTTGGTGCCATTGGGTTCTTCTTCATCTTTGTTGCTCAGTACAATCGGCCTACTAAGGGACTCATTACTCTTGGAAGCGACAATGTATGTTGTTGTTGTTGTTGTTGTTGTTGTTGTTTCTAGACTTTGTTTTTCTTCATAGATTGCAGGAACTGTTCACTTCGTTTTTGGGATAGTTGTGATGCTACTTCATATTGTCAATGTGAGTTCTAAGTCCAGATTATGGTGGTTGCTTTAGTTTCATTGTTATTCGCTGCTGCCATTCTTTATTTGCTACTCCTTCCTCCCTACGACTGCAAAGCCTCTGATCTCTCTCTGCCGCTGTCATCCAGGAACTGCGAAGTAAGCCCTACATTATTAGAGCAAAAAATTGGTATATACCTGTATCGTATTTTGTTAGAGCTAAAAATTGGTACCTGTATCGTAATTTATCAGAGCTAAAAATTGGTACCTGTATCGTAATTTATCAGAGCTAAAAATTGGTACCTGTATCGTATTTTATCAGAGCTAAAAATTGGTACCTGTATCGTAATTTATCAGAGCTAAAAATTGGTATCTGTATCGTAATTTATCAGAGCTAAAAATTGGTACCTGTATCATATTTTATCAGAGCTAAAAATTGGTACCTGTATCGTATTTTATCAGAGCTAAAAATTGGTACCTGTATCGTATTTTATCAGAGCTAAAAATTGGTACCTGTATCATCTGTATCGTAATTTATCAGAGCTAAAAATTGGTACCTGTATTGTATTTTATCAGAGCTAAAAATTGGTACCTGTATCGTATTTTATCAGAGCTAAAAATTGGTACCTGTATCATCTGTATCGTAATTTATCAGAGCTAAAAATTGGTACCTGTACCGTATTTTATCAGAGCTAAAATTGGTACCTGTATCGTATTTTATCAGAGCTAAAAATTGGTACCTGTATCGTAATTTATCATAGCTAAAAATTGGTACCTGTACCGTATTTTATCAGAGCTAAAAATTGGTACCTGTATCGTATTTTATCAGAGCTAAAAATTGGTACCTGTATCGTATTTTATCAGAGCTAAAAATTGGTACCTGTATCGTAATTTATCAGAGCTAAAAATTGGTACCTGTATCGTATTTTATCAGAGCTAAAAATTGGTACCTGTATCGTATTTTATCAGAGCTAAAAATTGGTACCTGTATCGTATTTTCTCAGAGCTAAAAATTGGTACCTGTATCGTATTTTATCAGAGCTAAAAATTGGTACCTGTATCGTATTTTATCAGTGCTAAAAATTGGTACCTGTATCGTATTTTATCAGAGCTAAAAATTGGTACCTGTATCGTATTTTATCAGAGCTAAAAATTGGTACCTGTATCGTATTTTATCATCTGAGCAAAAAATCGGTACCTGTATCGTATTTTATCAGAGCTAAAAATTGGTACCTGTATCGTATTTTATCAGAGCTAAAAATTGGTACCTGTATCGTAGCTAAAAATTGGTACCTGTATCGTATTTTATCAGAGCTAAAAATTGGTACCTGTATCATATTTTATCAGAGTTAAAATTGGTACCTGTATCGTACCTGTATCATAATTTATCAGAGCTAAAAATTGGTACCTGTATTGTATTTTATCAGAGCTAAAAATTGGTACCTGTATCGTATTTGTTGCAGTAAATGCTTCAGAACTTTTTTCTTCTTTTCTCATATTTCAATTTTTTTCCCTTCTCGAATCACATTTCAGCCATTTTTGTTTCAGTTTCATTCGTTCTACACATAGCAACTGTACAGGAACTTTGATCTCTGTGTGTTCACTCCTCCCTAACTCTTTTCTTCTTCCTACTTCTCTTCTTCATCATTGTCCTCTCCACTTACTCCTCCCCCTCATCCTCTCCCCCTTGCCTCGCCCTCTTCTCATCCTACTTCTTCACCCTTTCCTCCCCTCCTTTGCATTCTCCTTCTCATCCTCTCATCATCCCTCACCCACTCCTCCTACTCTTCCTCCCCTTTCACCCTTTTCTTTCTTGTTCGCCTTCTCCTTCCCATCCGTCATCATCTCCCTCGCTCTCTCCCCACTTATCCTCTCCACCACCTTCCTCACCCTCTCTACCTACTCCCTTACCCGCTTCCTCCTCCATCAACCTCTCTTCTTCCCTTACCCTCTCTGCCCCTGCCTCAGTCTCCTCCTCCCTAATGCTTCCTGCCTCCTCTCTTCATCTTACTCCATTCCTCTTCCTTCTCCTTCCTCTTCATACTTCTCCTTGTCTTAATCTCATCATCCTATTCCTTCTGCTCATTCCTTTCATTTCTGAGGTGAATGAGATTTCCATTTTTATTTTCTTGTAGTCGTTGGATCTTCAACTTAATACATGGCTATGGCATAGGACTGTTTGTACAGACCTTGGCACGTAAGTTAGATACATAAAACACTCAAGATCTGAGTTGATAGACTAGTAGAACGAAATGGACTTGTTCAATTCATAGACCGAAGTAGGCCTAGAAAAAGCTAACTTGTTACTTGATTTTTTTTAAAATATTGACTGAAAGGAAGAGGGAGGAGGGCAGGGGGGCGGTGGGCGGGGGGTTGAGTGTTTGAGGTGAGAGGGGGGGGAGCAGGTTGGTGTGTTTGGGGGGGATAGGCATTGGTATTTTCACTATGTGTGTGCATGGCAGACATAACTCATGCTGTTGTTATTGTTTACCTACCTATATGCACTCTATGCTATTGGAATACATGGGACATGCATGTTGACATTTTATGAAATTAATAATCCACAAGTAATCAAATGGTATGCAAACTTAAAATGGCGTCTCCCACCCTTGACTATGTTCCCTCTGTCTCTGTACACAGTTGTCAATGTGGGCATCGGTATCGGTATTTTCAACGAATCCTTCAGCTTTGCTCCGGGTTTGAACTTCTTCTACCTGTTTATCGTCTACCTCATCTTTTTCTCCATCATGAACATCGTTTTGTATGTCGTCTTCTACTTCACATCAAAGAAAGAATCAGGTATGCAAATTATTACTAGCACATTTTCTCCATTTTGAACCCGAATACTCCCAGCTAATTAGTGATGATTGATGGTATTTCACTGTTACATATATACTCGCTGAGTCAACTTGAATTGACTTCAAATTGAGCAGTGACAAAAAAATATGAGAGCAAATGTATATACCGTATTCACTCGAATATAAGTCGCGACTTGTATTTATTTCAGCCAAATCAAGTGCGATCTTAAAGCAATGCGCTTGCGCAGTGCCAAGCCAGTCTTTCGCTATTGTGCTGACGCATTTTTTTTGTGCGTCATTGTTGTTGTGATTGTTTCATTTCAAACATTGAGCTAGGTAGTAGTTGGCTGGCAAGAGTTCCTAATCGCTATCGTAATCTACAATGAGTATGTTATGTTCAATCTGTTCTTTATCCTCTTCGTCCAAGGAAACAAATGGATCTTCTCCACCGCTGTCACTTCCTTCCAACAGCTGGCGAGTAGCTTGAGTAATGGCTGGGATAGCAACTTTGAGGCAGTGAATTTCTCCATCTTCAGACCCGTCCACCTTCACAGTGATGCCACAAGCATCTTGATCTCGGCAGACAAGCTATCTTAACTAATGATAAATGACTGCGCGTGTGCAAGAGCGGTGGTGTAATTAACTTGGTGTGCTACATTTGGAGTGCAGCTTTCAGAGCGACTTCTATTCAGTGTGCGACTTATATTCGAGTGAATACAGTATGTATAAATTAAAATTTCCTGTGGTTCTGCGGTATATTATGTGTAATGCTATTTGGAGTTCATATCATATTGTCTAATGATTATATGATACTCTCAATGAACTCTCAGTTGACATAATAACATTACAATAACCTTCTCAAGAAATTGTATTCCCTCGACGTTTTGACTAGATGCTCTCGCCTTCATCAGATTATAATTTGAATTCCTCTCACTAAGTGTATGGAGGTGTGCTCCCTTTGTTGGTGTGATTGCATTGCTGCTCTTGTTGTTGACGTTGCTGCTGCTATTGGTTGGATATTTTGTCTGCCGTACTTTTTGTTGTTCAGATGAAAAGGAAAAGAAGGAAATTGAACTTAAAGGTGGCCCTCCAGATCCGGACAAAACCGATGAGAAGCCTCCCACACCACCGTCTAAAGATTCTCCTATTCGCTGGGCAGCCTTTGTGGTGTATGCAACTGTGCTCTGCCTTGTGACCATAATCATGGTCATTCTAATCGCTCTCTAGAGGGCAAGCAACTCCCCGAACAGAAAGTAGTATATACATTACAATTTTTTTTTTGCTTGAGTCAGAATAAAATGTATTAGAAATCACATTTATTAGAGCCTGTATATATATATACATGCAATCTCCGAGTTATCTTTATATAGCAGGATAGTGATATAGCAGGATAGTGCAGAATGTAGAGTATGGTTGTTTTTAATGTGTACTGTATATAGTATAAAATTTGTATTTTTTCATGTATTATTATATATATGTCTGCATAATTATGTATGTATAGCTTCCCTTACCCCCCCCCTCAAAGTTTAGACACTATTTTGAAATAATTATGGATCATACTTAGCTAACTGGAAACCTCATAACTTTTGTAAGGGGGAGTTGTTGTTTTTAAATCTGTATTCATCTACATCCTATTTTTGACCTCACATAATTTGCATACAGTCATAAACACTTGGACTACCAGAAGATTTTCAATGCACATCCACAATTACTCTTTCTCAATTGCAAAATAAAATGGTTGGTAAGTGGGTAATGTCATCGACGATGCAACACAATGCTGTTATAATAAGCAGAACAAATGACTTGTGCTCCTTTCTGATGTTGGCTGGACGTCTGCTACCAAATTCCAAAGAAAGCTGTAGCTGATCTTCTACCAAAACATCAGCTGTTTGGTTGGTCGAGTTCTCTTGTGCAACTGTTACCAAGTCTTGAAGTAGGCCATAGCTACCTGATGAGTTCAGTCAACAATAGCATCAAAATATGGCATGTGCTGTTTTATGTGTAGTGGGTATGTGTAGTGGGTAAGTGGTCTACGCAGGGGAAAAAATTAAAATTAAAAAAAACTGTTGCTGTTAAGAAACAAAACTGTACTCATGTAGACCACAATCAGAAAGATGACCCTTTACCATTTAAAATGACATGATTTTAAATGGTAAAGGGTCACCTAACTGTTGGGCTAAACATTGACTGGTTAGAATTGTTAGATGAATGTGAGATACGCAGACCCTACAGGCAGAAAATGATAATATTAGGCCAAGACTGTTAGAGTTTTATCAGATTTACTGATGCAACTAGCTATTTATACAAAGCTCGATCTCTCAAATTCCTGCTATGACCTCCATCCAACAATTCTCAAAGTGAGGTAGGGTCCCATATTAATGAGTGAATGGTAGGGATCATTTGCCCCATGAAAATGCTCATTATCAACTCACTGGTTTATTATTCTTCACAGAAATATGGCTTTCAGATTCTATTCTGGATAATGGAATCAAGTTACACAATATATCACGAGAGGTGGTGATGACATCATGGATGCTATAAATTATTCAATTCTTGCTAATCTTGCTCCTTTTGATTGATCAGTCTGAGTAAGCCAGACTTCTCGTTGGTTTTTGATTCTCTGCAGTTGTTCGCCAAAAAATAAACAAACAAAAAATTGAAAATCAACTATTTCTGTCAGACAGGTCCAAAAGTAAGGAAACTAGAGCATAGATACCCACCCGGACATTGTTGCGATCTACATGTGTTCACTGTTGTTCCTTCATTTTTTAAATAGGATAAACTTTAGATTAATTAAAAAGAGGAGTGGAGGAAAGAAGTGGGAGGGAACTCCAGTCTCAAGTGGTATAAACTAGCTAAAGAAGAGTTTGGACAAGAAAGATATGTAAGGAGATTCAGTAACACAGGGGAAGTGAGGCTGAGATTTAGGTTAAGGACGGCATCAGAGGGATTCTCGGTTGACAAGATGGGGTGTGGTATGTATCGAGATGGTATCGGGATGGTATCGGGATGGTAGATGTGAGCTAAGTGATAAAGGTATTGTGGAAGATGTTGTGCATTTCTTGTTGTACTGGGAAGTTTTCTGATAGAGGAAGATAGGTCGCGGGCATTGAAGGGTCTGAAGAGTGGCTCGTAGAATGGAGAAATGAAGACGATGAAGGGAGAGTAGGCCTAATGGGGGGTAGATCAGCAGCAGGGGTGAAGAAAGAGGTGTTGGATGGCATAGATGGAATGGGTAATGTGCTTAAGTGGTGGAAGAAGAAATACTTAGTGTTTGGCACCTAGGGTCCAATGTCTTTGGCACCTCCCCCCATCATCATCGCCAAACTCTTTGTAATTCACCGTACTCTTTGTAATCATTATTTTGCTGTAATAATCAAGTTAATTTTCTCTAGTAGTCATTGTCATTTATTGTTTGTATATACTTAGTTGCTCAACGGAACAATTAAATTATTATTATAGTTTTAATTTCCCTTTCTTCCGTTTGGTTTGCACTGCGCACACAAAAGCACTCGCGCGAAAGTAACCTTGAACATGTTCGAACAGCAGAAGAGCGTGAACCAAGTTTGAGTAACTGTCCATACCGATGGACTGGTGCAGATGTATATCCTGTAACTGTGTTTTGACAGATTTTTCGCGTCCCACAATAATAATATCTGAAAAATCAAAGAGAATCAAACCTGCGCATGCGTATTATAGGTAACCGTTGGAAGAACACGTTCGAGAGACTAGGTTCGTTTACGAGCAAAGTTCGAGGGATAGTCAGTTCTCGTGGCAATGTTGTATTCGCCTGTAGTTGGAGACGGCTCACGGACTGCTTTATCTTAGCGGCGCACGTAACATTTCCTTTTTTTGCCTTGCCTGGGTAGAAGAAAGAATAAGTGTGCGTTATTTATTATTTTGGGGGTGTGGGAGTATATACTCACACAAAATTACAGTTATTTGCTTACCAATGTTGGGTTTCGTGCAGATATGGATATGGGTGCCAAACAACCGTGTATATATATATGTATATAATATGCTTGAAGCTTCCTTATCCAAGCGTTGGTCCCTATGTCATGTGGATGTTGGTGCCTCCTTCATGAGTTAGCACCTGTTATACCTAGGGATCAGCACTTATATCGACTGGCTGGAGCTAGCCAATTGCTGGGTCTCAACTATCAAAACTATACACGGCAACCACACCCATTTTTGTCTCCCTGATGTATTCTTTCAACAGATGGTTTATCAATAACACACACGTGTCAATAACGTGCACATGTCAATAATGTGCACGTGTCAATAACATGCACATGTCAACCACGTGCACATGTCAATAACATGCATGTCAATAACGTGCACATGTTAATAACGTGCACATGTCAATAACATGCACGTGTCAATAACGTGCACATGTCAATAACGTGCACATGTCAATAACATGCATGTCAATAACGTGCACATGTTAATAACGTGCACATGTTAATAACGTGCATGTCAATAACGTGCACATGTCAATAACATGCATGTCAATAATGTGCACATGTCAATAACGTGGACATGTCAGTAACGTGCACATGTCAACATGCATGTCAATAACGTGCATGTGTTGTGTGAAAGGACTGGATATGTTGCATTTAAATTGTCCTTATGAAAACTGAAGTACCACTTGGTAAACATTAGCACTAAAAACAAAACTAGATGGGTAAGCATATGCCAACTAATAAGATCCCTAATTGTTGCATGGTGGGTAAGCATATGCCAACCAATAAGATCCCTAAATGTTGCATGGTGAAGTTCGCTTGTTAGGTGCACTGAGCCTGCTCTGGCAACCCTCCAGGAAAGTAAGCATAATTGTAATAGTAATTGGGGGGGGGGTTGTTGTGAAAGGCTTACTTAGCTTGGGTCTGATGCAAAGAAGATGAGAAAGGTAACCAATTTGATCATTCGTGGTGAGGCTAGAGCATCTATCAAAAACACAGAGAGAGAAAAGTTAAAGTTGACCATATATGAGAATGGAATCGTGACTTTAATTTTCATTTTTTTCATTTTTTTCACATGCTTTAGTTTTTGCACTTCCACCCCTACCATTTCATGGGTTCTGTACTGTTGTTTCCCATGTTGCAGACCCTTTACCTGTTCACTGGTTGATGTCGTAACTTCTCCTAAAAGTGAGCCAAAAAAATCTGGCAGACCCTCGTGGTGCCTGCAAACTCGAATCTAAATCTGATGGAGTGTTACTTAGTCCTGGTGGCATAAGTAGTCGAGACCCCTTGTCCAATATCTTCCCTCTGCCCCATTCACAAAGAGGTGAAGTTGTAGCAATGCCACATTAGATCATGTTTAATTAAAAAGTTGCTACTAATTCTGCATTCATTATAATGTTCACATAATGAGGATGTACAGGTTATGTGCTAACAATAGCACAAAGAGAACTAATGGTTAATAATTAGCAGCTTTTTACAGCCTTCCCAGATATATTTGGGGGAGGGGGGCATAGTCAGCCTAGGGCTAGTGATAGATCATCTCCCTAGGGCTAGATGTAGCCCTAACCTTATTTATATCATGATCATATGAAGGGATAAGCGGATATTCTGTCTGTGATGTTTGGTAAAACTGGACATCCGCAGACCTCTCAAGTCACACGATTTGGTCGTGTGTCACACGATTTCAGGACTTTTCTCACGCTCTCACGACCGCCTACCTATTTCTCACGCCGCGCCCAACTGACATGACCATTGAGCATAGGATAGTGCGTAGCCAGACCCTTTACCTGCTGCTTAGGGTCTGGCTACGCGGGGACTAATGATAGCGGTGTGGAAAGTAGAGTATGGATGTGGAAAGCTGTAGTGCTTCTCAAGTTATCGTGGATAATTTTGAAGACACTGAAACTGAACATTCTGAGACTCTACCTCATTCGATACTGGTTGACACTCTGAAGGAGCAGGATGCCTTGTTCTCTCTAAAGTATGATAACCAAGTTTGTAATTCTGACATGGTCATAGGATTTATAACAAAGCAAAAGCTTAGTCAACTACTTGATGATGGCTCAATATCTGAAAGATGTTATTCATCCTTCTATGGTGCGGCCAGGAATTTTCTTGAGCGTGCTACATCTTATCTCTTAAAGTGGTGTCCTCTACAGGATGACTTGCTGACAAATGCTGCTTGGATAGACTTTAAACAGAGATTAGATAGGACATTTTCTTCAGTGGAATACTTTGTTTATAGGTACCCTCTAATGTTTCAAGGGTTTGACATGGATAAACTCAATGAGCAATTTTTAACCTACCAAACAATGACAGAAGAAGATCTTCCTCAAACTCTAAAAGACACAGTTGGCTTCAATGCTGAAGAACCATATCGTGTGGACATGTTTTGGGGGCATCTGAGAGAAATGAAGAAACCTGGTTTGAGCTGTTTTGAATATGATCTTTTGTTTAAAGTTGCAAATGTTGTATTGACCATACAGCATTCAAATGCAGGGGAAGAACGAATTTTTCCCCTTATCAACAAGAACAAGACACCAAGTAGAAGTTCCCTGAGTCTGGATGGTACACTTTCATCCCTTATTACAGTGAAGATGCATATCCAGAACCCACTTAGTTGGATTCTATCAGAGGAAGTTCTTAAAGAAGCTAAGAAGGCTACAACTTTTTATAACCAGCAGCATAAAAACCGCTAATAGACAATAAACTGTGCATCTTGCATGCAATATATGAATGTAACTATATTAAAAACTTCTTTCTTTACCTTACAGTATAATATAAGTAGTTCAATGACAAGTCAATGTAATATAATACCAACACTCCCAGGGGATTGATGAGTGACAAAATGAATGTATTGCTTTTTTTACCTCTTTCTTATATATATATATAGCAGAGGATACACAATTCCTTATAATATATAACTGCTAATCTAGTGTGTCCAGGGGATTATGATTGACAAAAGTGGAAATGATGGAGCAGAAAAGAACAAACATATTAGTATATATAGTTATGACTGAGAGAAATAAAAATTTGATTATGTAAGGTTATTTGCAGATGCTTGCTCTCTGGTCCACACAGCTGCCGATAAATGATAGACATTACATATCAATTAGAATTGGTGAATTCAGTAGGCCATGTAATGGTTATTGAAGCTGCAGTATATATCAGCTCTGAATGATCAATACAAATGTGCAACTCCCATGTCTCACACCAACCAGAGCATTTCTCACTCCACTTTAGCATGAAATCTCACACTAAGTAGCAATATAAGTTGAGAGGTCTGCATCCGTATGACTTTTATATTGCAACAACAACAAGAATTTTCTTAAATAATCTCTCATCGAACTTTCAGTTCAAACTTATTCAATAACTACACTTGAAATTTACTCTTTCGGCTAGATGCTATGTTATTGCTGATGAAGGCTGGAACATCAAAATGTCGGGAGGAAATTTCATTGAGAAAGTCATTGTAACTGGCATTTTGTGTGTGTGTGTTCCATAGTATGCAAGGGGTTACAGTATTTCTTCTATTAGGAACCACCCTTCCAATTGTAACTGCTCCCTCCAATTGTAACTGCCCCCTTCAATTGAAGGGTTGAGTGCAAGAAGTGTATAAGTCCATATTCAATGTTTTGACTTATACACGTTTTAATCATGCACTGTAATACTGTTATGATAGCATCTTCTGTACTAAAGTGTCCCTAACATCAAAACACCATGGTCTGCCATGGGGAATGTCCTAAGGTATTATGATCAGGTCTAGGACAAATTGATTTTTCGCCAAAAATGGACTTATACACTTCTTGCACTCAGCCCTCCAATTGTAACCTCCCCTTCAATTGTAACTGCCCCCTCCAATTGTAACTTCCCCCTCCAATTGTAACTGCCCCCTTCAATTGTAACTGCCCCCTCCAATTGTAACTTCCCCCTTCAATTGTAACTGCCCCCTCCAATTGTAACTGCCCCCTCCAATTGTAACCTCCCCTTCAATTGTAACTGCCCCCTCCAATTGTAACTCCCCCTCCAATTGTAACCACCCCTCCAATTGTAACCTCCCCTTCAATTGTAACCTTTCAATTGTAACCTCCCCTTCAATTGTAACTGCCCCCTCCAATTGTACCACCCCTCCAATTGTAACTGCCCCCTCCAATTGTAACTGCCCCCTCTAATTGTAACCACCCCTCCAATTGTAACCACACCTCCAATTGTCCATAGCTCTGTCTCAATTGGTAATAGTAACCTCCCCTCCAATTATAACTGCCCGGAGGCAAATAATAACACGACACGTCCAAATAATTGCTCATTAGCTTTATAAACTGAGAATTGAAGATCAGGAGTGGGAATATGAGAGAAAATGTCAGGGGGAAATGTTCTGGGCACAAGCAGAGATTGAACCCTTGACTTCTGCTCTACTGGTCCAACGGGAACCCAAACAATTAGATGTCCTCCAAACAGGTATAGTAACCGTCCTTCCAATAGTAATCGCAGGTGGGTGGAGCGGATGTAACGGTTCCTATTAGATATTTAAAGCTAGCCGCCTAGAGATTATTCAAGGCATTGTTGGAGCATTGTCATGGACTACTGACTGTCCTTGCAGCATTGCAGTAGGCAGAGAAAAGACTGACGGAGAGCAAGTGTGCCATGCATACTCATCACCTTTACATAGGCATGTCATAAATATTACTCGATTGCACTATCAGTTAGACTTAGGAACAGAGGCACGACCCCCTTGAGGATTTTTTTAATTTAATTTTAATATGGAACTTAATGAGCAATTATTGATTTATTGTTGTAAATTGTGTATGGTCATACGTTTCACTTTCAATGAATTTAGCTGAATATAATCCACAAAGACTATGGTGGTTGGAAATGCGACATGAATTATGATGATTAATAACGATAATAGTAGTAATAATGTAGTAGTAGTAATAATGTTATTAATATAATGAAATTAATATAATGAAAGTGTTTGTCAATATAGGCCACAAACTGCTCAATGCTAAAGCTGAGCTGGTCTAGTAACAATTTTGGAATTGGCTGGTGCTGCTCTAGTAGGCTAATCATCAGGGATAATAAAAATGATTTTCAAGGGAAAGTTTAGCACCTGCCGTGGGTCCTGTTGCAGATGCAGTTATTCCTAACTTCACTAGATGCACACACACACACACACACACACCAACATGAAGACACACACACATCTACATGCATGCACACACACCTATCATCATGCCTACACACCTACTTGCACACACACCACACAACTACAAGCACACACCTACATGCACACACCTACATGCATGCACACCTACATGCACACACCTACATGCACACACCTACATGCACACACCTACATGCACACACCTACATGCACACACCTACATGCATGCACACCTACATGCACACACCTACATGCACACACCTACATGCACACACCTACATGCACACACCTACATGCACACACCTACATGCACACACCTACATGCACACACCTACATGCACACACCTACATGCACACACCTACATGCATGCACACCTACATGCACACACCTACATGCACACACACCTACATGCACACACCTACATGCATGCACACCTACATGCACACACCTACATGCACACACCTACATGCACACACCTACATGCATGCACACCTACATGCACACACCTACATGCACACACCTACATGCACACACCTACATGCACACACCTACATGCACACACCTACATGCATGCACACCTACATGCACACACCTACATGCACACACCTACATGCACACACCTACATGCACACACCTACATGCACACACACACCTACATGCGCGCACACATACATGCACACACCTACATGCACATACCCGTACATGCACACACCTACATGCATGCACACCTAGGCTACATGCACACACCTACATGCACACACCTACATGCATGCACACCTACATGCACACACCTACATGCACACACCTACATGCATGCACACCTACATTCACACACCTACATGCACACACCTACATGCACACACACCTACATGCATGCACACCTACATGCACACACCTACATACATGCACACCTACATGCACACACCTACATACATGCACACACCCACACACACCTACATGCACACACCTACATACATGCACACCTACATGCACACACCTACATACATGCACACACCCACACACACCTACATGCACACACCTACATACATGCACACACCCATACACACCTACATGCACACACCTAGGATACATGCACACACACACACATCTTTAGACAAAGTAGTATTAGCAGAAGGTTTCTAATCCCAAGCATGTATGGCACATTGCCATCCTCCAACACTTACGTCACATGACTCTAACAAGGCAGAGCTTAGTGAAGCCTGTGAAGTATGAGTGCCACACATATCGGGCTGACTTGGGCTTGGGGGGAGGGGCAGAGACCAGTGTTCCCCCAGGCTGTTTTGTACCATCGTAGTTCAACATTTATTTTGATTTTGCTATAATAATATTGAAATACAATTCTAGCAAGAAATTGCATCAGCTACAAGGAGTCGTTGAGTCGGTCACTGTTCTTCACTGTGCCTCTTCTCTTGGGCATGGCTAAGCGGCTTCACTCTGGTGGAGGGTTTGGGAATCCCTCATCTTCTAAGCTGAGGAAGACCGGAATAATGCTAACTTTCTCTGGATACTGGCAGTAGATGAAGGCTAAGGAATCATGTACTCATTGTGCCGCAAGCACAGCTGATGACTTTAAAAAAAAGTGGCATTAAGAAGAGTTGTGGGTTGACTTGGCCTGCAAGACCATGATCAAGCTCTGCTTGATTAAAAACGGTCAGAGTGATCACAATACTGCAGTTAAGATGGAAGCTGATCTTGGCTCCTCCTAGAGAGATGGTGGATAGTATTAGTAATGGCATTGCAGTGGGGGGTTTCAGCTCAGCGCAAGACATTTCTTGGTGCTCTCTCAAGTGCATGCACTTCCTTACTAAGAGAGAGAGATTGCACACACCACCAACTTTGCACTGCTTCTTGAGCTTGGCAAGTCTCTTGAAGCTTCTTACTTGTCAGGTCTGCAACTTGTGGTAATGCACACTACACATCAGAGCGTTGCATGCAAGAGCTAGTTTAGTGTCTTGGTAAAACTATCTCTGATCCTATAATCTCATGCCTGCTCGAGACTTTTTTGTTCTAATGCATATATGAAACCACCGATGTGTCTGTTACAAAGGAGCTTGTAGTCTATGGCTGTTATGGGAGGGGGGATAAAAACTAGTTTTCTTCGTTTGTTCAAGTTGCATGATGGGAGGACTATCGCAATATCTGACACCATAATGAAGCTTTGCAGTGATGTGCAACTACTGTAGATATGTCGCACCGTTGTTATGGTCTGGGAAGTGATGGAGCATCAGTGAAGTTGGGAACGAGAGGGAACGAGAGGTCGAGTGTCTAGACTCCTTTTAAGAATAAAGTTCTTTTCCTGGTTTCCAACCAGTGCAGTGCTCATCGGCTTGCATTAGCTTGTGGCCGGGCAACAAATGAAATTCCTTGCCTTATAGATATTCTTGAACAGCTTTATTGCTTCTATAAGTACTCGCCAGTTGGAACTGCTGGGCTTAAGGAGATTCAGGATATACTTAATGACCCTCGACTTTAATCGTACTCGGGCTAAAGATGTCCGTTGGCTCACACGTGATAGAGCTGTTACTCACCTCTGCAAATGCTTTCAGTGCGTAACAGTTGGTCTGGAGAGGGAAGCTCAGGAGAGAAATAATGCTGTAGCTGCTGGGCTTCCTTCCTTTGTCAAGATGTACAAGCTTGTAGCTGTCTTGTACATGTTTTAATAGGAGAGAAATAACGCTGTAGCTGCTGGGCTTGCTCCCTTTGTCAAGATGTACAAGCTTGTAGCTGCCTTGTACACGTTTGTTTTTTAATAAAATAAAAAAATCCACCTCCAGCAGGCATGTCTCAAGCTTTCTAGAAGCAAGACAGGCTTTAGTAGTAGTGGGCACAAAGGCTACAGTAGATGCTCTACTCCTGACTACCTTCCCAAATTATCAGACCTAGAGCATGGTGTGTAGCAACCTAGGTATAGCATCATTGCTATTAAACGTGATGTATATTGTTAATAGTACTACTCTTTCTGAGCATATCACTGCTAGGTTTCCAACCTCAGTCTTTTTTATGGTTCTGGGATTTTCAATAGTAGCAGTATTCCACAACAGCTCTCCGTTCAACCCTCCCACAGTGCTGGCATGCTGGGTAAACGTGTTACCCACTATGGTTCTCATGGCTTAGTGCATCCAGAATCAACCAGAGGTGAGTTGAAGCAAACGAGAACTCACCAACTCATAGTCACCTGATGAAAACATTGAAATTGAGTTGAATGTTTCCTAATCTGGCAAAGTTGGCAGCTATTGGCCTCTTACTTCCTATGTCTTCTGTGGACTGTGAAAGAGGCTTCTCCACTCTATCTCGAGTGAAGACTGACCTTTGAAACCAGTTAACCAACAGAACTCTCAATCACCTCTTGATGATAGCAATTGAAGGGCCTAGTCCATCTGATTTCCCCTATGAACTTGCTTGTGATTGTTGGCTGCCATGAGGAATAGAAGAATCGATGTGGAAGCTTCTTGAATATCTGACATTCAATAATCAACAAAACACAGCACCTGCTTATATTCCATGACAATCAGCCATCAACCAACTATGCACGCACCTACATGTACACACACCTACATGTACACATGCCTACATGTACACACACCTACACGTACACACACCTACATGTACGCATGCCTACATGTACATACACCTACATGTACACACACCTACATGTACACACACCTACATGTACACACACCTACATGTATGCACACCTACATGTACACACACCTCATGTACACACACACCAACATGCACACACACACACAGCGTTGTCCTCTGGAGAAGGCATGGGCCCATGGGTTTAGGTTGTCAGGCCATCCAATGCCAATCATATTGTGGCTCACATGTACTCCCTTCTCCTCACAGCCAGAGCAAAGGTTGTAGTGAATGCATGTCAAGCACTTGTAGCATGTCCCATAGATGGGTTCACTGCAGCCATCACATATGATTCCAGGATGGAAATAGCTACACACACCTACAAGTGCTTGCACACACATACATACAGAGTGACAAGATTTAGTGAACTGAAAAAAATTGCATGTAGTGAATTTCAGTGCAAATGACTAAATTCTAGCCTTATCTTGTGCACCTGACAACCTTAGTGTTAGTGTGAAGGAATAAACTTGGCTGCATTTTCTTTTACAATCAACTTTTAGTGTGTTCTGTTGGATCAATTTGAACAGCTATAATGACTACTGTGCACACACGCATACAACATCTACAACATGCACACACACATACACCACCTGCATGTACATGCACACACACATACACCACCTACATGCACACACGCATACACCACCTGCATGCACACACATACACCACCTACATGCACACACACACATACACCACCTACATGCACACACACATACACCACCTACATGTACATGCACACACACATACACCACTTACATGCACACACACATACACCACCTACATGCACACACACATACACCACCTACATGCACACACATACACCACCTACATGCACACAGGCATACACCACCTACATGCACACACACATACACCACCTACATGTACATGCACACACACATACACCACCTACATGCACACACATACATACACCACCTACATGCGCGCACACATACACCACTTACATGCACACACACATACACCACCTACATGCACACACACATACACCACCTACATGCACACACATACACCACCTGCATGCACACACATACACCACCTACATGCACACACACACACCACCTACATGCACACACACATACACCACCTACATGCACACACACACATATACCACCTACATGCACACACACATACACCACCTACATGCACACACATACACCACCTGCATGCACACACACACATACACCACCTACATGCACACACACATACACCACCTACATGCACACACATACACCACCTACATGCGCGCACACATACACCACTTACATGCACACACACATACACCACCTACATGCACACACACATACACCACCTACACGCACACACATACACCACCTACATGCACACACATACACCACCTGCACACACACACATATACCACCTACATGCACACACATACACCACCTACATGCACACACATACACCACCTACATGCACACACGCATACACCACCTACATGCACACACATACACCACCTCATGCACACACATACACCACCTACATGCTCATCAGCCAATCTAGTGCTGCTATCTATTTGGAGATATTGCTGCTCTCTATTTGGAGATATTGGAAATACTGCTGCTCTCTATATAGGAATAATTCTGCTATTGATGTAGCTGTTTCTGCTTGCGTACTATAGATAACCTTATCCATACTCAAAGGGTTTCATGTCTTCCTTTTGTGTCCGCTTCAGTGGAAACCCTCTCGTGCTTACCACTGAGTGGAATCTGTTGCTACCTTGTGTATTCCTACTCTCGGGCTTCAAATTCTGATGGGATAAGGTTTCTCAATCTTTACATTTCCGTTAGTAGTTTGCTGGTTCAGAGCCTCCTTTGTGAGCTTCTCTTTTGTCTATGTTGCTAAGGAATGGCTGATTGGCGCATGCACAGTCAAAGTGTTTGTTCTAGGATTTTATGCAAAGGAATAGGTGCAAATCTGGTTCCGTGAAATTATGGCCGGCGGGGGGGGGGGGGGGGGGGGGGGTCCTACCACTATTGATGGTGCAGCTCGACTATTCAGGCTGTGTCAGGCAATATAGGTGGTGGAGAACAACCATTTTGTAAGTAGAGGGATGGTGTAGTTCAGAACAGTCTGTGTCCCATTCTCAGAGAGAGAGTGTGAGAGAGGAGAGGGAGGAGGAGGTGGGGTTAAATCTAGAAGTTTAACATCGGTGCGTTTGTTTCTGTATCTTTGATGAAAGTTGAGCAAGTTAAGGAAGCAGATGGAATGTATAACTGTAGAGAAAAAGTTACCACTCTAGTTTGCTGAGGTGAGAGGGATGAATGAATTTGCAGACACTGTGCACAGCTGCCAACCGTCACGAATATTTCCGGACTACATGTATGCCCAGATTTTTCACTCTGACCTGGTGCACCTTGGATGCACCACAAGCCTACAGCTCGTCTCAGGTGGTCGCTATGTTACCATTGCAAGCTTTTCAAGTCGAGGATAATAAAGAAGTTGTGGAAACTTCTGCTGCTTACTGTCTGTAAGTTTGTCTCAAGAGGAGCCTGCATGCAGTGCTTGGGATTAGCAAGTTCTAAAATGGGAAACGTATGCATGACATTATTACGGGTGGGTGCGAACCTTAATTAACGGGTGCAGTTTGTCTCTGATTGTTTTTTCACCTTGGTAGGCAGCTGCTAAATTCCATGACAACCCAGGTCATGTTTGCAGCGTAATTTAGGCCCACATCGAGCGGGGAAGTGGGGATTCTTTCCCCCCCCCCCCCCCCCCCCTCCCCGGATTGTTGTTATTCGACGTACAAACCACAAACAGTGCACACATACACGCCCTTACAAACCCGCATTAGGACATAATTATAAATAGTCTCCAGAAGCTCTGGTAGCTAAGAATAGTGATGACCTGCAAGTCTTAATAAGACGGTGTGGTATTTTTTAGGTGGCTTTGTTTGGTGTGTGTAGTGAGGTAGTGAGGTAGCCATACAATTACGACTTTGTGAGAATGTGACTCTATATCCTCCTGTGTATACTACCTCCACTTCCCACACAACGTCTGGTTTCTCTGTAGGTAATTGGAATTAGCTGCAAATTTGTGTGTGGGTAGGCGGGTGGGTGGTAGCAAATTTGACGTTAGGAAAGAAATTTGCTGCACTCATTTCAAGTAGTTCTAGCCCTTCTTCTTTAGTGTCCAAGATAAAATGTGTAAAGTGGCAATTAAGGGGGTCGATACCATAAACTAGTAGGTGCTAAAGAACATTGTGGTTACCACTTTATAGCTCCACAGATTCTGCACACTTCACTGTATGGACTTGATATATAGCTCAAAAGATAGGTCTCTCTGTGCTCTTTCTTGATACTAAAAATGTTGCATGGGTATAGCTCCATAGATTCAGCACACTTCACTGTATGGACTTGATACATAGCTCAAAAGATAGGTCTCTATGTGTGCTCTCTCTTGATACTAAAAATGTTGCATGGGTATAGCTCCATAGATTCAGCACACTTCACTGTATGGACTTGATACATAGCTCAAAAGATAGGTCTCTCTGTGTGCTCTCTCTTGATACTAAAACTTTTTTCATAGGTACAACTATACCCAAGTTACTGAAGCTAGAGTGGGGGTAACTCAAACCCCGAGTGCCTGATTTTCCAGATTGCCAAGTGCTGAGAGCTGAAATCAAGACCAGTGGCTAGAAGAAGCTCTACTGCATAGAACAGACTTTTCATTCGGAGCTAAAACTCGAGTATGTGGTCAAGTATGTGTTGGAAAAAGGAATTTCCTATGCCTATCAGTGCTTAATGGTGGGCTGTGTTTGGTATCTGTAAGTAGCCTTGACTCAGCCCTGAAGTAAAATACCATACGCTTCAACATTAGAGCTTAATGGTGGGCATAACTAATGTCTGTAGTGTGTGTGTGTGTGTGTGTACATGTAGATAGAGCTGAACTTACCAGTAGTTGGATTGGGACCAGTTATGACAATGTCTAGTATACTACAGGAAGTGTCTAGTACACTAAGGAAGTGCTGTGATGGGATTCCAAACTAGTAATCCCACAAAATCTAGCCCCATGTTAAAATGGTCTGGAACATTCACGAAGTTGGGCTACCTAGGAGCATACTGGCGATAGTATGTGCAGCTTTCTGTTGGAGCAGAGATGAAAGTAGATGGAGGTCCTTAATTTTTAGAAAACAACGAGTACACGGAGGAACGAGCGGTAATTTGTTGTTGTTGTTGTTTGGGGGTTGGTGGCCCACACATGCAAATGGGCCACTCCCATCCTAACCCCCTCCAGCACTCAATATTCACTTGACTCATAAAAAATGTATGCATAAATGTATGCTAGAGCTACAGGGAGACCATAAATTATAATATTGTTTTTAATTTGTCACTGTTTCTGTCCCACCAATGTCTATATACATCTAGCGATGTCGTTCATTTTGCTTGCTCACCTCTTGTAGAATATCTGTTTGCACTTTACAGTAAGTCACTTACATGGCTTCGTGGTATGGGATCACAATACAAGAGTGCCTCTTTGATTTGTCAGTGTTGGTGAAAGCTGCTGGTAGGTTACAGGGAGAGGGGGGAGCAAACCCCTCAACCCGGTTAGGGCACAGCCCCCAGTCAAGGCACAGCTCCCCAGTCAGGGCACACAGCCCCCAGTCAGGGCACAGGGCACAGCTCCCCCAGTCAGGGCATAGCTCTCGGGGCACAGGGCACAGCTCCCCAGTCAGGACACAGCTCCCCAGTCAGGGCACAGCCCCCAGTCAGGGCACAAGGCACAGCTCCCCAGTCAGGACACAGCTCCCCAGTCAGGGCACAGCTCCCCCAGTCAGGGCACAGGGCACAGCTCCCCCAGTCAGGACACAGCTCCCCAGTCAGGGCACAGCTCCCCCAGTCAGGGCACAGGGCACAGCTCCCCCAGTCAGGACACAGCTCCCCAGTCAGGGCACAGCCCCCAGTCAGGGCACAGGGCACAGCTCCCCCAGTCAGGACACAGCTTCCCAGTCAGGGCACAGGGCACAGGGCACAGCTCCCCCAGTCAGGTCACAGCTCCCCCAGTCAGGACACAGCTCCCCCAGTCAGGGCACAGCTCCCCAGTCAGGGCACAGCTCCCCCAGGAGCTCTTTCCGTGTCCCTTGGTGCCACAGTAAGGGCACAGCTCCCCAGTCAGGACACAGCTCCCCCAGTCAGGGCACAGCTCCCCAGTCAGGACACAGCTCCCCCAGTCAGGGCACAGCTCCCCCAGTCAGGGCACAGCTCCCAAGTCAGGGCACAGCTCCCCCAGTCAGGGCACAGCCCCCAGTTAGGGCACAGCTCCCCAGTCAGGGCACAGGGCACAGCTCCCCCAGTCAGGGCACAGCTCCCCCAGTCAGGGCACAGCCCCCAGTTAGGGCACAGCTCCCCAGTCAGGGCACAGGATACAACTCCCCAGTCAGGGCACAGCTCCCCAGTCAGGGCACAGCTCTGAGTCAGGGTCGTCCTTGTAGTGCAAATTGCGCAGATTGCCTTTAGGCTTGCAATAGAAAAATGCTTCCACTCTAGGGATGATTAAGTTTATGAGAGGTCAAGTTTCGATTTCACTATGTCAAGACGATCCAACTGAAATGCTCACAAATCCATGTAATGAACCTTGACCCCACGAGTAGCACTATCTGGGTAAGATGCCACGCCTACTCATGCTTGTGCCGGAGGACTGGCACTGCTTCCCAAGCACGTTTGGCTGATATTAGGTTTTGCGATGAGGGTAACCCCCAACTCCCAACTCAGGACAATGACATCTGCAGAGTGGATAAGGGCGTGGCCATTATTGTACTGTAAGGCAAAATTCCATTTTTAAGCAGGTGACAACATTATTGTTAGTGGGTGACCATTCATGTCCATAGCACAGGAAGTGGGTTCAGGTTTTGCCTGACTAGCCTGACGATCTCGGCAGCCCTGAATTGTAAATGAACCATATTAAATGAACCATATTATTTCCCTTTCATATGTCTACTTAAGGGCCTCTGTTTTCATATATCTAAGGGCATCTGTTTTCATATGTTTGGCTTCTCTGCATATGGTTTCCTTCTGTGAGTAATTAGCTGGCGTCCAAGATCTTAAAGCCTGCCATGACAAGATTGATTTGAAGTTAGTAGTTGTTATAGGTGTACTAGACCACCATGTACTTTTACTGTGCACTCCCCAACCAACTCACCACCAGTAGGTGTACTAGACCACATGTGCTTTTATTGTGCACTCCCCAACCAACTCACCACCAGTAGGTGTACTAGACCACATGTGCTTTTATTGTGTACTCCCCAACCAACTCACCACCAGTAGGTGTACTAGACCACATGTGCTTTTATTGTGTACTCCCCAACCAACTCACCACCAGTAGGTGTACTAGACCACATGTGCTTTTATTGTGCACTCCCCAACCAACTCACCCCCAGTAGGTGTACTAGACCACATGTGCTTTTATTGTGAACTCCCCAACCAACTCACCACCAGTAGGTGTACTAGACCACATGTGCTTTTGTTGTGCACTTCCCAACCAACTCACCACCAGTAGGTGTACTAGACCACATGTGCTTTTATTGTGTACTCCCCAACCAACTCACCACCAGTAGGTGTACTAGACCACATGTGCTTTTATTGTGCACTTCCCAACCAACTCACCACCAGTAGGTGTACTAGACCACATGTGCTTTTATTGTGCACTCCCCAACCAACTCACCCCCAGTAGGTGTACTAGACCACATGTGCTTTTATTGTGAACTCCCCAACCAACTCACCCCCAGTAGGTGTACTAGACCACCATGTGCTTTTATTGTGTACTCCCCAACCAACTCACCCCCAGTAGGTGTACTAGACCACATGTGCTTTTATTGTGTACTCCCCAACCAACTCACCACCAGTAGGTGTACTAGACCACCATGTGCTTTTATTGTGTACTTCCCAACCAACTCACCCCCAGTAGGTGTACTAGACCACATGTGCTTTTATTGTGCACTCCCCAACCAACTCACCACCAGTAGGTGTACTAGACCACATGTGCTTTTATTGTGCACTCCCCAACCAACTCACCACCAGTAGGTGTACTAGACCACATGTGCTTTTATTGTGCACTCCCCAACCAACTCACCACCAGTAGGTGTACTAGACCACATGTGCTTTTATTGTGTACTCCCCAACCAACTCACCCCCAGTAGGTGTACTAGACCTTTTATTGTGCACTTCCCAACCAACTCGCCCCCAGCTACACTCTCAAGCTATCAACACCAATCAACAACAATCATGCGCCTTCACCATCTTCCATTGATCTATGACAGTCCTGGCCTGTGTGCTGTGTAAGCAGGAAGCAATCCTGGTTCTCTTGGCTTAGCTAAGCAATAATTCTGTTTCTAGCACTACATACATAATTCTAACCCTTCTAATCTAGTCTTACATATAGCCCTAGCCCTAATTCCATACCTGGATCTAATATTCACCCTACGTATAACTCTAGCCCTATATATAGCCCTAATCTAGCCCTACATATAACTCTAGCCCTATATATAGCCCTAATTCCATACCTGGACCTAATATTCTCCCTACGTATAACTCTAGTTCAATATATAGCCCTAATTCTATGCCTGGACCTAATCTAGCCATAGCCCTACATATAATTATAACTCTAGCCCTATATACAGCCCTAATTCTATGCCTGGACCTAATCTAGCCCTAGCCCTACATATAACTCTAGCCCTGTATACAGCCCTAATTCTATGCCAGACCTAATCTAGCCCTAGCCCTACATATAACTCTAGCCCTATATACAGCCCTAATTCTATACCTGGACCTAATCTAGCCCTACATATAACTCTAGCCCTACATATAGCCCTAATTCTATGCCTGGATCTAATCTAGCCCTAGCCCTACATATAGTCATAGCCCTAATTTTACACCTGGATGTAATCTAGCCCTAACCCTACGTAGTATAGCCCTAGTTCTAATCCTAGACACGGAGCTCAGCTGTTCTTGGCCTAGACTCCACTTGGTTAGAAGCCTAGCTAGTCATGTCTGCCATGGAACGTGGGAATTTGGTGGCAATGGAGCTACTTATGCAACTCTCAGTTACTACAGCACGTGACCCTAATATTCTGCCATAGATTCTGACGTTCCTGTATAGTGATAACTGGATGCTCATTACTGAGAATCTGGCAGGGAAAATAATAAAAGAAAGAGGTGTGTGGGGGTGGTGGGAGGGGGGCGAAGGAAATAATTTCTGCTGGCATTGTATTACCATTGTGTACGATGTTACTGCTGGAAACATCTTTGATGTCTTTAAAGGCAGTAGCTTTGAAGTCACCTCCCTCTCTCCATCAAGCAGCATCCAGGCAACAGGCTCTGTGGTAGTGGTACGCTCTTGTTGACAATTCTGTGTACTCAAGTTTCATATATATGGCCTGTTCACATGCCAATGGAAACTCACCAGCTGCTTCTACTTAGTCACGTAGGCATGGACATGTGTAGCAACAGACTCTGCTTGTTTGATACCATGGTGGGATGAGTAACTATGATAGTAGACATCTGTCCATTAGTTATGGCTTCAAATTAACTGTCGGAAGAGATAATTTAGCGAGTCAAGTAACTAGAACACATTCATAGAATGTAGATACCTCTGTGTGGGGTCAGGCCCCTGTATTCAGGATCAGCATGGGCTGTATATACCTGAACTAGTGTAGCTAAGGTTGCTTATAATTTTCTTATAGCCTGCTAGATGGGGAAGTCTCTAACTGACTTCTCAGGTCATGTGCCAGCTGTAGAGGTCTCTAAATGATTATCAGGTCATGTGCCAGGTCTCTAAATGATTATCAGGTCATGTGCCAGCTGTAGAGGTCTCTAAATGATTATCAGGTCATGTGCAGCTGTAGAGGTCTCTAAATGATTATCAGGTCATGTGCCAGGTCTCTAAATGATTATCAGGTCATGTGCCAGCTGTAGAGGTCTCTAAATGATTATCAGGTCATGTGCCAGCTGTAGAGGTCTCTAAATGATTATCAGGTCATGTGCCAGCTGTAGAGGTCTCTAAATGATTATCAGGTCATGTGCCAGCTGTAGAGGTCTCTAAATGACTTCTCGTGCCAGATGTAGAGGTCTCTAATGCCAGCTATAGAGGTCTCTAAATAACTTCTCAGGTCATGTGTCAGCTGTTTAATTGCAGAAGATATCTCGCCTATCCTATGTGGTGGCAAGCCACGCCCTAATACAGCTAAAAAGTAGAAATTTCAAGATTCTTTCCGACTGACACAACCCACTGCACATGCACACACACACATATTTGGTTCATGGAAACTTGAGTGGAAGCATATCTTGTGCTGTATGTGTGGTGTTTGGTGTGGTATGTATGGTGATGCACACAAACAGTGAAAGTTGGAGAGTGCTGGAGTTAATTGATCTAGCGCATGGTATCGATGTTCTATGAATATGTGCAGGATACGGTAATTGAGACTGCCTTATTCACAAGACAATTATTTATGAACTAGCAGCCAACTCTCAGTTGACATAATGTAGATTCCATGACTTTCCGAAAATCGACTTATATTTAGTCATGTTTCGGCTAGATTGTCTAGCCTTCATCGGGAATAATAATTATTCCTGAAAGTTGATGATCGAGAAAACGATTGTATCAATATTTATGAATGTGTCGTGTGTCGTGTGCCAATTTCCAACTACTTGGTCTCTATGACATCATTATGATGCCATTATCCATTCTATACTGTCCTCGATGAGGCCTTACGGGGTTAGGGCAGAGTAGTGAAAGACCAGGGCAGTGGCCATAGTCAGAGTGGTCATAGCCAGGGCCGCATAGGATGCAATTTGAGAGCTTCAGTTAATCAATAGTGGAAACACCAGCTTGTAACAAATGAGTTAGTAATCCAGCGGTATGTGTGAGGAGATCCTAGGAATGCGAGCTAGGGAGTGCACTAGATCATGTGTATGTAATGTGTCGTTGTAGGAGCTCTTTCCTTATCGGAGAAGGCCACACACAACCCATACAGGGGAGTGGCCCTTGCCGACACTGATAAACAACTCAAAGACATGCACGGTATGTATTTAGTGAGAATAACAGAAGCCATTGAAGTGTGCATCTGACAACAGTATTGGTGTATGTCAGTTAATCCAGGATAGCAGAAGATTTTTGTCTGTTTTGCCCTCTGTTTTGCCCTCAATAGTTGTCAGCGTCTAGCCCTTGACTGAAACATGAACAATTGTTGTTTTGTGCTGTAAAGGTCAAATATTTACATATGATGAGGGTCGGCTGATCACTGTTACGCAGGTTTTTCACAAGGGGGGGGGGCATTGGTTCCCCACTGCCCGTCAAAAAATTATGATGTCATAACATAGACTTTTTAAATTTATAATTTTATTTTTTAGCTGCTGTTAGTTAATTGACAGCAGCTGTTAATGAACAGTAAAAGGGAAAACTATCATACAATAGAAAACACTAAAAAGAAAGTTGTGGTTATGATTTTAGAGCTCCATAGGTTCTGCACACTTCAGTGTACGAACTTGATATATAGCCCCAAAGAAGTTCTCTCTGTGTGCTCTCTTTTGATACTAAAACATTTTTCATAGATATAACTACCCAAGTTACTGGAGCTAAAGTGGCGGTGCTTCAAAACCCGAGTGCTCACATGTTTAACTCCAGATTATCTTTGTATCAAAAGAGAGCACACAGATTGAGCTATATATCGAGTTCATACAGTGAAGTATGCAGAACCTATGGAGCTCTGAAACTGTAACCACACAGTGTGTGTTTTTGTGTGTGTTTTCTATCTTCTATTTTATGTTATAGTTCCCCCCTTAATATTTTAACTTGTAGAAAGCATTTGTAAACATTTTTTCTTGTTCAAAATTCTACTAAAATCCAATGAAGTCTGTTCAGACGCTTCAATCCATTTCTGAGAAGAGTGAGGATGCTAAAACTGGCACGGAAAAATTCCAAAGCTCGACACTTTGCTCCCCTGCCTTCCATCCACCCTCCTCTCCCAACTATGAAACTAAGTAATCATTTTGCATGTTAAGGACCCTCACACCACAAGCACACATGCAGCATGGTGTCAACAGGCAACTATATATCACACATGCAGCATGGTGTCAACATCAACGGGCAATTTCTCTATATGCCTCACATTCCCATATGATCCTAGAGTATAGTACTTGAATCACTTCCTTAACCATCCAATTCAAAAATGCTGAAGGATATAGCTAAGCATTAGTAGGGCTTGTAAGTCAAGTTTTGAACAATTGGTTTTCTGTACAGTTTCTCAGATCCTATCGCATCTATTGCAATCATATTTTCAGTTGGTATGGACATATATGTGCAGGTATTTCTAGAAGGGAAGATATATATGAATGTTTGCCTAATTTCATGACCTTATATTTTTACTTTCTTTTTGCAGATGGTAATTAACCGTGATTCGACAACAGAAAACCATTTGCCGTGTCAAGTTGAGCAGGTAGCTTTTTACATTGAAATTTCTGACAAATCCGATGACATCAACTTTATCGGAGACATTACCACTTGGACTGTCCCAGTCTTTACCAAGCGCTTCCGTAGACAACAATAGCAAAACTAGATGGACCGACATGTTCTGCCAACAAAAAAAACACAACATATATTGCTTGCAAAAACATTTCAGGAATGGGCTTATGAGTAGCAGGGCAGATATCCCATAGGCACCAAACTCCCCTGAAATTATCCACTGGACTTCTTCATGCGGGGGTCATCTCGATGGGATGTTCATGACAAGCCCGCAACTATTAAGGACCTCAAGGCAGCCCTCTTTCTAGCAGTTGGCATGGTTACAGTCCAGATACGTTGTGTCAACATTGAGAACCTCCAGGGTGACTCATCTCCACTGGTTATCGAGCACAACAGTGCACATATCGAGCACCTACTTTGAAAACACTCATTCTGTATTAATGATCGTCCACAGGAGATTTTGTGTGCCTAGCAACAATGCAGCCTTGATTTTGACTCTGTAGTTCACTTAAAGTTTATACGACTATGGGTATGTACACATTGACAAATAGTATGTGTTTACTCTGGGGTGTGTATATGGTTTGTTTGCTGAGTGTGTGTGTATGTATATCCATGAGTTATTAATGTAGTCAAAAGCCCTATTAACGAGACAATATTTATCAATGTATGGGGTGTAGTTTCAAACAACTTCCTCTCAATATTGCAATCACAGTATCATTGTTATGGCATCATCGTTATTGTACTGGATGAAGCCTTGAGCTATGTAGGGATAGATGGGTTCAGGGCAATGGCTCAAGTAAGGGCCAGACCAGTTTATGGTTAGTCAGAGCAATGGCCAGGGTTAGGATCTGGACAATCGAAGGCTAGGATTTGGGCAATAGGCCACTTAATGTTAAATTCTAGGATATGTCTGAACAATGCTGAAGTCTAGGGCAGTTGCTAGGTTTATTCAGGGCAATAGCTAAGGTTAAAGCCAGGGCAGTCGCTAGGGTTAGGGCAGTAGCTGGGGTTAGGGTTGGTGTAGTGGCCAGTTTAAGGGCTAGGACAGTGGCAGCAGCTAAGGTTAGGACCAGGACAGTGGCTAGAGCTAGGGCTCTATGGAATTCAATTTGAGAGCATCAGTTAATCAAGAGTGGAAACACTACTATGGCATGTATGAAGACTTAGAAATACAAGCTTTAAAAGTGAATAATTATTAACAAAGCATACCTCGTATCTTGTGTGCCTAGCGTAGAAGTTGGTTCTGTTGCCACACACACTTTACTGAGTGACTGACAAACAGCTCAAAGTTCACGCACAGTAGAATAAGCAGAAGCCATTTAGTGTGCATCTAATAGAAGGTTTGGGTGTGTCAGTTGATCCATGATAGTGGCATCAATTTTTTCTCTGTATTGCCTGTATTGCCTTTTAAAAGGAAACCATTATACGTATTGATGTTTTGGCTGTATGTCAATCGTTTTTTTTGTGCTGATAGAAAGAGAAAGCCAAATATGAGTGTCAGCTGATCGTGGTCATTGTAGAGCATGGAGGAAGGACAGGTCCATACCAACTGGTTTGGCTGTTAAGGAGTCATAAATATACCCTCCCCCAACACATGCAATAGAGTCTCCCATGTGCTTTTCCATTCTTACAGGTGCATGTGTGGTCACTGGCAATTCACGTGGTGACCTACGGTGTACAACAAACCATTGTTGATGACAAAAATGTTAACTCAAGACTGGGTAAAGTTACTTGACACATTTTCTTTCATATCCATGAATAGAATAAGAGATGGAGGTAATGGGCACAATTAGTGCAAAATGGTGAAGATTCCTAGGTTAGTAGCGTATCTGAACAGCATGGCACAGAGTCTGACATGCAAAGTAGTGAAGATTCCTAGGTTAGTAGTCTATCTCAACTCAACAGCATGGCATTTCTACAAAAGCCTGGGTGCGATCAATGACTGTATCTTCTGTTTTTTCTTGGGAGTATCTTGTGCCACTGGCCCACTGCACGTGCTGTGGATGTATTCTGAGAATGTCAGTTATTCAAGAGCTGACCAGTGAGCTCATGAACTAGGGACGTGAATGTGATATGTAAACCTTAAAAATGTAGGCACATAGAAGGTCAGACTCCTACGATCGTACGTATATAAAGCAGTGATGCGTGTGGTTGTAGCAGTTGATGATCTGTGCTATTGCAGTTGCTGAAAAGTGATTTAGCTCTGTCAAGTTAACAGGCTAGATCTGCTAATATTGAGAAATTACTCTATATATATATATGCAGCTTGCTCTAATTAATTAGAATTTGTGGTAATGTTGACTGCACAAACTGAACAGCTACAATCTGGCTTGACTCATTCTCTGTTTAGACTGTGGTCCTCCACTACTGAGTCACTGGGGTAATTTTTCACAGGAATCAACACAGTGGCCCTTACTGCAATCATGGCCAACTGAAACTATACATGGATAATGAGCAAGCTCACTTCCTTATTCAATATTGACAACAATGGTTGATCAATATAGCTACATGACTGTCTTGGGAGAGAGACGATATATCTGTGTGTTCCTTTTATGAGCGATGCTACAAGGCAGCCTTAGGCTTAGGCTTTCGCATATTCATGGCTTTCGCATATTCATAGGCTTTCCATTCATGATCAGGGCGTGTTTAGCACTAAAAGTAGAGGTCTAGGTGAGACCATGCCTAAGATTGATGCACTCGGGGTTCGGTGACCTCATGTTTATCTGATATTAACCACACAAGAGCATCTGTTTTGTTATAGCGAGACCAAATAACCCTTTTATATATACTTGTAACTGAAGACCTATTTTAATTTAAAGTTTTGACATCTCAATCACATCTGTTGGTGTATAGAGAGCTTATGTTTATTTTAATAATCTCAAATCAAATCTACACCAATTTTTTGGGGCATCAAAATTTACAATCATTACATAATTCTAATCATTACATAATTATAATAATTAAAATAACAAAACCATCTGTCACTACACTTGACTATTCTACTGGTCCTGATGTTCCAAGTGTTAGCACTAATATCCTTTATTTACAAACAGAGCTGCAAGGAGCGCCAGCACGAGAGGAGTGGTAGCGACACTGCCTGCTTTGGACGAACCCACACTGAACTTCTCTTGAGTCACCGTTGGGATTTCCGCGTGACCCGCCAGAGCTCCATTAGGTCGCTTGTTATTTCCCCATCCATACATGATGTAGTAAAATTTCGTCAAGTCAAGATCTTCATTTCCAATGATAGTACCAACAATCTTCCGGGTAATCCTAGAGAGACAGAAAAAAAGTGCTCTAAATAATTTTCACGGATCTTCAATGTTTGTGTTTTTATCCCGAGTATAATACAAACTCTGAACCTAACATTCTGAGGGAGAGTAAGGTTGTGGGATGCATGTCATGGTTCTACTCACGTGCATTTTAGCCTTCCATCAACAAGAGAACCAGTAAACAGAGAGACGTCCTGAACAGTATCCAGCATGTTGGTCCTATCAGTTTGATCATTATCGGCAAGAGTGGCATCTTCGGGACCATTCCATGTGTCAGCTGCTACCACAGCAGTCGTACCAGTTACAATGTTACAAGCCACGACATCAGCATCAAACTGAGGAAGGAACATTGTCATGATATTATCACATATTGGCCTCAATATCATAAAGTCAAAGCTGTTTCTGAAGTGAACTCCGATACACTTGTGTTGAGCCACACTAGGTTACAAAACGGATCCTCTGCAGACCATTTTGATGAGCGCTACATAGCTGCTGTCCCTTCTCTCATGTGCTTCAGTGAAACCTCGCTAATTTGAATAGTCCTGTACCTAGGGATGTTCGGATTGGTCAATTTGTTTGCATTGTACTGTATAATAATTATAAAGCACTACATGCGTACATGTAACTATAGTGTATTACAATAAACTAAATGTTGAAATATTCAGTTATATAGCTTCTTCTGAGTAATGGTGGTGAGTCTGTTCTGGGTTTTAAACAGCGAACACTTGTATTGTAAACTAGAACATTTAATTTACTTGTACACACAACAAAACTTGCTTACATAACCCAAAGGGTTGGTACTTTGAGTACAAACCTATTCACTTGGAACTGGCAAGCATACCATGTATTAATGCTATGTAATTGCTAATCTTTACCCTAAGGTCAGATTGGTGGTGAGGTAGGAACATTGGCTTGCATGAAATTTGTGAGGCAATGACTAAACGCAATATGGACACGAGTTAAGTTCAGACTTCTTGTATTTCTCTGCCATATAATAGAATTCTGATAAGTGGGTGTTGAGGACTTGATGTTGTCTTATACTAGTGTGAAGTGGTTGGGCCCCCACTTTATTAACCCTTTATCAAAGGAGACCAACCTATGCGTGTCAGAATTAAATTTTTTATTTTTATGCAAAATATAAGGAATATACTAGCAAGTAAGTTGGTTGAACTTTTGTTATGTTCAACCCTTTTTGTGAAATGGTTGCCACCGACCCAAGATGAAGCTGTTAGTTTACAAAGAGATACACACTCACATCACCCTTATCCGGGCAGCTTGGAACCAGGCACTGTCCCGTAACACCATATCTGGGAACATTTTGCTAAATATTAATAATTTGCCTTGAATCTTGCATCACTGCATATATTTAGTGCATGCGTACTGCACAACATTCATTAAAAAAAAAAAATTATTTTAGTAGTTTCCGTCTCATCCAAGCTACAGTGACATGCCTTTTTTTCACAAGAAGACAGTGTAGCTGATGAGATTGTGTAATATGAGGGTGCCCAGTAGATGGACATTCATGGATGTGGTACATCCGGATAAGAGGAAAGTGTGTATGTGTCAAAAACCAAAAAAGATTTACAACATGATATTTAAATATTTATTTCTATGTTGGGGAGTCTCCTTTATTCCATGTAGAACACCTCATGGGGAAGAGTGTGCTTATACACCCACTTTTTTGGCTATGCCTGGTTTGTATTTTGCTAGAACACTCTTTAGTGTAGGTTGACCAGTCCTGAGGTGAATTATATATGTGGGACCATTTGTGTGGTGATAATTGGCAGCCTACGCTATGCATGTCCCCACACTCCAGAACATCACAATTTCACAACATTAAACATATAAGAGTACACACACATACTTACTTAAGCATCCATCTACATGAGTACACTCACCATTTTAGTATTTTCAGAGAAGCCCACGCCCACCCATGCCTCTGCAGTGGCCTCAATGTATATATCAAGGTATGTCTTATCTCCAGCGTTCTTATTGATGCCCACAAAGATCTTACAGTCAGCGGGTACACAATCGTCAGAATCCATCCTATGTCTAAACTGGAACTTGTAATCTTCAAGTTTCCTTACCTATTACACATAAGCATTACCATCATTGAAAGCATTGAGATATTGTGAGGAAGGTCTAACTCACTGGAGTAGTCACTGAGGTGGGTCTATTGATGGCCACTTCCTAAACAAGAAAGAAGGCAATTGATGCAGGTGTTAATGAGATGCATTGTATTTAGCGGAATATGTTATAAACATCATGAACAATTGCAACATGTTCTGGATATTAATTTACGAGTTGTTGAACTGAAGAACTCCACCCTCCCCTTGTATAAATGTCAGGTCTAGTTCTAAACTGTTACTCTCTAACATAAATAAGTCTGGAAATAATTTTTATAGTATATAGCACGTTTCGTAATGTTCATCACCATAATGTTCATCACCTAACATTTATGGCATGTCCTCGAAAGGTTATTGCAGGTATAAAAAATTCATGTGACCTAACGGAGCAAGCTCAGCTGATCTCAATCCTCTGTGGCTGGCTTGGAATGGGCATGAACTTCTACCTTGTATATATCAGCCGCCAAGCACCAGCACACCCTGGCCTCCCAGTCATTCTTTATATAGCTAGCTCATGGCTAACAAACACTGGCACAAGAGAGATTGAGTGAAGTGATGAGCTGGAACCACGATGTAAACAATGTTTGCTAGTCTTCATCTAGATGGTTTCTAATTGTTGTTCTTTGTTGTTGTCGTCATCAAGGTCAGAGAAAGGGGTTGCTAGAATCATAGATCATCCAACTTTCTATCTCTGGATGTAAGCCACGCACTTCCTAGTGCTGCTTCAGCTGCAACCTCTCTCAGTCTTCAGCGTATATGGCCATCTTCACCGTCATCTATCACCACTGAGGTCCCACAGACCTTGAATGATTTTATGATTGCCTCTGCAACCTGTGCATGTATGGTACAAATGAACACAACCTGTCAGTTAGAAGATGAACCGTATTTTATTTGGACTTCATCAATGAGTATGAGTAAAATTTCTTCAAGTTGGACGCCAACAGACTGCACATCCTTCATAACCCAGCAATGTGACAGTCACTTCAAGAGCAAGCTAGCATCAACAAGAACAAACAAAACTTACAGCGGCACTCAGCGGGCCATAATACATCAGTCGCCTTTGGACAACAGTGAACCTATAATTACACCACAAGAATGGCAATAAAACAATAGAAGTGTATTTTAATCATTTCATTAAACATTTGTTTGTCACACCAAAACAATAATTATCATGGTGTGTTTGTGTGTCCATGTGTATGTATTATAATATATATAAATAAATAACGAACTCGACCTGGAACTCGACCATCAGGTAAAAAATGAAAAAATTCCCGTTTATTGATTATTTTTGTCTCGCTAGAGTAGCAGCCAACAAAACAACTTGTTACACTTTAGTCATTCTGTTGCTGTATATACTATATTATAGCTATATCATGTGCCTTCACTGATGTACATCCCTCCCTGCAGCTGCAAATGATTTCTAAACTGATGCATAGATGTTTCTTGTCCATTGCCTGCATCAGGCTACAATGTACTCTCTTTAAGAAGGTTTTTTCTTCTTGCTCGACTACAAGGATGCACTAGTAGGACACAGACGTTAGCAGGAAAGTAGAGGAGAGACAGGTTGCCTTTTAGTGCAAGCCTTTTCTTAGAGTAGCTACATTTTGTCTTAGAGTTGGACTTGCAGTGAGTTATACAGTAAACAGTTTAGAGCCAGTTCCACTCTATGGTAAATGTTGGTGCTGTTTTGTCATGATGCTGGTAATAAAACTCTCATCTATTCCAGTGTTCATGCCCATCATGCTTTGCATATTGTGTACTAGCACCTTCACAAACGCTACCTACAGCATGACTTCTTGCCATGTCAGAGTTGCACAGTTCAGCTAGATCTCACTCTAACATGTTATACAGATAAACTCTCCATGTGCTTAATTGAAATATGTGTATAATTATGACAACATATTTTCCATATCACACCTTCCTTACATGATGCAGCTGACTTAATGCATATGCTCACTGACTGAGGGTGTAGCACTTCTCTATATAGCCATGATTTGAGAATACAGCCAATCCAGTTGCCTCTCTGAGTGGTGCATATACTTTGAGGTGTGTGTGAAATTCACTTTTGACCAGGCACTTGTAAGAATGTTGTTCAGTTTATACATGGAATTGTCATATGAATATTATATAGCTATACGCACGTGAAGTCGACATATCCATTTGTTCCAGGAGCCGTCCACAACAACCTTTGTGAGGTGAAGTTAATCTTAGAAGCACCATTATTAATATGACCTACAGTTGTCTGCGTGTGAATAATATATAACTGAGGTAAACATTACTGTTCACAATTAACTCTGTATAAAAATTCTTCCATAAAAATTTACAATACCCAACAATACATTTTATGTATCTAAAACCTGAGACACAGATACTGGGATTGTTCTCGAGGCATTTATTTGGTATAGTTTAAATATATATATAGAGCATAATACATACATCGATCTGACGTACCATAGCAGGATAAGTAGGAGGAGGACATATGAATTGTTGCTCAATGGCGTTGGTTAAGGCAAATGTTCCAATTGGGCCAGGAGCTTCAGTATTACCATCTATTTGGCCTTTGGACTGTATTAAGAATCCCCAGTAATTGTAATCGCCAGCAAGCAGCGTAACTACATTGTAAATTGAAAATCAAATGACAGCATGCTGACAGGAAGTAATAATGATAATATTATGTCCCACAGGAAATTCAATTGAGAAATGAGGAGAAAAATGTAGTTGGTTCACTGCACCGGAGCTGAACACATGTTGGTAGTTCCCCCCCCCCACCCCTTGTCAACCGAGCTTTCCTTGCAGATGATTATATTTTGAACAGATTTTTTAATGTTCATGCATTAGCTATTTCTCCCTGTACACTTTTGGTAAGCTTAGTTTACTATTCAAAACTGTAGCTTCTGTGTGAATTTCAAGTCACTTTCAATGTGAATTCCAAGGAAAGCTTGTTTTTCAAGACTTCTAGGCCAGGAATTGGTACTCATGATACTGTGTACTGTGCTAGAGAGCACACAGTGCTCTACATCCTAAAACAACTGCAAAACATTATAGCTATATATATATGAACAGAGCTCCTCACTTTTATAAACCTAGGGAAGTTCTCCCATGTTCTTGCTTTGTTGTGTATTTCTGGATTACATTCACGTGATAGGATCTGATATTCCCACCAATTTGTTGAGTAATTCTATACCTCTAAATCATTAAAGTATATGGGCAGTTTGCAAAAATAGCCTCCTGAAGAAAATGAAGAAAATGTTGAATAATTACTAGTATTATAATATTATATGAATATATGTGAATTATGCTCCCCTCCCGAGTCCGAGGTTGCTGAATATAAGTACGAACATCTGCTCAATCTAGTAGAGTATTAGTTGTCTCACATGCTAGACAATTATATTTGTGATCAGCCATTACACATTACACACAAAATATATCGTTCTGTGGCTTTGTTTAGGGAAGCTTCACATGAAAAAGGCATTCTCATATTCCAAATGAAGAAGAGCTACTCTACTAAAAATTGCAACACCTACTACAAATTATTACTATGATGTGCAACAGCAACATGAAAATAACTACTGACTGTAGGAGATATGAATCAAGATGTTGTGGTCACAAATTGTTGTTAGAAAGGGCGACAAAAGTCTTTTTGCTAGTTTAAAATCATTTCAACTTAGTCTAGAAGACTGAATTTGGAGGGGGGGGGGGGGGGGGGGAATTAAGCTATTATTTGCATAGGCTATTGGTTGACCTTTTAAGACTGTGTGTAGAAAGAAAGCTATACGGTATTTTTAATTAGCAGAATAAACGTTGTAAGGGCCGTCAGCTATACGGTATTTTAAATTAGCTTTGTAAGGGCCGTCATTAGCAAAATATTCTAAATCATGTTCGTCTAAATCATGTTCAAATCATGTTCAAGTAATAAATTGCCTGGCCTGTATAACTGCAGATTTTGTAAACCTGTATACATATTCCTGTTCTAATAACAACTGTGGTAGCTTCCACTCTCAGAAGCTATAAGCAACCAACTGATACCTGAGAAAATGGCAAGCAGCCAGCTAGAATCAACTCATGCACATCATTTGAGTGATGCAGATGTGATCATCGTCAACTTTAGAGAATCATGCACTCCAGATTTCCATGTGACCAGACTCAATAATACTGTGATCTCATTACTTTTTGAATATCATAACAGTCTAATTCATAGCTGCGTATCTTTAACAAACCCCCTTCCTCTAAATGAATGAGAAAAAAGTGAACCAACTAAACTTGCTGAAGTGAAATAGTAATCATGCTAGCTACACAACGCAAGCGTTCATGTAAAATTTTAATGAGCAATGTTGCTAGTAGGAGCTGTGTCAGTGTGAATGTGTGTATGTAGTCTTATTTGCTGCAGGGAGTGTAGCTAGTGCATGCAACTTACACATACACGATATTTCCACTATGTCATGAGTTGATCTTCATCAGCTAGCTACATGCAGAAAAGTGTGAAACAATTTTTATCATTTTTGTTGTTGTGATTTATAACTTATTTTCCCCCCTCTTCACTGCAGAATCACGCATTTCCAAGACACAGTGTAATTAAACCTTATTGTTTAAGGCTACATACCTTTCTTACTCACCATTATAGACTTCATTAGCTACGTAACTGAACCTTCTTTTTTCAGAATCCAGGGTATCGCCAGAAAACGTGATGGAGTATCCACCAGTCTTCCCAACCTGCAGCACATGAGGAGACGGTGGTGTTACTGGCTGCAAAGTCGTGCAAGCTTCTACAGGCGGTCCTCCCGAACGACCATGAACCATTCCAATAGAGAGGGTTAGTGAGCAGAGCAAAGTAAAGAGAGCCATCGCAACTTTCACTAGTAGCTCTACACTGAGCGCGTACAATTGTATATTAAATCACGGAAACTTCACTTTTCTCCTTCCTTCTTGTGACAAAACGTAGTGTTGAGCGCGTCTATATATACTAGACCTAGGCGCGTGCTCCAAAATTTTAGAGGGAAAATTCAAGCCCCCTCCCCCCTCTTCCCCCCGCCCACCACCAATATACTCGCCCTCCCAAATTAGATTTTGTCGTCGTACGGGGAAATACTGTTACTGTCCATAGTTAGCATTGTTATTACTTCCTCCCCCTCCCCACTCTTCTCTTGTTTGCCTGTTTGTTTGTTTTTGTCGACTCCACCACCATAACCAAGCAACATTAACATAATGTTTATCAGATAAGTATTTTACTGTCATTATTTTAATTTTATTTATTTATTTTTGTACTGCACTGAGGTGTGATGGTCCCAGCATTTTGAAGATAGGCACCTAGTGTAAAATGTCGCCATCGACTTTTTATTTTATTTTAAGCATGCTCAATAGATGAGTGAAGAATGTGCTTTAATTTATCACCAGTTAGCTCGGTTAGGGTGTGGTCGTCTTAGGCTTTTATAGTGGGTACTGCGCAACCAGAAAGGCGAGCACTTTTTTTTAGATCACTTTTTTTTTGAAACGTCAGTTTAATACAGGAAAGGATCACACCAGGGCAGTGAAGGAGAAATATTTTCAAACAAGGAACGCCACGTAGTGAAAATGAGTGAGACGGACCAAAAGAAAAATCCTTGCTAGGGGCTGTTGTTGAGATGGCATGTTCCAGGCACAGTTGATGATACCTTCAAATCCCATATAGCAATCTGGTGGGCCTGTCGTCACGACAAATATAGGGAAAAGGTCGTAACTGAAGACAAAGCAACAACCGAACCTGTACGTGCTGGGTTGCCCAGCTCATATTGTTCATAACACTGGTAAGAAGGGAGGAGCATCATTCTGTCAAGCAACAGGATTCTCCCTTGATGACTTTGCTGTTGATATAATTATATTACTTCTTAGAGTATAGCAGCAAGAGAAACATGGTCTCCGAGAATTCTGCGAGTTTGTGCAGATTGAGTATCGAAAGGTACTCAGGCATGTGCCCACCCGCTGGCTCAGCTTGCTCACTGCTGTTCGAAGCATACTCGATGTGTACCCTGGGTTGAGGTCTCTCTTCTTGAGCTCTAGGGATGACTCCAAGAAGAAAAAGAAGCCTACAAAGAAAGGAGCTCAAGACAGACAGTGGCGGCTTGAGGAGAGATTTGCAGATCCAATGACTGAGGTCTACCTTCTCTTTTTTTAATATGCATTTCAGCAGCAGTTTCCTTCATGAGCCTATTACTCCAGCATAAAGAGCCAGTCTTTCCAAAGCTGGCAAGTGCAATGCACAACTTTGTTCTCTGTCTGATGCAGCAGTTTGTAGTTCAGTTCTGATTGAGACTACCAAGCTGTCAGATGTGCCATTGGCTGCACTGCTTCCAGAATTGGAGTTGTGCATTGGCTTTGGTACCAGACAGGCACTGCACAGAGTCCAGGATGAAGTTGAGCCAAGAGTGGTCCAGCACTTCTGCTATGTGGTAGAGTTCTACACCACCTGTGTCAAATATGCCCTGAAGAACCTGAACCTGCTCCTGAATGATGACCTGATTATATACCCATGCTGCCATCCTTGATCCAGAGAACAAAGCCACTGCAAAACTTGCGAGTTTTCACTTTTTCATCAGCAGGTTTCCAGGATACTTCTTAGATGCTGAAGTTCAACACCTAGAGCAGGAGTTCCTGCACTAAAGGACAAGGAGGATCTCAGCATGTGACATGATCACTGACTTCTGTCAGTTCTGGGTCCAGTTGTTTGGTTTAAAGTCGGCTTTCATCAACACACGTCCTAGGTTCCCAAAGCTGTTCAAGCTAGCCCAGCTCATCCTGTGTCTTCCACATGGCAATGCTAATGATGAAAGGGTGTTTTCTCATATTAAGAAAAATCGTACTGATTTTAGAGCAAGTCTGTCAAATGGCACATTGACCAACATTTTGACATGCAAGGTGAACCTCTTTACCAATACTTCATGCTACCAGTGGCAGCCTATGTATTGAAATCAGCCAGGAGTGCAACTTCGACTGCTATGAAGCCGAAATGAACTGGACTTTGAAAATTTGATCAGAACATTTATTGACCATGAATATGAAATTAATAGACTAAATTAATCGTCTATTAATAGATTTGCTGTGAAAAAAACACCAAAAGCATTTAATTGTAATCCCCTACCCCCCGTAGGTTAACTGTTTTCTGCACATGTGTCCTTCATTTTGGTCACAAAATGTTGGCAGGTATGGTACTAAAAAGTTACTTGCTGTTTCCTTCCCGAGGATAGTGCCTTCTGTGAATCTTCACTTTCCTTGCAATCAATTGAAAATGTCTGAAGAGAGGCGAGTTCCAATGGTGACCCTGACCAGGAAGAAGTTGACTTACTTTGAACATCAAGTCAATACTGGGTGCTTGCATTGTCATTCTGGTCTGGATGACATCACTGCAGTCATGGATATGTTGCCACCTCTTAGTTCCACCAGTTTTTTAAAGGAATATACCAAGTCAATAGGGAGTGACGCAAATGCAGTAACACAGAGTATTATGTTGGATGCCGCTGATAAGTTACATGATTTTTATGGGATTGGGCATGAAGACATCATTGATGTTAGTGTCAGGGCTGGTTCACAATATGCTGGTAGGCCTTCGCATCGCATCACATTGCATCACCTCTAGCTGAATCCTCTAAATTGATGGCAGCTACTGCTATAGCTGAAGTCAAGAACCATGTCAACAAAACCAAAGAGACACCTACCAGTGGACAAAGCCACTACTTCCCTACACCAAATGAGTCCGACAACAAGCAGCCACTCAAACTCGGAGGTTCCTTCTCAGTCAGCACAGAGATGGAGGCCGACCCAAGTCGAGGCACTCCCTACCAAGATAGAGTAGCTAGAGAGCGAATATAGATGAGAAACAAGAAAACTACTCGAGGAGTTCCAAAGATGAGAAGAGAAGGAAGAACTCAAGGAGGAACAGAGATACCAACAGGAACGACAGGACTGACAGCACAGAGAGAAAGTGGAAGTGGAGAGACAAATCAGAGAAGAGAAACAACATAAACACCAAAAATGGCTGTTAGAACGTACCCAGCAGAACAACGAAGATCCACAACATGAAGAGAGAGAGATCCGACAGCAGCAGAGAGCCGGTGTTGATCTAAGAAGGATGGAGAGATCCAGTTTAGAGCTTAGGAAGATGGAGAGAGCCGACATGGAGCTGAGAAGGCTGGAGAGAGCCGATGTGGAGCTGAGATGCCACACGTTGAGGACCTCATTGATGGACTAGCTGGAGCTCATTATATCACCACTCTGGACCTGACAAAGGGATACTGGCAGGTGCCAGTGGCTGAGGAATCTCGGGAGAAGACTGACTGCATTTACAACTCCATTTGGAAATACCACTTCTCCATGATGCCCTTCAGCTCAGTCAGGGCACTTGCTACTTTCCAAAGGATGATGAACACAATTTTCAGAGATGCCCCAGACTATGTCTCAGCATACATGGATCATGACTGGGAACAACACCTCACCCACTAAAGACGACTAATGACTACTGACTTGTGATGTTCCTTTTCTGAACGCTTATGCACAATTCTAACATCTTGCTAAATGGTGTGAACTAAACGGCCAGGCTCTGAGCTATGATAACCTCACCGAGCAGCAAACAGAGCACAAGAGAGACAAAACCCATCATTGACCTGCAGGCTTAGCCGCTATACACTAGCCAAGGGTACAGCCTTAACCACTGTGGTTGAAATGAGCGACCGTTAAGCAATGAAAATATGTAATTTATGTCAGGTCGGAAATGATCGGTTCACAAATTGTACTTGTCAATATCAGGAATATCACCATTATCAATATCACTTGCTCTATCTCTGCATTGCAAAGTATCATATTATTCCACCTACATGTTTAGATCTAGGATGATGAAGCTGATCACTGTCATAAATACTTCGTATTACATCATCACCATCACTTTCAGAACAATTAGTTTCAGATAAGCTTGATGGTGCTGTCTGTGCTTTGAAGTACTTGTACAGTAAGATTTTGCAATAAAATGGCAGCTGCATTATGGCCACATGACATGCAGGATGAACTGGTTTCACTATACACCGGTTAACCACAATTACATTGGGGGGGTGGGTACTTGCAGGAATCAAACAGTTTTCACTGTAGTACAATTTGCTCAAGCCTCCCCCAGCCCCCCGTCCCCCCCCTTCCCCGGCTACCCAACTATAGTGGTAGCTACCCTCCAACCAACCACCCCTCTCCTCTCAAAAACTTCTAGATCCTGACACTTGCTGTAAATGAATGCTTTCTAGATAAATCCCACTCTAGAGGCACTCACATGTCTAGCATTAAACCCAACAGCTAGCTTCTCAGCCTGGTAGTGTTCTACACCAAAGCAGCTTTTGCCAACAAGTAGCTTTCCTTTTCCGAAAAGAAGGCTGCCAACAGAATTGTTCTAAGCAACTGATTGTGATGAATGGTGATTAGGTACATGCAACGATCATAACATTTTGATATTGGTTAATATAGTTAGATCAAAGAAGTCGAAGCAGTTTTCATATAAATTAGCCAAAGGGCGTGTCATGCACATACTTTTTTGGCCAGACCAATCAAAATAGCTTCCTACAACAGCGATCCCCCTTTTAATTTTGACTCCTCCTTAACTTGCGTACAATCAGTCAGTATAATAGAACTTCAAATGGACATATCCACCATAATTTGGTGAGTGAAGTGAGCCGTCACAGGCGAGTGGGATGGAAAACTTGGTATTGCCGAGCATGGCATATATATACATATATATATATGTATATATATGTTTCTACATATGTATGTATGTATGTTTCTATGTATGTATGCATGCATGTATGTTTCTATGTATGTATCCATGTATGTATGTATGTTTATATGTATGTATGCATGTATCTATGTATCTTTCTATGCATGTATGTATTTATGTATGTATGCATGTATGTTTATATGTATGTATGCATGTATCTATGTATGATTCTATGTATGTATGTATGTATGCATGTATGTATGTATGTTTATATGTATGTATGCATGTATCTATGTATGTTTCTATGTATGTATGTATGATGTATGTATGCATGTATGTAGATTATGTGCGCGGAAAGACAGGCTTTTGTGTGGCAAGCATATGCAATGTTGGTTGTTCGCAGAGCCCACTCTGACATTCCAGAAAGCAATGAACATTGCAAAAAAACATGGAAACTTCTGAGAAGGATGTGATTGACATCAAACAAGGTACATCAAGTAAAAAAACAGCAGGAATAGAGCGTCAGCATGCCTATGTGCAAGTAAGGTAGTAGGAAGCATCCTCCTCGGCAACCTCCTCAAGGTCACTTGAAAGGCCAAGGTCACCCTTTGGAACTTTTACAAGGCCATCATCATCCTGGATAATCTAAGATGTGAAGGTATTACAAGAACACAGCCATCCATGCTGAAAGAACACTTTCTAGGAGCTGTTCACACCATGAACCCATGCATCACTTTGTCAGATCTATCCAAGGCAAAGTCTGGCAGGCTGTTGGCAAGGAACTGTGCCACAGTTACAAATACAGCTAAGACAACAGGTAAGAATCTGTGAACCAATGCAAGGCTCAGGTCAGCACTCTCCTTTACATTTCTAACCCCAAAAGGCATGCTGTCTTGAGAGCAGATTTTGGTTCTGGGAATTAACACTGCACACCAGTGGGCTTTTGAGCAATCTCATCGCTGGCATTTGTTGCTCTAGAGGAGGCACATGTTATCGCCATCTGGCCTGGGTAATGCAACATATATTTGGCTTAGTTCTATCCTGGATTTCATGGCCTAGTTTGGTCTGTGTCATGTAACATACAGCTGGCATGGATGATGTTATCTGCCTGATCACATGACCACCATCTGGCCTGGTCATGTGCAGTTGCATTTTTCTGACTGTAGTACATAAGTGTCTTCGAACAATGGATGTCATCTCACCTGCCCTACAGCTCTTTAACCCACTCACCGGCGTTGCCGCCGAACAGCGGTCTGACTTTCATAAATCGAAAAGAAATACTTCCGAACGTTTATAAGCCATAAATTTTATACTGTTAAGGATCTCTCCCTTATCTGGTTGGTCCAGTGACAGGATTACATGCAGGTGTCTCCAGTGACCAAAACTATGACCAGAGTGGATGCCATCAAAACCAAATACTTAAACCATTTATTCGTCCCACAGGGTTTGTGGATGTGTAGAGTGGTGGTGACAGAGTGCACGGAAAAAAATTCCCTTGACCAATGCGGCTGGTACGTATTTGTGACTGTGAAGCTTGAGCTCAACAACCAGATGGCAGAGGAGCTGCAGCAGTAGCTAGCTATGCACCTGTTGTCTCAACCATGATGAACTTGTTACAACCTTACGACCAGTGACAAACATTCAAGGTCCATGGTAATGAGTATGCTGGTAGAAGGACACGAGTGTGAAAGCAGCAGATTCTGACAATATCCCTAATTTTAGGGAACATCTTTACGTTAGCCCCCCCAAAAAGCAGCTATAATTATAACTTCATCACCTGCTGGCTGCTTTACCAGTGGCAAGAGCAGCACCATGGACACTGCTGCTCTATAGAGCTACCCAGCTTTGTGATAGAAATTGACTACACCTACCTCAGCATGCAGTTCACCCTTTTATTGATCAGGCCAAAGTTGAAAAAGTACTGCATTGGAATAACAGTATGGAAGATGCCAAATTTGTAGTGAAGCATTCTCTGATAGAAGAGAAGTTTTTGACCAGATACATGTAAATGGTCTATTTTGAGCAACTGTGCATCTATAGCATTGTTTCCCAAACTGAGGATGGTCAAGATCTCCTAGAAATTTTGAAGGAAGACATCCAGGCCCACTTGGACTGATTGGTCAGAGAGATGGAGGAATACACTTCCGTGATTTGGACACCTCTTGCCTTCAGGATGCCAGCAGCTTTTTGTGTGCTGATGAGGATCTGGCCGATGAAGATAACTTTCCAGCAAAAGAGTAGTGCATAACTCTGAGAGTAAATGAGGCTTGGAAGCAGAACAAGGACCGGGAAATCTTCTGGATAGCCTGGCTAAATGACCACCAACCTTGTTGAGATGGGTTCTAAAGATCCTGACTTCCTTTTCGACCCCTTACCGATGTGAGCAAGGCTTTTCCATCATCATGGGAATGAAAAACAAGAAATGGAACCAGTTGGAGGTGTCAAATGATGCTAGAATTGCTCTCAGTTCTACAAATTGAATACTTGCCTAACAAAATGCAAGCCCAGCCGTCCCATTGATGTGATTAGTTTTGCATGACCAATAACTTACTAACTAACTACTAATACTTACTAACTAACTACTAATACTTACTAACAGACTTATATAAATAAAAATTCATAAAATTAAGCAGGTTTTATTTTTTATTACACAGGTATGGGTATATACTGCTTCCAAAAAGGTTGGGAACCACTGATCTATAGGAAACAGCAGGAGTGCTCTGAAATCTATCCCACCTGGCATACCACCACAACCCCTCTGAGGAGCTAACCATGCAAACTTCATCAAATTCCTGGACACTTGGTGAGATGCCAATCTGGAACATACCCTGCATGTCTTCACAAATTTCAATCTCTGGCAGAGCATGAATAACCCACCAGTTTCTCGATTGAAAACTGGAGTGTGAATATCAGGATGACAGCATAAACGTCTCATGGGCTGATATAATGTACCAGAATGATGCCATGTATAGGGACCATCACCGGCAGCCAATTGTCTTCCAAGCACTTTGCCACAAATTCAGCACTTTCACAGTTTGAAGCATATGGAGACCCTAAAAGTACACTGGCAGATATTAATGTTTGCCTGATCCCGGTCCCTGATGACATGAATGCTGTCTACAACATATAGCTACTGCATGATAATGTGAGGAGTTTCTCCACCACAGGGACAACATTGTTTAGGATGGAGGGGTGGACAATATAAGGTTGGAGGTGATCACCAATTCATTTTTGCCATGAAGCTATGTGCATAGACAAGTCATACAGACACTGTAATTCATAATTCGAGTAAGTGACCACACAGGAGATTGTGCTGTCAGGGCTCTTTCTACCCAGTAGCTGATCAGGAAAGAACATCAGCATATCTATTGGAAAACTCTTACGTAAGCTGATCCCGACAATCACAAAGCTCCTACCTAACTTCTCTCGTCCCTGGTTACTGTGTGACTGGCAACTTCTTTGGCAGTGTCTACAAGGCTGTGGCTAGCAGTGGCATTACCAGAGGAAGGTACATGGAGCCTCATCCTTTCCAAAAGATAAAATAAGATTCTTGCTAAATCTGTCCGTAAAGGGACTGGAGTCACCATATGCATCTTCCCACGAGGATCATGGGTCATGACAGTCCATACATGCTTTTGTTGCACTAGAACTCCATCACCAAACTCAATGCTGCTGAGAAGGGCATGGGGTTTAACCTTCCAAGATTCAGCTAATAGCAATGAATCCAGAAATGTTTGGTGATGGCCGCTTCTTTGGTGCAATTTTAGCTGGAATAGCTGCCATGCTCCGGGTAAACGTCCTTGCTTAGTCAGGTGGAATGTCTGTTCCTTACCCGGATGTGGTGCCAGCAAGAAAAGGGCTTGTTTTTGCAGGAATACACATCTGAATCATCCACTGATGAGGACATTGAAACACGCATGCTAGCAGATCCAGGTCTGTTCCTTACCCGGATGTGGTGCCAGCAAGAAAAGGGCTTGTTTTTGCAGGAATACACATCTGAATCATCCACTGATGAGGACATTGAAACACGCATGCTAGCAGATCCAGGGCTTCTGTGGCACGTTCTCTAAGGATTTGCTGCCATTGGGCAAGTTCCAACTGGCCAAAGGAGTAATAGTCAATCTTCAGGTCTTCCTGGATAGAGACAGCATGCCTTGAGTTTTCTTCAAGCAGGTCATCCAATCTCTGTGTATAAAGTTTCAGTTTGCAACTGTAATGTTGGTAAATTTTTGGGCCAGCAGTATGGTCTACAATGGCAATGAGATCCAGGACTGATGCTCTTGGATATATGGCTGGTACTATTTTCTCTTCCTCTGTGAGACATCCTGCAGGATTTTGACAATGTTTCGTTCTGCATATTGAGTGCATTGTTCAGCATTACCAGCACCTTGTGGTCATAATGGGTTACTTTTCATATAAATATTATATAGTCAGTTAAAATATAAACTTCTACCTCATGCATTGTAGTGATTAAAGGTCCATTATCACTCCAATGGTTACTACCCACAATCGTCAGTATAATTTACGAGGGAAGTGCAGCAGTGATAAGTTATGTTTCATAGCTGCCAATCAGACATAACAAGGAGTCTTTGAAGAGTTCTTTCAGAGAGTTGAAGAAGGATTTTTGGTATATAGTAATGTGTTATCTCTGGACTGCCTACTACAGCTCCTGGGGCTATTGAAAAAGTAAAGGTACTACATGTATTCAAAAACTTGAAATTAGGCAAAAGAGATGTCCAGGCTTTCCTAAATATGTAAGCAGTGTAGCAGATCTGCCTTCCCAATGTGAAGTGCCATACCACAACACAGATTGAAACCCCCAATGAGGTGTACCAGGCTAACCAGTTGTGTTTTTATCAAACATAAAAATCACGACATGCACCTACAAATATGTCCTGATAGTTGCAGATGTTACATAACATTCTGAGGAAGCAGAGTTGATATTGGAAAAGCACTCCAGTGATATTGTTTGTGCAATGGGGGGAAAATCCACTTGCATGGACAGTTTTCAGGCCATAGTTGCAGGTCGATCTTGGATTTGGGTTCAAAGGCGACATGCAGAAGAGCTTGCCATAAGACATGGCGTTCAGATTTAGGTAAGAGGTGGTTGTACACAGATACCAGAGCAATGTGGAGCACTGGAATTGCATCCTTAACTGAGAAGCTCTTCAGCTACAGTTACGTTACAGACCTGGTAGAGCCTAGTACTCACAACTGCAAATGGGTGGAGTGGCTTTCAGCTACTGTGAAGCACTGAATGATTAGTAGCCCATCCATGCTTTGTGGGTGGATGGATCTAATGCTCCAAAACTCCCACATAGTTGTAAATATGACCTCCTTAGATAAGTTTTGGTTCGATACCTCTATGCTCCTGGGGAGGTAGAGGGTGATAAAAGGTGCAAGGCCAATTTGGTAGGTCTCTGTGTGCACCATAGATAATTCCGTCATAAACTACGGATCCCATGCTGTACTACATCATGCACATGCCAGAGGGTGGAGGACCTAAGTGATTGTACACAAGGAGGTCCAGGTTTGTACCACCCAACATATGGAAACACCATGACGACGGTGTGACATATAGTTTATCTTGTATATATATTGGTCACCTTTCTTGTGCATATATATTTTTATAGTCTGGATACACATGACCATCTAGATGGAAGAAATCTACCCTGGTCAGATCGAAACAACATGCCACTATACCATAGGTCATGGAGCAAATCCTATAGGATAATATTGTTGGTGCCATTATCAGACATGTACAACAGCCAGATGTGTTGAGTAGTTAACTAGAATGACTGTAGGTATAAAGAAAATTGTAGAACCAGTTTCTCCACATCTTTTGAAGCAAGTCCTTCAAATAGCCTCATAAATTTGCTCTCCAGCTGGTGGATATGCATTGTATGTGTTGTGCACCTGCTTTGAATACCCTGTGTCCACCGAGAGAGCCTCTTTCTGCATCGAGTAGTAATGACATTATTTTTTCCATGATCACCTCCTGAGCCTTCTCCAAGCTAAACCAACCTATGGGCAGATATTTTGACATAACAAACCTCCCCCCTCCCGATTGAAGTTATAATACTTGGGTGGGTTTGGAGGGATCACAATCTGTGACTTTTGGTTGTTCCCATCACAAACTGGGAGATCATGGAAGTGCCATTTCCAGCCCTTTTTCTGTGAACATTCATATCTGCCAACAGCTCTAGCTCCATATGTAGCTATGTGTTTCAGCAAAACATCCCAAGAGAATCCATGGCTCAAATATTAGGGGCAAGGATAGAGACTATAGTGACTCGATAGATATGGTGAAAGTTTTCAATAACTTTGGCCAAGAACAGAATATCTGTGAGGAGGTTAATATTGAGAGAGTCCCACATGTTCCCGCATCTAAATCTGTGTCAGACCCTCCATAATCCTCCACTGTGATGTTCTCGCTTCTTGTATATGACCTCTTGTGATGGTAACATTTCCTGAAGCCACTTTGAGTTGTCCATGTATTTATTTGTGTTATAGAGGGATGTGATCTCTAAGTCTTCAGGATTATTAGCAGCTATCAACTTTTCCAGAGAGGTGAGGTGGAACTGGACGTTGTCAATGGAGTGGAGTTGTTGCAGGGATGTCACTTACTTTTATGAGTTACTTGGAATTCAGGTGCAGCTACCCTTAATCTGTGAGATGGCCTGCGTCATGAAGTAAGCATCATAACCATGCATATTGTTAAAGAATACTGGACTGGTGGGATCCCTGGGTTTAGTTCACAGCTTCAAATTGCAAGAATTGATGTGGCATGCCAAAACACTTCCCTGTGATGTGGTAATGGTCCCACTCTGCTCTGTAGTGATACTGACGGTCCTTGCGAATCATGTGGATAGGCTGGAAGATATCCAGTCCCATCTTGATCTTTTTCTGCTTCTCATGGTGGGTCCACTGTAATGATAGTGGACTCAAAGATAGATCATGTAGAGAGCCTTGAACTGTTTGTAATCGTTTTTTAGCTGGATTTGGGCCAATCCTAACCATATACGTTTTAAGCCATTTGAGAAGCTGAGGGTATCACTCAACTTCAGGTCATCATTTGGCATGTGCTTTTCAACTAACATTTCTGTGAGTTTTCAGGATGATGAACTCCATTGAAGAAAGTCTCTCCTCCAAGTGAGTTGGTACTCCTGGGAGTGGAATGTGCCAAGTCCAGAGGTGATAGATGGGAGAAAGTGGACTTCTCATCCAAGTGAAATATAGGTTGGCAACTGTTGGAGAGGTTTAGCTTCCACTTGTCCAGACAGGAAGGCTTCTTTCCACAGGAAGGCTCCCATTTCCAATTCCAATAGGATACTTCTCTGTTGATGGGTTGTATGTACATCCTTTTTCAAGGCTAGCAATTGAGTAGGCTTGGTTTATGTTGTTGATTTTGCCAGTTGCATGGTACATGAGGCTGATGTGGGTATGTCCATAATGTCTTCAAAGACATTCAATGCTACTGGCTTTATCACATTTTTATTGTAATAATAACAGTAGTTCCTGGTGGTGTCCATCATAGACTGATATAAATACCATGTAAAATACACACCATCGATTCTTATCACAAAAACTTTCTATTGGTTACTCCTGATGCCAAGAAAGTCCTTATATAATATGCATGGAATTTTGACTTGTAATGCAGTTCTTCCAGGATATCTTCATAATTTGAATCTGTATTTGGAGTAACCAATTAGATATGGCTGCTAGATTATTCCTTATTGAGCTAGGAATTGATTTTTCTAATTGGGAATACTGATGGAATATGCTTCCAGATAATTCTCTACACACAAAGGAGTTGATGACCATTGGGTTATGCCTGCCAGACAACTCCAAATAAAATGCTTGGGATTAATTTCTCTAGAATGACTGATGGGATATGTTTTCCAGACAACACTTATGAAGTTTCTCAAACAAGTTGAATGTTGGATAGTTTGGGGACAAATTTTAAAGCCAGGATATGTGGTTGGACTTATGAGTGTCTTATTATTCAAGTCTCCTTGATGGATCTCTCTGACAAGTGCCAGTGGTTAGTAAAATCCTCTACAGTCCTGCAAATTGTTGTTGGCAAACTCTTTACATTTTTTGGCTGTCAATTTATTATTTTTAAATAAATTGGCCATATATAATATTTATTTATTCTCATTGAACTCTCAGTTGACATAACAACATTATAATAATAATCAACTTCAAATTGTATTCTCTTGACATTTTGACTAGATACTCTAGCCTTTATTGGGCTAGAGCATCCAGTCGAAATGTCGAGAGAATACAATTTGAAGTTGATTATTGAGATTATTGTTAACAACTTAATAATAACAAGTGTATTTATACAAAAAATAAAAATAATAAAGTGACAGATAACAACGACAGTAAACATTAACAAACACAAACAAACAACGAATGATCAAAGAATCTGCGGCAAAGCCTCCATATTTTTATTTGTTATTGATAGTCAAGCATCCAACTACAAGAAGTTAAACAGTATGTTTACAAAGTAGACACCATGCATATGTTTTGTTTTTCTCTGAACTGTTAACTACCAGTCCGTTTATGACAGGGATGACTTCTACTCTGTTTCTGGTGTTTTAGAAATAGTCTGGTGGCAGAACGTCAATTTTGAGCTTGAGTGTGTTTTGGAGTACATACAGTTTTATTGCTGATTCTGGTAGTACAAACCCTACTGAACCCAAATCCACTTGATGCCACTCTGTCACCCTTGGGCAAATTTTTTTATACGCAAAATTCAAAATGGCCGCCATGGAAACTGAAAAATGGCTATAACTCTGTGAAAACTTCACCTAGAGACTTCTTTTCGGTGCCAAATCAGCACGACCTTGTTCGACCACCAGATGCAGTTGTTCTTCTGCAAGACTGTCTTGCTCCATGTTTTGTGGCTGTCATGCCATGGAAGAATGTCAAAATGACCAAACGAAAAATGTATTTGCAAATGACAATGATGAACTTGAACTGATAAGGCACTGTATCTATTATCAATTGTAGAAACAAGAATGAAGATTGTTATTCGGTATATGCGAGTAAATCAGTTGACATTGCACAAAATATATCTGTTTTAGTGTTGTCTGCAATGAGGGTTGACCGTCAGTTGATAGGGACTCTTTGACCACGTTTTTTCCCCACATATGGTATTTAGCTAGCTAGCTACTTAGCTAAATTGTTTTTCAGCAATTCGAATTCAGTAAAAAATTATAATAATAACAGAGTGGAGGTACAGATTTTCTGTGTGCGACAAAGAAAATGTATCAGTCAGCTCACAGATTCCTTTGCTCTTTGGAAGCACTTTGCTGAAACTTGAAAACCTGAAGGTTCTCGAGTATATATATCAAATCAAAATGAGGATGACCAATCTGTGTGCCTCAGAGTAATAAACTAATGACATGATTTTATGTGGTGGACACTCAAAAGAATCAAGTATGCTGGTAGGTCCCAGAGAACTTAAAAAGGCAGCCCAAGAGCTGTTGTTGATACCCTAGAAGTTATAGGCCATGGCAAACATGCTGATAAACATGGTGGCCTTTACAGTAATTGGGACACATCTAATAGAAGTTAAGTCCAGCAAATCCTTAATATCACCAAATTTGATAGTTTTCTTAATGATTTATCAGTACCTTTCCCACCTGTCAGGCATAGCTGTTCAATTACAGAGTAGAATACTAGGTATCATTGAAGCTCATCACATGATTGATGGTATCAAGCAAGATACAAAGAAGAGCATGCCAATGTGGAAGAAAACTTTCAGAAGATATATGATCAGGCTGTCTTGATGGCTGATAAGGTGAGCACCACCTGAAGCATGCCAAGGATAGCAAGCAGACAGCACCACCGTGGTGATGCACCAGCAGAATCAGTATTTGATTACTTCAAGAGTAATCTTGCTATTCCATTCCTTGACCATATCTGCACTAGCTTAAATGGGAGGTTCACATCATTGCCAGCAACTGCTTCATCTCTTCTGGTACTTGTACCATCTCTGATAACCACAAGACCATTTGATATCAGCACAGTTATTGAAACTTATCACCAGGATTTGCCATCACCAGAACTAATAGAAAGTGAACTCACTCACTGGAAATCAAGATATGCAAATGTACCCATTAAAAAAAGAGAATCCACACCATCTAGTGCCTTGAAGGATTGTGATACAATTTTTCCCCCAAACATTCATGTTCTCTTGCAAATCGCATGCACTATGCCAGTAACATCTTGTGAATGTGAATGCGAAAGAAGTGGCAGTACACTTAAACGTCTCAACAATTACCTAAGAGTATCTATGAACCAAGAACGCCTGACATCTCTAGCACTCGTACATGTACATTAATGACACAACAATTAATCTGATGAAGTTGTTGAAATATTTGGACACTCCAAGGATGAATCTCTTATTAGATAGTCATTTCCTTTGAATATTCATTTATTTGTATAATTATGTTTTGAATGCATTCTTTGCTTTTGATCTTTGCACGAGAGAGAACACCACATCCCCCTAACACACCCTTCCCCTTGGGCCGCTTGTAAGCCCAAAAGGTCCCAATATTCACCAACAGAACCCCCCCCCACTCATTTTTCTGGCTACCGGCCTGGTTTTGTACCACTCCTGAGCTTGATTTCATAATTGTCTTTCATTCTTCCCAAGCTTTTGAACAACTGACTAAAGCTTGACAATGTCTTTGCTGTGCATTTGAACGATGAATACAACATTAAGGGATTCAATAGCTGGTTGTCCAAGTAGAGCTTTTTTAAGCTCTCATCAAATATTTCTTGCTTTGCTGTTTCTCTTCAAACTAACTGAAGAATTCCATGTTTGTCGGCTATCTCCTTGCTGTTGCTAGGTGCCATCTCATATTGGCATATTGCATTATATTCACTCTCTGTAATAATATTGATGTCAGCACATATGTCAACCTTATTCTTCATGGTTAAGTATGACCTATGCTATCCATGGGTTTTTGTTCATTTTGACTGCTGCAGTACAAGTGATTATCCCTAGGAAGGTTTCTTCATCATTTTCTTCACTTACAAAGAGGGAATAGATGCCTGTGGTGCCTTTACTCCTACACACTGCTGGAAAATGCCATTTCTTGCAAACTGCATCTTTTTCTGGACATTGTTGCTTTCCATGCGCACAGGGTATTCTGCCGCATCATGTGCAGTACTGTATCATAGTGATCTGTGAAAATTTGGTAGGTGTCTCCCATGGTGGCTTCCCATGGTACTATCTCCTTGATTTCAGATTCCCAACTTCTCAAACTATACCCCAGAGCTGCTGCAAACTATGCCTTGCTATTTCTCGATGGTTCACTTTGCCAAATTTATGTAAGAACCTTATCAAAGGTCGATCTGGAGCTTTTCTGCTGGGTGTTTATTACTTATACCAGGATTGATTTCACCTCTTATTATCTCCTCGCATAGTGGGACTGTACTCACAGTACTTTGCAAGAGTGTACAGGTTGATAATAAAAATGTCAACATAATCTCCTCATTGTTGTATTCGCTAATTAAATTCAGCTCTTTCAAAGATAGTATTTCGATGTTTCATGAAGTGCTACTCGATTTTTTTCTAATACTTCTTTGCATCTTCTTCACCATGGTTGAATGACTGGAAAATCTCATCTGCTTTGTCTCCCACTGAGTATAACAGTGATCCTCCTCTGATTTTCAAGATTGGATTGTTGTCAAAATCAGTGTAGTGAACAGTGACCACGTTTATATCAGTCCAATATACTGTCTACATTGGTAAATTCTCGTTTCATTTCTTTTTTGAACTGTCTATATATTTCTTGTATTTAAATATGACATTGTATTTTTATCATCATGCATCCATCCACAAGAACTTGGTAAACATCATAACTAACCAATAATGGATGTTATTTCTCGCTAAAGTTTACACAGATGCCTATGGTAGACACAATACACCATAAATAGTCACCCGAGTTTGTTGAAGGTCTGTGTTGTTAACTATTATAACAAGTTAACTTCTGAGCAAAATATTGATCACTTATTGGTAGGATAGATGCACCTGCTTGGTAATTCAGCTCAGTTCCATGTTTTTAAACTATTAAATAGGAGAATTCCTAAACAGTCTCAGAGACTTAGCTAGAAATAGCCAAGTTTTGTCTTTATTTGAGTTGATACTTGTTCTAATTCCATTGTGTGGGTTTCATGGAGTTGATAGTTCTCTAAATGAATCTGGAAAGATGGTTATCAAAAATTGTATCTGGCTAATGGCAAAAAAACATGTCCTATAGATTCACTATTGCATCATGGATCTTGTGTCCAAGCTTTCATGCATGTCTCCCCTCTCTTTTCTCAAGTAAGTGATTATTACAAAAGGTACAAAGATTGTTAACAAAAGGTGACATGTTTATACCCGATGAATCTAGTTGAAACATCAAGTCAATATAATCACCTTCTCGATAATCAACTTTAAATTGTATTCACTCAACGTTTCAACTAGATGCTCTAGCCTTCATTAGGATTCCTGATCTACCTAGATTTAAAGAAAGCTGCTTTTGAAACAGTAAACCGCTCCTGAGAAACTGAGAAAGATTGGCATTTGTGGTAATTTATGGAAGTGGTTTCCAGCTTTGTATAATTAGTTTGGAGTGTTTTCTTAAATTTTGAGAAAGTGAGTTGTATTATCTTCAATTCATTTAAAGACAAGTTTCAATTTTGGCCCCATTCATTTATAGCCTTCAGATCTTGTTGAAGGTGGGAACTGTCCATCGAGGATTTTTGTCAGCATTAGAGAAGAGTAAATTGAGGAGAGGGAGATGATTGACATATATAAGAAAGAACATTGGTCCAAGGATGCTTCCCTGGAGCACCCCTGAGAGTACTAGTAAGAAATCAGATTTCTGTCCAGAGTACACTTCACAAAATGAGAAAATGAGGAGTACGTGTGTTTGAGGTAATATAAGCCAGACCTTCTGCTTCTAACCTTCAAACTACTGTGCCAGCTGCAACAGCAAGCATACAGTGTGGCTTTCTATCTGAGCAGTGTCAGTGAGCCTTGAAAAAGTTGAGTCAGATCATGTCTAAAAGGGTCTCTATCTCAAGAGAACCTCCTGTAAAGCGAATGGCCAAGACCATGGATCTACACCAGTATACTTGTAGCAAGAAGTAAGTATAGCTAAGTTTATTACCTATAAGACAGAGTGATGTAACATTACCAGATTGATTTATTGTTTACTTTAGTTCTGGAACCTCAGTACTACCTGGTGGCAGTTCCAGCAGTGCTGCTCTGCTTCATACATACCCATTCAGTATGGAGTGGTGCTGTCAGAAGATGACAATTCTAAATCTCTCGTAGCGTATGCTAAAAGCAATGCAGTTGTATTGGTGAGTAGCAGCAAGGATAGTTATGGCACATGTACCAATTCTATTGTTGATTTGAAGAGAGTGCTATAGGAGGAAGCAGTGGTGTTTTGCTTCAGTTGTTCATGTTTAAAAGAGAGGTACAGGAGGAAGCAGTGGTGTTTTGCTTCAGTTGTTCATGTTTAAGAGAGTGGTATAGGAGGAAACAGTGGTGTTTTGCTTCAGTTGTTGATGTTGAAGGGAAGGTATAGGAGGAAGCAGTGGTGTTTTGCTTCAGTTGTTTATGTTTAAGAGAGTAGTATAGGAGGAAGCAGTGGTGTTTTGCTTCAGTTGTTGATGTTGAAGGGAATGGTATAGGAGGGAGCAGTGGTGTTTTGCTTCAGTTGTTTGTTGAAGAGAGTGGTATAGAAGGAAGCAGTGGTGTTTTGGATTCAGATTCAAGTGAAATTCATCCTGATGTACATTCGGGAGACTTAGGCCAGGTAGTACAACTAAAATCCTTGAGAAACATCAGCAATAATGAGAAATTTTTTCTTCTCAAAAATCAAAAACCAACCAAAGGATTTCAATTCTCCACATGTACCTTCAAAGCTCAGAAATGGCAGTTTCAAAAGAGTTGGCTGGACAAGTGCAAAGGCCTAACATATTCTCGGTCACAAGATGGTGGATTTTTCTTGTTTTGTGTACTATTGGGCATGTGAAGCATGAAAAGTGTTAGGGGTTCTGGTCAATAGGCCTCTGACAAATTTTAAGAATGCAATTGGGAAGTTAAATGATCATTTTCTTTCCAAGAGTAGGAAGTTTCATCAGCTAGCTATGGAGAAAGCATTGGCATTGCTGCTGTGAAGGAGAGCAGAGGGGCTTCCATTGATCAACAAATTAGTTCAAACCGAGCTGAAATTATTGCTGGAAATCATTTAAAGCTCCGTTCCATTGCTTGAACTGTCATTTTGTGTGAGAGACAAGCTTAGAGGACATCATGAAGATGGGTTTCAAATAGAATCTGAAAAATCAGTGAGATGAGGCAACTTCCTATCCTTGTTGATTTTTTGCATCGACGCTGGTGATGAAGTTCTCAGAGAACATTTGCGTACATGTGATTGTAATGCAATGTACACCAGTAAAGAAATACAAAATCAAATGATCTTGCAAATATTATTTTCAACAAAAAAATCAGAGAAGCAAAGTTCTATTCTGTTAGTGTTGATGAGGTAACTATTCAGCCAATGATGAGCAGCTCTCCATAAGTATTCGATTTGTTGATGGTTACACTCCGTAAGAAAAGTTCCTTGGTTTTTATGAGTGTACGTCTGGTGTCACAGGTGAGGCTATAGCTAGTGATCTGCTGCAGCAGCTGACTACATGGCAGCTGGATCCACAATTTCTTCGAGGCCAAACTTATGATGGAGCAGGTGCTATGGCAGGGAAGTCAAAAGGAGCAGGTGCACATATCATCCAAAGGCAGTATACCCATTGTGCTGCACACAGATTGAATCTTTGTGTAGTAAAATGTTGCAGTGTTTGAGAAGTAAATGCAAACTGCTGACAAAGTAGCATGCTTCTTTGGAAACTCACCTAAGAAAGAGCTAGAACTTGAAGCATGAATTGATGACATTATGGATGGTGAGAAACGGGGGTAAAATTGAAAGAGATGTGCCAAACCAGATGGATAGAGCGTCGTAAAGCCTTCCAATTTTTTTCTGACTTGCTATTTCCAGTAGTCAGTTGTCTAGAGGCTATTGCTAACAGTTCAGCAACCGAGTGGAATCGAGATTCCCGATCTTATGCTCAAGCACTACAACTGGCTCTGTCTCAGTTTTCTTTTATTGTGGCTTTGCAAGCTACACATAGCATTTTAGCTTATACTCGAGGGCTAAGTGTGAAGTTTCAGGGGCCTTATGTGGATGTAGCATATAAGTAAAGAATGTAAAGGCTGTTCTTCATGGGTCAAGGTGAAATGTGAATTCATTTTATAGTCAAATCTACAGAAGAGCTCTTAAAATAGCTGGAAGTGTTTATGTGGAGGAGTCCAAATCACGTCTAACTAATAAACAGCAACATCGTCCAAATATCCAGACACAGAACTGCAGTGATTATTTCTGTCTAAATCTCGCAATTCCCTTACTGGACCACCTGATCATTGAACTTGACACCAGGTTTGATGAAGCTTCATCTCATATTGCTGAGTTCATGCTATTACTTCATTCAGCAAACACTAGTGGAGCATCCACAGTGACACACTCATTTGATTATCTTTCGAGGTTCTATGAAGATGATTTACCACTTCCATCAGCTTTTGATTTTGAGTTTGACATGTGGAAACAAAAGTGGGAAAGTCTGGCCTCTGAGCTAGATAGTCATACCCCACCAAAAAGCCCTACAACATACAGACAAGGAATTTTTCTCTAACATTTACATATTTCTGCACATCATGGCCTCACTTCCTGTTACCAGCTACGAATTTGAATGATCTATTAGCATGCTAAGATTGCTCTACCATCATCAGGATATAAACCTTACTCCTGAAAAAGTTGTCGAAGAATTTGCTCGATGTTATCCCTGTCACATGTTGTTGTAACTCAATGCACTTTACCTTCATAATATTTTGAGTCTATATATAACACTTCATTGCACTTCTAAAATCTGTCAAGCCTTGGCATGCATCTTATTTTGCAACCATTATTTGGCACATGTGGTGACTTTCCGGACAATGTGTTGCATATTAGCCCACACCCCTTTTTAAATCCTGGATCCGCCCCTGGGATAAGACTCGGTAAACTCGGCCTGGGATAGAACTCTACTAGGCTAGAGATAAGTAGAAGCTTGCCTTGCTTTTGTATGTTCTGGAGCATTGTAGTCCAATAGAACCTCCCTTATCCAGACTCCTAAGTTACTGGTCACTAATGAAGGTATTAGTACTCTGCCTGCCAAAATCACCACCAAGGCTTGTACCTTGTATAGCTATAAACTAGTGGCATAATATAGAGCTAGAAATTTTAGGTGATAGAGACTATATCCAATTGAACTTCTTGTGTTTTGCACACTCATCTCCAAGCTGGCCCTTTACCAAATCGCTATGCAGGAGAAGATAACATTTCGATCAAGTGCCTAACTAGCAGGATTTCTCACACACATGAAACTACTAGTTTTCCTTTCGCAAAGAATGAGGCACATCAGATGTATCCGTAGGCGTGACAGCATCGAGGATCGCTGCACACTATCACATGAAAATTGGTGTGGTTAAGTATGACTTAGCATGTCTTGGAAGGACTAAAATTATAAAACTTCTCCCATCCTCCCTCCATGCTCAGAGTAAGAAGGGCTCCTCTCGACTAGCCTTATAATCATGTAGGGGTGCCAGCAATTAAGTAGTTGTATAATTCCCTCACCAGCTTGATGATGGAGTTCTTACCGAATACATAGTGACTTCCGTTCTTCCACAATATAGCAGCTAGCTTATGGATGCTTGCTACATAGTTTTCTAAGTGGTTAGCCATTGCTACTGGTGTGCCAACACTATTGCCATAAAAACACACAGCTCTATAACCCTTCACAAGTGTGCTAGAGGAACAGCTCCAGGAAGCCTCTGGCTCTCTTGCTTGTCGTTGTTATTTTATTACTTATTATTTCTTTGTTTATTTTATTTCTAGATTAGTGGGGTTACCATACTGTGGTCCCAAAAATAATTTGCGGAGAACTTAGTTGGACTGTTGATTTACTTTCATTAGGACATTATCTTCAAAATAAGCTTCTATACACTTTCAGAAATGGTGGGGAACTCTCGCTAGAGGGCGTTTTCAAAATGGCCACCATGGAAACACAATGCTTTGCAGTTTTTGCCATATTTCTTCCAGAAACTCACCTAAAACATTTACTCAGAGGTTTTTGTGCATCTCAGCGACCTGTCAAACTTCTGAGATTCACAGAATCCCAGAAATGCTCAAAATATCTATAATTATTAACATGAAGTTACTCCAACCAGAGGATATAATTCGATGGTTAGATGATGATACCTGTCTTAGGAACAAGCTAACTATACCTGATGCTGCAATCCGGCATTCTCTTCACATAGAGAAGACGAGGGTACTGCCATACAAAACCATAAAGCGTGGCAACCCTAAGCCAATGGATATAAAATTTTCGCTAACAGGGGACGCCTTGATGCAAAGAAATAGATGTTTTCTCCATGCAATGGTGAGAATTGATAAATCTGGCAAAGAGCAACCGGAAGTCAGAAGACTGGTGCCTATTCAGGTTTCTATTCAACACTCAGTGATTCAATGATGAAGAACAAGGTATATTATCATCTCACATTCCCATCACCACCCAACAAATCCACGGTCAAAGAATCAATGGATAGATGTGTGGACATCATTCAGCTTAAAGTAATGCCTTTCATGAGCCTTACTGGGGACCAGCCAGTAAATGCACTGATCATGGAAATCAAGAATGAACATCCAGAGCGATACCAGAAGGTAATACCTTTCCTTGGTACATTCCATCGAATGTACATAAATGGGAACAATCTACAAACGATTTCAGGGATCAGGATTAGATGATCTGCTTGTAGCTGCTGGTGTGATAGAAGCTGGATCAGTGGATCAAGCTTTGAAGGGGAAACATTATGTACGGTGCTTACGGATCCACAAACTGACATATGAGATGTTTGCCAGGTGCTTAGTCCGATGCTGTTTGGAGATGGTCACAATGAGCTCTAACCTCATGGACAAGATTGGGATCTTGAGGAAATCTGAAGGATGGAACAGCTAGAGAAATTCTTGTCACCTAGAATTCCATAACTTGGTACAGATCATCTGTAGAGAGAGCACTGACTCCAAGTCTGACATGGGTATGTACTGGATGTCCTACATGGAAATGGTGGAGATCCTTCTTCTCAACTACCTTTCAATACGCTGTCAAGACTGGGTTGGTATCTCGATTCACTGAGATTAATGCAGCCATGGGTGACTATTTATGATAACACCCACTATTCCCGCTACTTACCTCTTTACTGGAGTAGTATGAAGAGCTTGGGAGAGGAAGAGATTGCTCATATGCAAGCTGGCCATTTCACCTTTTCTTTGACTGGGAAACCTTTCTCTGGCCTTCCCCCAGACCAAACAATTGAGATAAAGATAAAAAGAGGGAGCAAGTTGAAATCCGGTTGGAAAAAATGCACGCAGAATGCCGCAATGGTTAATACTCACAACCAGACTGCCAACTACATTTCTGCTGCACACAGCACACTGACTTCAATCACCAATTGCCAGGAATGGGAAGTTCACCATGTAAATGCGAAGGCTCGGATATCTAAGGACGAGAAAGCTGTCCAAGATATGAACACATGCATTGGCGAGTGGAGCTGTGACCCATTTGATCCTTCCAACAACACCTTACAGTCTCTCCAATCTGGAAAATGTGCCTCTCCAGACATGGTGCATGATTTCATGTCCGCCAATGCTGATGGTGTAAAGATTGCTTGTGATTTCTACAAGCAGCGCATTCTTTCAAATGAAAAGCCGTAGATTGATCCGATCAAGAAGAACAAAACGACTTACCTTCTTACATTCCCCGTCCACAACAACATCCTCGAACAACATGGGCATGGAGATGGACAATCAGGCGATGGCAAATTTGATCAAAGTTGCTCAGCATTCAAAACTGGAGCTAGTTATGGATAACCGTTTGACAAATATGCCATTGACTATTTTCAATCCAAATGGAACCATGAGAAGGGTTGTAAAAGCAAAGCTTCAGGACAAGATGTCTTTCATGGAAGTCCAGAATCCTTCTCGACGGGCTCAAAGGGTTATCATTGACATGGGTTGTATATGGCGCCGCTCAGCAACTCCATTGAAGGAAGACAGAGAAACGTGTGATGGTAGGCCATACACATGGCGCAACTATGCTGAGAAGATATTCAACATGGCAGTTAATAGACACAAAGAAGCTAGAGAGTTTCATTTCATAAACGACCGTTATGATCTCATCAACACCATAAAGGATAGTGAACACCAGAGAAGAGCTGGTGCATTTATTGGTGGCAGTAAGAATGTCCTCATCAAAGTTGACTTTCTACACGAGAGCTTGGTAAATTTTTCACCAATAAACAAAACAAAATTCGCCTACAAGAATTCCTTTTTCAGGAATTCAAACGTCTCGTCCTCAAACATGGAGATACAAATTTCGTGTACACCATGAAGTAAAAGAGCTACAATTTGAGAACCAATGCAGAGTTGTTAGAGTTAGAATGCCATCAACATGAGGCTGATTCCAGGATTTTTTTTCCATGCACACTTTCTCAGTGAAAATGACTCTGATGCGGCTATTATAATCAATGCTGAAGATACTGATGTGATAGTATTGGCTGCCCGTGTTTCCCATGAATTGGGAGCTCCGTTATATTTGTACAAGAAGGGAAAAGTTTATGAGTGCAGTAAGCTTTGCACGCAAGTGGTATCTTCAGTTATCCTTCAGTTGCATATCTTCACAGGAGCGGATAGTGTGTCTGGATTTTATGGCCATGGGAAAACCTCACTATACTCCGCAGGAACAAGCTCTCCTGAAACCCGATCTCTCTTGTCCCAGCTAGGCAGTCACCTTCCTGCTAATAATGCAATAGTTCAGAAGCTGCAATCCTTCACCTTGCATTACATCTATGGTGAAAAGCAGGCACCGTGTCTTGGAGAGGCACGAGCTAATAAATGGAATGCAATGGAAAAAAAGCATACATAAAAACTTCCACCAGATTCAGACTCCCTATCCTTCCATATTTCAAGAGCCAATTATCAAGTTTGGGTTTTCAAAAATTATATGGACCCTGACCTGCCTCCTTCGCCATTGGAACATGGGTGGAAGAAAGACATATTAGAAACCATTGTTCCTGTAATTCACTCTAAACCCATGATGCCTGAAGATCTCTCAGTTCTATACCATACCGAACAAGATGTACTAACGCGAGACTACGAACAAGATGTACCAGTGCAAGACAATTAAACAGATTCTGATTCTGATTATTCGGCAGATTCTGATGACAGTGATGAAGCATAGGATAACAACTGAGGAGTGAATATGTGAATAGACATTAACATTGTAATTATGTGACATCTCATATTTGCGTAAGAAGATTGCAATGAAGCTGTGGAAATCTGTAGTACCATTTGTAGCACTGTATGTTAATTATGCATCATTGTAATTCACTATATTTTGGGCATTTTCTGGGATTCGGTGAATCTCAGAAGTGTGACAGGTAGGTTGAGATGCAGGATGAAAAATGGCAAAAACTGCAAAAATTTCTCTGTTTCCATGGCGGCCATTTTGAAAACCCCTCTCTAGCGAGAGTTCCCCACCATTTCTGAAAGTGTATAGAAGCTTATTTTGAAGATAATGTCTAAATCAACAGTCCAACTTAGTTCCCCGCAAATTATTTTCGGGACCCCAATATGGTAACCCCACTAGATTAAACTTGAAATTGTATTCTCTCGATGTTTGGACTAGATGCTCTATGAAGGCTAGAGCATCTGGTCGAAATGTTGAGAGAGTACAATTTCTAGTTGATTATTCAGAAGGTTATTTATGTCAACTGAGAGTTCATTGGTAGATTATTAGAGAGAGCGATAAACAGAGAACTTTGGAAATTTGACTAGATTTTTCATTACAGTATTTACCCAACAAATATAAATTTCACCGTGACATGATACTTCGCATTCATTAGCACCAGGCTGCTGCACTTGGTCCTAATAAGTACCTTGGACACGGTGACCTCTAGTAACACATGGCAGATATTTGTAGCGAGCTCAACATAGAAATTAATTCAACTACAAACATTCGCAGAGGTTAAGTTGCCTTGAACCACAGCTACAGTCTTTCCAGAGTTGTGCTTTAGCTTCCTCTGTAGGTGGAGACCACATCTGATGATCAGTGGGCTGGTGGAACTTTGAGTGCCATTTTTAGTTTTGGCATAATACAACTGAGTAGTGCTTTGGACGAACTCCTTGAGCTACGTAGAGAGTTGTGATCTCACAGGCACACTGCCGACCTTAAATGCATGAATAAGCCGGCAACTTAATTTAACGAGAAATCTTTGATTAATTTTGGAATGGATCTATGATATACTCAGAATTTTAATAATAAGCGATGCTTTTTTTCCTCCTCCCCCCCCCCACCCAATTTTAATGGTTTAAAATATTGTGTTATGCTGGGATGTTTGTGTACCGCACAATGTTAGCCTGTATGAGATCCCAACTGTAGGCAATTATGGCTCTGCCCTGGCCAGAGCTATAAACCCAGAGCTATAAACCTAGCCCACTAGTTTATTCTAATAAAGAAAATTATGGCTCTGTCCAGACCAGAGTTCAAAATCCATTAGTTCAATAAATAGATTTGTCCAGAGTGACAATTGATACTGATATTTCAATAAAAGCTAACATCTTTGAAAATATAATAAGGTTGACATAATAAAATAACAAGGACCTTATTAATAATCAATTCTAATTTGCTCTCTCGACATTTCGACTAGATGCTCTAGCCTTCATGAGATTCTAAGACTAATGTGAGCTCATTAAATACAGTTAGCTAGCTATTCAGCATGTGATATAAACCACACCCTGGCACATGCATCCAGCACGTGAACTGCACATGAACACTAGATGTGGGAAAATAAAATAATGGAAGCTAATAAGATGTTTATACAATGAAAAAAATAATAAAGAATTTTGTTATGAATTTTGTTATGTAAATTTTTTATAAAATGCAAAACCATGTACCCTAAATAGTTTTATTTATTTATTATTATTATTATTATTATATATAATTTATACAATGTTCAATAAACAGAAAAACAAACAAACATTAAAACAATATATCTTAATAGACTACTTATAAAAAATAATCGTCATTACAACTAAAGCTGGTGCCCAGCACAGCTGCAGTATTACCTCGCTGAACGGCTACTGCAATCCGCTGGGAAAGGAAAATGGAGGAGCGGGGATCATTCGTTTCCCGTTTGAGACGGTTACCCAAATCCAAAAATAATGACCTGCAGACTTGCCAAATGAACCAGCTGTCTCGATCCTGATTGGCACAAAAAAATGGGAGACAGCCAAAGATGAGTATTTAATCCTCTTACGGTATTCAGCATTGCTTGCCACCGAGCCAGGGCCATCAGAAGACAAGGAGGCGTAGGAGGGAGTGAAGATGTCTACAATTGTAGCATCCCATACCAAAACACGCCCATTCTTCCAGGGAATGACGGAAGCCCCATCCGGATGCTTGCCATCAGAACGTGACAAGCCTGGAGGCTACAGGTGTGAGGAAACCTTGATGGTTGCCAAAGACTGCCAGATGATCTCATTTACTTCCCCGTGTCTGGAGTGACGCCCTTGGCTATACTTACAACTGAGGCTGTGTGTTCCGTACTTATCAACATTAGGACCACACAAATGACATGAGTGAGGGTGACAGATGGGTAACCCTAGGCGTAAACCCATAGCAACCCTGATCACATCGTCATCCATACGAAACCCCAGTGAGGACATGGGAAGGGCATGAATCCATGCTCCAGACTCCTTGCAAGCTGCAGCCTGAAGCCTCGCACGAGATGTTAAATCCACTGCAGAATCTAAAAGGGAAGCATACGCCATCTTCATGTGAGGATTGTCCCAAGCCTTTTGTTGCGAACAGCTAGTGTTATCGGGAGGAAGGTTATTGTGACCAAGGCTCCAAACTTCCAAAGCTGAGTCACAATCACTGTAATTAAAATGAAGACTAGTAGGAAGGATCTGATGAATAAGATCGAAAGCACCGTTTGCTGATGCCAAAAAGGCAGAAGAAGCAAGCATAACGGCACTTCTGATCCCAAGACTACCAAAACTGACTGGGAAAGAAGCCTGAGCCCAAGCTGGGTCATTGACATCAAGAGGCATGTTGGAGATCTCACTCAGGATGGAGCATTGCAATGAATCAAAATCATGGAGTATGGGTGAAAGGAAACAAGGGGTGGTTCTCAAGGAATATAAGAGCTTTGGAATCGAGAAGGCGTGGTGAAGGAGACAGAAGGCATCGTGGGCGTGAAGGTGTGTGAGTCTGCTGCCCATAAACTTCAAGGAATCGATCTTGGCATTGATCATTGCTTCAATACCAGCATTACCACCGATAGGGGACCCCAAAAGAGTGGCCACCTCCGGATTGACTACCCTGAGCCCTGGAGCAGCACAAAGAGCCTCCCCCAATGTTGCTGGGTCGGGCAAATGAGCTCACACTTGTCCCGGTTCAGTTGCAAACCCACCTCCTGAGCTGCAGACTCAACCACATCCAGATCCTGGAGCATTTCGCTCAAACTACCTCCGAAGTACCATCATCCAGATAGAACATGTTAAACTCGGAGATCAACTGAAGTGTAATTCTGTGGATGGTGAGACAGAATAAAAGGGGGCCCAGGGGGTCGCCCTGTTGAACTCCCTCAGAAGATAGGATGGACTCATTCCCAAAGAAGAGAGAAGAAGGAGAGGCATAGGCTGAATGGACAAATGGGAGTAAATATGGGGCCAACTCCTCCACTGCAGCTAACATTTTATCACGGCGAATTGAATTGAAAGCATTGCGGAAATCCAGCTTCAACAAAACCTGACCTGGCTGTAAATTCTGCAGGAAAATACGAGCAGAGTGAGCCACAGCCTCAGCACCATGACGAATCCCAAACCCCAGTTGCCGAGGTGACAAAACTGCGCTCATTGACTGCTTCAAACGACTGCCAGTGCACTTTGCCACCAAACATCTCAGCGTACAGCCACAATAGCTATAGGCCTCACACCACCATCCTTCTTGTTCAGGGCTATCAAAGTACCGCTGAAAAATAGGGGACGAACAGCAGAAGGAGTTACTCCTGACAAGATCAAATTGACAAATGCAGAAAGGGCGGCTAGGAGCTTGGTGCCACCATTACCTGCTGATGAACTAACCATGTCCTTCAGGTGTTGAGGGCGTATACCATCTGGCCCTCCTGCAGATCCACATGGGAAGGAGCGAATAGCTTTGGCTATCTCAGAGTGGGATATTTCGAACAAGTAATCACTATCAGGCACTGGGGCAGGGGATACAACAGAGTCAGGGTGGGGCTGAGGATGTTTTTCCCGTAAGGATGCCAGTGTATCTGAATTAAAATCTGCAAAGGAATCAACAGAACTGGCAATACGTACAGCTCCCTTAAAATCACCCTCATCAAGCTTGGAAGCAACTCGTTTAGATAGAGAGTGAATAGGATCAGGTTTGGAAGACCTAATATTGTGAGGTGGGCTGGATGGGGGCAGGAGGTCTGACTCGGAATGGATTAGCTGGTTAACACGGGTAGCTAAACTCCTTTCACACCCATGTTTATTTGGAACACGAAGACATCTAGATGGATACCTGAAAAGGCGGTCCCACTTGAACTCATCATTTTACAAGGAAACTCCCTCCAGAATATCAGCTAGCTTTGTGGCAGCTGAATATCTCGATGCCCTTGGAAGCCTCTTGAGTAACCGCACTGATGATGGAAGTGGGAGACCAAACGATGGTGTAACACGATCCGCAACCTGCTCATTACTGCTAGAGGAATCCTCTGGGGGAGAATGAGAGCCTGAGCAATGGTTTCCCACTTGACCATGAGTCCTGAGCAAACCAGACCTATTTACTGGCATCCATCTATTGCACACAGGACACTGGGCACAAGAAGGGGAACGGAGATGGACTGGGAGTGAGGATGACTTCCAACAGCATTTAAACTTACATCCACCTGGCTTGCACAACGTGAAGCAGGAACCGATGGCATGGTGGTCAATCAAGCAAAATTAAGCTAAATACTGGACGAATTTCCATGTGGACAGGTCGCATACCACACCAGTTGCTTGCTATTCTTCCATTGCACCATGGTTACACCATCAGGCCTTTTTTTAATCAGAACAAAAGAGACCTGACCATTTCAGCCTGGAAGGGGCACCTGCAGATGACAATGCCTGGAAGAGGATATTGTTAATGGCGGTATGATGAGGTAGAAATGTCGTTCGCTCCTCTTGCAGCTAAGACCATGCGTGGCGAGACGATCCACTTCAGTTCCACAGTGATGGTATTTATGGTGGCAACACAAAACGGAGTCCAAAGGAGACCCATGTCAACCCTGATGGTATTGTCATCCATCCATCAAACCAAGGGATGAGGTGGGGAGGGCATTTTGCCATGCGCCAAATTCTTTTGTTGTAACAGCCAAAGCTGGGCTCGAGCCAAATCGTCAGGTGTATTCTGCAACAAAGATTCCATGGATATTGCAACATGCACATATCACAAGATTTCTGGAAGCATGCCACATGACCGCATGAGCAGGTGGTGGGGAATTGTCGTGATCCATAGACCATGCTGAAAGGGCATCGTCCACAAAACCAACAGGGAGTAAAAGCAAATGAGGTGGCAGGATGGCTTAGATCTGGTCATGAGTGGCAGCTGCTGAAGCCAAGAAGGCAGAGGGAACAAGCTGCCAGTCCTGATTCCAAGACCCCCTGCACCAATAGGGAGTGGTCTGTAACCAAGAATGGACATTCTAAGAGAAATTGATGTTAGTGATATCACTCACAATTGACTTGAGACACTCATCATAATCTATCAGGGCAGGATGGTCATAAAATATACAGAACTCAACAATGCAGTATTAACATTAGGTTAACCGTGTTCAGAAAAAAGAATTGCCCATTATATTTCACGTTTTTCTCCAGGTTTTCAGCTAAGTTATGGCAGCGAAGCAGTCAGGCTGATTTAGCTTTGGACGTACTGCTTTTAGTACTACTCTTTGTGTCAAGTATTTTGCACTCATCTGCACAGAATAATCAATTGGTGGTAGGCAAAGATTTCCACATTCAGGGCCTCTGGGCCAATTGCTATTTTGCCTTACCTGCTCCTTTTCCACATAAACAAGATGCTTCCTAAGAGCAACATTTGGGTAAGGATGATAGTGGAGCATCATATATGAGATCGTGTTTGACAATATAGTTAGGTCAACTATATATTAGCTGTTTAGAAAGTGGAGAAAAAGGCAAGGATAAATCCATAGGTATTTTTACTTAGGAGCAGGATGGTAGCTATATATGATTAGGCTACAGTTAATGGATAATTGCTACAGTATCTGTGGTCTGCATTTGTAGATTCATATAATTATAGTCAAGGGTTGATTATTCAGTAGCAGGAATCCAGTAATGGTCATCAAAACTTCTGGGTAGATAAAGCCCTAATACTGCCATTCTATACCTGCAAAAAAGAGAAATCGCTACCAGTGACAAGTTAAGAGTATGCCAATATATGGGTTTTTTAAGCAAATGTTAAAAAACTATTTAATGCTTCAAAGATTAGTGTCTCAAAATGTATCCCATTCTAGGTGCTTTGCAATAACATTAGAATAGTGGTGTTGCAATAAACATGGGCTGAAATATGGGCAAAACCACAAAGGTCCCCTTAAAATGTTTAAACACTCCTGTACCCCAACAGATCTTCAACACTTGTGATCACAAATGCATGTTTTGAATAGTTTTCTTGGATTTTTTTAAATTCCCCTCAATATCCAAATTTCATTTTTATACTGTCAGACTCGACTATATCTCATCAAAAAATGACTGGTTTGGGAGAGAAACTATTCAAAATATAGAGCAATGCAAGAGCTTTCCTAATATTTATAAATTATTCACTACAAACATAAATTGAATGAGTTACAAGGTTTAATGTGATGTCACTACATGAAAATTACACTTGCAAATAAATCAGTTTGAAAAGTACAACATTAAAACAACATGAAAATATTGATGAAAGATATATTTTATGATAAATTGAGTATATGAATTTCAGTTTGGGGTTCAGCACTGTAAGTACAACATCATCATCACCCCAAACCACCAAGAGATGCCAAAGATCCTCCATGGGGTAGAGCTCTCTCAATCAAACCCTCCAAGTTCATAAGTTATCTCCTCGATATTTATAAGCTCACGTTTATATTTCAACCTAGCAATTCTCTGTTTATTCCTCCTTTCTTTCTCGCACAGAGAATCATATAGCTTGACTTATAAAAACTTGAGCTATCATCACTTGCAAGCACTCGGGCACAGAATGGACTAGGCTGTGCTTGCCCTAGTTGTTCAAATATGGGCAGTAGCAAGCATCTACTATTATTGAACGTAAGCATAGCCAGGTCAATAGCCACCTGCACCGAGGTGGGTGAACAAAAGTCAGCTTTGCTATATACATCGGTTCCAAATGAGAGCTTTGAATGACTCATTTTGGTTTTGTACAGCACCATGCACCCAACGAGCTAGAAAAGCACGTTCAAACATGCCACAGCACCTAATTGGTCTTAACGGACACTCTCACCCAGAACACGAAAGATGTGCTGGTTGTGTTCTGAGTAAGAGGAACCAGTCACTGGAGGGGGCAAATCTAGAGCTGCAGACAATGTAGCAAGTCCTGTCGTCCCCTTTCCGATCAACCTAGTTCCGAACACTGACTTGCTGTTCAAACCATTAGCCTCACTGCTGTATGGATCCAGCTGCACCCATTACAATCCAGAAACAACATTGTCACTTACCCTCTTCGGTTACCTACACCTTCAGAAAGCCTAACACTTGAATTGCAAGTTGGACATCTCACAAAATCAGCAATGTGGGACAATGTAGAAATGCTGACAATGCAATTGCCTGTACCCATACAATCTTCATCGAGTAGCTTGGCTTTACCAGCCACACTAGCAACCTTCAATTTACGTTGGCTAGCAGTCTGAGAGCATGTAGTAACACATTCAGATTCCTCAGAGGTTGAACCAGACTGCCTAGAAATCTGCCCCATGCTTGAAGCAGACTCTCCAGCAATCTGCCCCATGCTTGAAGCAGACTTCCCAGCAATCTGCCTCATGTTTGACACAGGCTCCCAGCAGCCTACCCCAAACCAAATTCAGCGCTTGCATGCAAAAGGCCAGCCTCACCAGCAGACTGACCTGTTCTGGCTTGTACTCGGGAAGGGCCCACTACGGACTCGCTACTAATCCAAACCAGAGAGTTTGACTTGGACGAAGAAGAACCAGCAACATTCATGTCTTCACCTTCTCTTCTCAACTTTTTCACCAGCCGAACCCCATGGAAAACTTTGGGTCTCTTCTTCCAATGATATCCGGAATGCTGCAAGTTAGTAGCTTTAGAATCACACTAAAAACACAGACTTTTGATCAAGGTTGATAACTGAGAAAGAACAACGTGGCATGCACAGGAGTAGATGCTTGTATGCCGCCCCTTTGTGCAGATAGCACGGAAATGACGGAATAGCACTGAGCATATTTTAGCCAAGTTTCAAGTCTTGGCCTTGAACGGTTATTATATTATGAATAATCCCCAACTTACTACGTTATTCAGGTTCTTCTTATTCATCGCGCAGAGTTGTGCAATAAAATGGCAGGATAAAAATTATCATCACTCAAGAATGGTTTGACAATAAAATGTTGAAACTTGAAATGCAGTTAGTTTAATATGTACGTATAGAATGATGGGGGGTGGGGGAAGGGAAAAAATGGTATACTCCAACAAAGTTAAGTGGTCTGCAAAAGATGCCTTACATTGTTAAATTGATGAACAAGACTATGTTTTTTATGTTCATGTAATCTTGGCCTTCCCAGTCAAAAGTTGCTTCCATCATCTCTAATTCTTTAATACTTTTCCCACGTGCCCATTTATGACTGCTACAGCCATGTGACACTGTTTAGTATGTTTCCATTATTTCTACTGTTGATTAATTATCCTTCCAACAATTTGATTAGCCATTTCTCTCAGCCCATAGAGAATGATAGTACATGTGTTTATCTTACCAAGTTTGATAGGTTATTCATTATCATGATGAAAAGAAAATGGTCTCTCTTCCACAGCTACAGAAGAGATTGTAGGGTCTTGACAGTGAGCTTTGCTTGTTCTTGGCCCTCTGCAGCTGTGAGAGTCTTGAGTTGATGTGACCTGCTGAGGGTATCGGCATGACACAATAACAATTCACCCAAAATGACTCCAAAAAGAAAGGAAAATTTCTCCATGTAGACAGAGACTCCATTAATACGTCTAGTAGTGTCAGAATCATGCACTACTTGCTTCGCTTCATCCCAAAGTTTAAACAACACTTCATAATTGGACAAAATGCTAGCTAATGCTTCTGCTCTCACTCCACCATGTTGGGCAAAGGACAGAATCAGGGGCAATCTCTTGCTTCAAATTTAGAAAGATTGCATCATGATAGAGAGAATACTTCACCAACTTCGTTATTTCGTGGTTAACTTCAAGCGCACTCTTCATCAAAGCACTTCCCTTCATGGCATCTTTAGCAGCTAGGTTTAATGAATTGGCATAGCAGTGTGTGTATACTGCACGTGGTTCTTCATCCATAAGGAATTTGGCTAAACCACTTTTTCTACCAGCCATTGCAGCAGCACCATCATAATACTGCCTTCATACATTACTTATTGAAAGATTTGAACTCAGAAGGATATTTTTAACACTTTTGCAAGCAATGAAGCCTGTGCTGTCTCTACAGCATGTAAGCCTATGAAATTTCACATCTAAATCTTAAGCCACCACTTCAAAATGATAACAACTTGCTCAATATTGGCAACATTATTTGTTTCAACCACCATAATAGTGAAGAACTGAACACTCCGAATCTCACTTAGGATTGGAACGCAACACTTGCAGGTCCATTAGCTCAATCAATTCATTTTGAATCTTGGAGACATAAAACTGTTCATTCTCTTTACCATCCAGGGAGCTACTCTTTCATCATCAATACTACGAAGTTGAAGGAGTTGTGTGAAATTGTCTTCTCCAACTGAACCACGAAATGGTAGTCCTTGACGTGCAAGAAAAATAATCTTTTGCATAAGAGTAGCACAGTTGTTAGCCTTTTCTTCTTTCTTTCATCTTCATTGAAAGTAACTCACCCACATTGGATACTTGAGATGGAAGTTTAATGATAGTCAACTCAGTAGCAGCTCGATGGCATTCACTAGTTTCATGTTTTCTGAAAGAGGTTGAATATAGCATCCTTCCAGTTCCTGTAACCAGTTGAAACAAATGCTCCACTCATTTTGCTGGCTACTGAAGACATTAATGTCTTTTGTTTCGTAGCTGCTTGAACATCTATGTAAGAAGAGGAGTGGTGAAAATGATAGAACGGTCAACCAGGAGAGTAGTGACTGAGAAGGAGGACCTATAAGGAAGAACATTATTTGAATAGGGTCCTTATAGAGAGTGGTTATCCACAAGCCTTCATCAACCTTTCATCTGCAGAGGCGGAGGAAGCTATTGAAAATAGGGGGGGCACAGTATTAAATCTTCCCCCCCTCCCTCCTCCTCAGGTGAGCGTAGCCAAGATTTTCTGAGGGAGGTTAAAAGGCTAAAGTGTTTCTTACTAGCTACGGGGGGGGGGGGGGGGGGGGGATTATACTTTAATTATATATATATAGCTATTTGTTATATTCAGGTTAACTGTGAAACTCCGGACTGGACCATGGATTGGACTATAATATTATATGGACTGAAGATGGACGTATTTATATAGCTATGGCCATATATTTTGTTATATGCTGCAAGGCTGCAAGGTCATTTTAGATTAATGAGATGATTATATTAATAACAAAATGCTGAAGTAAACAAATCTTTAAACATGTGAAAACATCAGTGAGGCTATTGTTGCCTACCAAAGCCAAGTTTCCCACATGCATGCCATTTGTAAAATATTAAATGTCCAACCTCAGTCCAGAGTATATAAATGTTTTATAGTTACCCTTATTAGGCTACAAAAAAGACATATATACAAATCTATCGAGCAGCAAATTTTATTCCAAGATTCAATATTTATTATTGTATATATTACACCAAATGTTCCAAAAAAAATTCATCCGCCTTGTGTTAGCAGATGTAAACAAACGAGAAATTTCTGTTAGATTCAGGACATCAGTTTTCTCTTTGTGTGCATGCAACAATAAAATGTTACACTCTTCGGTCATGGTGGATCTGCCTCCTTATGTCCACAAATAGCCAGGCCTTGTTGCAGCTAGAATTGTAGACTAGATAGCTGTTCTCTGATTGTGTCTTCATAGCTTGCGATTCCAGTTGATCGATCACACTAGGAGCCTGGAAACATTTGAGTCTAAGTACGACCTCTTTATGGCACTCACTAACTTGACGATGCTCGAATCTTTCCCATGCTTTCTTCCAGTTGCTGAATCCATCAATTATAAATGCATCTTCATACTAGTCAGTAGGCCTTTGTTGTTGCCTTGAAGACAATACAGGCCGAAAACTTTTCTTTTCGTTGCACAAAAATGAATCCATTTAAAGTCTTTGTCCCTTCTGGGATTTAAAAACCGGAACTTCTGTCCAACTTTCTGTCTGGTAGAAGCTATTGTTGCCTTATCACAAGGTTGATATGGAGTTGCCTCTTCCACCACACTACAACACGCACTTGTGCAGGGTAAGCATTTCCTGACCGTATTTAAAGACAAAAAAGGTTTACAGTGATACTCAGCTAGCTGTAGTTTAGCTATCGATATCAAGTGTATTAAATAGTTGCAGACAAATAAAACTTACTCAGTTGACTGAGATAATGTCTCGATGTCAGCTTCATCAGCATCTGCCTCGCTAAGGTCACTGCCAAAATCTAAAGATGGTGAATGTCTTTTTTCTGGGACGAAGTAACTCATTATGTCACGTTGCCGCTTCATCAGGACTCAAGCTCTCAACACAAAGAAAACCAATCCCTATTCTCTTCCCTCCTTTTCGCGTATCACGTGCACGCAATGGACAAATTTTGTGGGGGCACTGCCTCCACATACAGAACATTGTGGGGGCACATGCCCCCAGTGCTCCCCCCCCCCCCTCCCCCCGGTTCCACCGCCTCTGATCTGTAGATATATCGAAATGCTGAAAAGATGGTAAGTACAACTCCAAAACACGAAATCAGGTGTCAAAAAAGAAGGATCCTATATATAGTAGTGACTCGTTATGCAGCAGGGATGACTGAAGACATCAGGAATGTCTACAAGAATTTCAACATCAAAGTTATTTTCAGATCGGAAAAAACTCTGAGGACACAACTGACCAGAGTGGAGGATGTTTTACCAGCACTCATGTGTTGTGTAAAACATCCCTTGCAGCTGTTGGAAGTAGCTACTAAATAGGGAAGACCAACATAAGACTGGAGACCAGAGTGAAAGAACATCATGATTCCTGTAAACAGTGTGTTAAAGAGAAATCTGCAATTGCTTAACATGCATAGGGAAGTGGAGGTTCTATTTTGTGGGAGGAAGCCACCATCTTCAGGGGCTGAGACACCACTTTCAAAGTGGGGGGGCTGACAATTTATGGGGTGGCTGACAATTTAGGAGGGGATGAACCTGATGCAGCTGCAGGGAGTGGATGTGGGAGGTAACGACCTAGAGGAGCTGTATTTTGTTGAAATTTTAATCGTAATTACCAAAATACTTTTTACGCTCATCATATGCTGACACAAATATCTTGGCTATACAGAAATCAAATCTAATGAGTCTGTAATTTTTTTGTGCACATGAAGCATCAAACAGTTATTCAACCATTTTTCAGTCATGGTTGAACGTAAGTAGGTGAAGAGACGCTTGAGGGTGGAAAATGTTCTTTCAGCTGTAGCAGATGTGATGGGTATGGTCAGATAGAGTCGAAGCAATTTGTGTACAGCAGGTATATAACATTTCCTTGAATAGTTCATTGCTGTTCAAGGCTTCACACACAGTGTGTGTATTGAAGTGACGGTCTTTACTTCTGGTGTACCTTTCTTGATGACGTCAGGAAGAAGTGCTAACTGCACCTTTAACTCTTCAAGGTCTACATCATTTGTGAAGCAAGACTCCCTGATTTTTGTTACTTAATTCTTGAAATCATTCTTGTTTGCTGCCTTCATAAGTGCTTGCTCCATTGATACCACTGATGGAATCTTTGGTTTCAAAGTGATTTTGAAGTTCACCAGAGAGTCGATCACAGGCTTCAAAGTAGAGTTTTCTGTAGTAGAACTTCACTGAATTGAACTGATAGGGTTCACTTCCACTGTCATAATGTGCAGGTTGTTTACTACTCCTAGGTAGCACTGGTTGTTCAATTCCCTCCTTCTCAGAAAATTGAATACACTCTTCGTAGAACCGATTGAACTTTTCCTCAGATCGGATACATTTGAAAAAATTCTTTGCTGTTTACACCATAATCTTTGAGAATAGCATTAATTGCTGAGGTTCGAGCAGTCCACCTTGTCGGGAAAAACAACTTTAGGCTCACTGTATCATCACATGCTTGCTGGAGCTTTGAAGAGAATGGAGGAGATCTTTTGGGAGAAAATAAAATGTAGTTTGCCAATTTCTTTCACTGTGTCCAAAGCATCTCTTAAGCATACTATCTGCCTTCCAGTTCCCTGAAGACACAAATTCAAAGAATGGGCGAAACAGTGCACAGGTATGGTTGCCGGATTTTCCCTTAAAAATCGTGCCACTACTCCTGTTCGTTTCCCTTGCATATTGGCTGCACCATCATATACTTGCCCCCGACATAAATCTAATGAAAGGCTACACCTTATAAGGAGATCTTTGATCACCGTAAATAAGGTCTCGGCTTTTGTATCAGGTACTCAGAATAAGCCTATAGGATCTTCAAGAACTTCATACTGATCATTCACCCAGTGTATTGATAAGTTCAGCTGTTCAATATGGCAAGCTTCATCTGCAATAACTGAAAACGATGTGCATGGCTTCCTTCCTTCATTTTTTTAAATATGTTGCGTAGCAAATTTTGACCCATAATTAAAAGAAGCTCATTTCAAGTTTGAGAACAAGTGTAGCGATTTTCCTTGACCCAGGTTTTAACCACTTCATCTTCATGGCTCCACATTAGCATTAGTTGCTTCAGATTTTTTTCAGACTCAGTATGGCCTAGAAGGGCTATTCCTTGCCGAGTAAGAAATTGTATTCCCTTCATTTGCTTTAAAAGACCTGCTCTTCGCATTTGTTGCTAATCTTTCAATGGTGCACTTAACTGGCTCCCAATTGTAGGTCTTCCTTGAGGTATCCATTTCATTTTGGCCTCCGTATGGGAGAGGGATCCCTCGTGAGATTTAAACTTCTCTATGGCTTTTTTCCAATTTTGGAAACCATTTTCAATGATCACATTATCTGCAGACTTACTGAATGTAAGCAATTTGTGCCTGGCAGCATATCGACCGTAAAAGCTTCTTACGAGATGTACACACACTAAGCCATGGAAATTGTTTATACCAACTCGATTGGTTTCATGCTCAATGTTTTCAGTATAATCTTACCATTAGGCTGAAAGGCTTTCTCTTCACTGGTACAACACTGGATGAACAGCCTACATCTTCTGGTGTGGTATTCTGTCCTTCTGATAAACTTATGGCATCGGATTCGAATGGGGTGTCATCTTGCTCAGATGCAATCACTGGAACAGGGTCTAACTCATCTTCCGAGTCCAACTCTCTTTGGTGATTTGATTCAATTCTTCTTGCTTTCTTGGGTGCTGACAAAGAGCTCAACAGGGATACCTGAGGCTGTGACTGTCTTTTTGCCTTCTTTAAAATGGAGAGCAGCTGAAACGATCACATGATATAGTAATCTACTATAGATGGTAATGATTAAATGTAGGTGTCAATTGTCATGTCAAACCACAATACAGGTTTGCTAATCAGCTGGTCAATAACAGCATTCCCAAATTCATTCCCAAATTTTAGAAAGTGGGGCGGCTCTGCCCCTCTACTTCAAAATGTGGGGGGGGGGGAGGGGGTTGGAGCCCCCCCTGCCCCCCCCCCCCCCCCCCCAGTATCTCAGCCACAGTAATCAGTATATATTTACATATATACCTGGGTAGAGGGACCAAGGGGTGAGTCTATAAGAGCTTCTGGATAGGAGCTAGAGATAGATCACTAGTATAGGTCTAGACAGATGACTTGTTAGAGAGGCCCAGGACCTGGAAGTCTAGGCGTCGCGGGTGGTGTACCCTTGTAGCCAATTAAGAGGGCTACACCTAGTGGTAATATTATTTAGGCAGAGGAGTAAGGTAGCGTCCCTGACAAGGGCCAAGTTCTAAAAAGGAAAGAAGGCACTTTACAGAATAAAAGTCGACAAAAGCACCGAACAATACCCATTCCTTCTCACTTACTACACGTTCTTAAAGATACTGTCGGAAAAAAACAATCAGACGACTCAATGGAGCAAGCACATCTGATCTCAATCCTCTGTTGCTGTCTTGGACTGGGCATAGACTTGTACCTTTAGCTAACTGCCAAGCACCAGTACACCATGTCCTCCCAGTCATTCTTTATATAGTTAGCTCATTACCAACAAACATTGGCACAAGAGAGATTGTGTGAAGTGATGAGCATGAACCAAGATGTAAACATTGTTTGTTAGTCTTCATGTAGTTGGTTTCTAATTGTTGTTCTTTGTTGTCATCGTCATCAAGGTCAGAGAAAGGGGTTGCTAGAATCATAGATCATCCAACTTTCTATCTCTGTATATAAGCCATGTGATTACTAATGCTGTTTCAACTGCCACCTCATTCAGCCTCAATCAGCCATCTTCACTGCCATCTATAACCACTGAGGTCACACGGACCTTAAATCATTTTTATAATTACCTTTGCCTGTATGGGCAACCTGTGCATGTATGGGCAACCTGTGTATGTATGGGCAACCTGTGCATGTATGGGCAACCTGTGCATGTATGGGCAACCTGTGCATGTATGGGCAACCTGTGCATGTATATGGGCAACCTGTGCATGTATGGGCAACCTGTGCTTGTATGGGCAACCTGTGCATGTATGGGCAACCTGTGGATGTATGGGCAACCTGTGCATGTATGGGCAACCTGTGCATGTATGGTACAAATGAACACAACCTGTAACAGTTAGAAGATGAACAGTATTTTATTTGGACTTCATCAATGAGTAAACACTTCTTCAAGTTGGATGCCCGCAGGCTATCTTTCATAACCCCTCAATCTTAACTTTTGTGTGACTTCAGTAGAGCAAGCTATCATCAACAAGTATAAACAAAAGTTATAGCAGGCCATAATACCTTGGCTGATCTATCACAACAGTGACCCTGTAATTACACCACAATAATGCGAAAGTGTTATTGTAATTTATCCGTAAGCATATTTATTGCTAACAAATGTTTGTTTCTCTCCAATCTATCACACCAAAATAATAAATAATCATGGTATATGTGTGTGTGTGTGTGAATATGTGCATTCATGTGACTGTGTGTATGTGTACATGTATATATATAATTATATAAAATTATTTGTCTCTCACTAGAGTAGCACTCTGTTGTTGTACTACATATCACATGACAACACTGATCTATATCCCTCCGGCTGAAAGTAGTTTCTAAATAATCTTAGTGGTTTCTTGTCCACTGAAGCATCAGTTAACTGTGAATTCTCTTTAAGGAATTTTTTTTTGTATCGCCTGACTATGCACTAGTAGGACAAAGAAGTTTGCAGAAAAGTAGAGGAGAGACTACTGCCTGCCAGAAAATCTAAGCCTTTTATTGGAGTAGCTATAAGTTAGCTAGTTACATTTTGTCTTGGATAGTGACTGAGCTATACTTGCCAGTGAGCTACACAGTAAACAGCTCAGAACCAGTTTACTATAATATGGTGTTGTTTTGTCATGATGCCTGTAGTCCAGTGTTGATTTGGCATATTGTGTCAACTCATCTGCAACTGTAATTTTTTAAATTTTGAATGGGCAAACAATCAAAATCTTGTGATATCGATTAGCAGCATGTGACAAATATTGAAAAAGCTTGCAGTCTGCTCGTTCTAATTCAAGTGGACTGTGGCTGGCTGCTGGTCATTAGTAGTGTTGGGCAATACTAAATACCTGTTGGAAGGATGCACTCTTAGCACAGTGTTATTGTGTAACTATGTTAATTATATTAGTTTTCTTTTCTGTATATAGTGTGGAACTTGTAGTCTAGACTGATTCATTAGTAGTGTCAGCCTTGTGTATTCAGGTTAAAGTTAATATTGTAATACTGATGTTTGGATAGCTCCATTTACTACTTTTTTCTGCATCTGGTTTATGCTATTCTAACAAGTAGTTCACAGTTCAGTTGCTCACTTTTGTTAGTTATTGAGGTGTTGTCTTGTTATGCTATTATTTGAATTAAACTGATTTAAGCTATAGTCAATAACCAGTGATAGCTACTTGAAGTTTTCCAACAGGTTATGGGCACAGTCAGATGCTCCTACTCCGCATAAATGTAGGCTATAGCTAGATGAAGTAGCCAGTGTATTCAGCAAAGAAGACTCTCAAGCTCTCAAATTGTTGAAAAGTGGCTACTGACTCGTTTTTCACCGTACCTCGTTAGCAATGGCAGAATTAATCTTTGTGGATCAAATTATCCAATGTGGAAAGTTCAATGCTGAATAGCACTCATGAAAGATGGTCTGTTGGTCACTATGAATAGAACAATCTCCTCTTGAAGGGACTGAGGCCGACAAGTATGCTAAGTTTGTTGCAAGAAGGGACTGTGCACTAGCATTGATTGTATTGCCAATTTAATCTTCATTGTTGTACTCGATTGGAGACCCTGACAACCCCATTATGGTATGGAAGGAATTGGCACACCAGTTTCGGAAAAAGACATGGTGTTGAGGAACCCCTGATGCCAGGGGAACCTCAACAACACACAGAGGACTCTGCAGTAGCTAATTACTTAGGTGTAAGGACTATATAAGGCCAAGACCACACAGGTATGACACAATCACACCCTTGTATGCATAACCAATTTGTACCACAGAATGTAACCACATACTACTGCACAGTCATCACAGCACTCAATATATTACTGGGCTGATGGTTAGCAGCTAGAGGAGCAGCTCTGAAGCCCAGACATATTAGCACGCAGTTCAGCAGCGAGTATCTTTACCTTAGCTATTCTATTACTTTATCTTGGCCAACTCGGTACCTCTAAGGACAGATCTCTAACACATGGGCCAACAAACTCGAGCTAAGGCGCAAACTATATTCACTGCGTTTAAATGAGGGAAAGTCTGTTCTGGAGCACAACAGAGCTATAACGGAATCACAGAGGAGGATCGAGTTGTCTACACATTAGCAAGCCTACCTGATCCTTTCAACATGCTTGTAACAGCTCTTGAAAATATGTAAATGATTATGGAAGAGTGAAAAATGAAAGATAAACATGGCAAATGCAGATCAACCAAAGCAATGACAGCTCACCTCAAGAACAAAGGTCTGAAATGCTATTACTGTGCAAAACTTGAGCATATCAAACGTAACTGTCGCAATCTGGCTGCTGATGAAAGGAAAGCTAAATCAGATCACAAAGAGTGGAAAGGCATGAAACAAAAGGCCAATAAGGTTGCATTTAAATAAGAAACTCTGCCAGTAATTTTGATGCCCTTGTGATTTTAGCTGGTGAACTATTCTTAATAACACATAATTTATGTTCAGTTGTTCAATTTGTTGAGGTGTTGTCTTGTTTTGCTCATTTTTGAAATGAAGTGATTTAAGCCAGTGATAGACACTTGAAGTTTTCCAACAGTGAGTATTTTGCACACCAGAATTGGAAGTATTGATTCTAAATCCCACTAACGTATTACATAAATGAGTTCACACAAGACCACCAACTTTGGGAGGGGAGACAAGCTGGAGACATATCCATAAGGTGGCATTTCCCTTCCACAGTGAGATGGCCAGGTACTGGAGGAGGTGTCATGTGGAGTGAGATGGTGGGATGCCGAATCCCAGACCCTGAAGATGATCTATGGTGGAAATAGTAAGGATGGCATTATTGTTCCCCACCCCAATGGGCTCCATTACGAGAGGAATGAATTCAAATGCTCAGAAGTCTGCTAGATGAGCGGCTATCTTCCTCACCTCCACAATCTGTATGGTATGTCCCTGGGAATTAGCTGCTCCTGTCAGAGTCTGTTGCTATATAGTTAAGATAACCGTCATGACGGGTTGTTGGCCAGTTCTATCTCCAGTTGGGAGGTAAATATCTGCAGGTCTTCTGCTGGATTCTGGGATCAACAAGGGAACCTCTTTCCCGGGTGTTAGGGCAGCACTTTTGGCCACTGAGAAGAGCGTGTTTTAGATTGATCTATCTTTGAATTCTGTCAACTATATTGCCCTCACAGCCTACTTGATGGTCACCAAATGCACCTGCTATCCTATGGGGCAGCGGGCCTCTTCCTCAGTTTTCCTCAGCTCCAGGCATCAGAATTCTTTGTCTTGAAGGTGAAGGGAAAGAGTAAGGAGGGAATGATGTTCAACTAATCACCAGCACGAGGAATGGAAGAGAAGGGGGCAGGTTCTTGGAGTGAGCTTTTGAGAAGATTGTAGGAGTTGGTGGTAAGATTTCTCATCAATGCAGTGAGAAAGTGAATTGGCGATAAGAGACATCAATCTCAAGCAAGGAAAGGAAGCAACTGATCTAGCCAAATATGGCCTACTTCAGGTACTGCTTCAACATCCGAGCAACCAGTTCTCTCGATTGTTCCAGGATGCAAGGAGGCCCTCCTGATGTGGAAGTCCCCCCCCCCCCCCCCCCCTCCCATCCCTCCACACACACAAGAATTTGGGAGTTAGGCTTTCAGCATGGCCCACTCTGAGAGAGGGTTACCTGAAGCTTAAACTAGAGATAGCCCATTGGATATCACCTGGAGGTCATAGCTGAGACAAAAAGCAACTTGGACAAGATATCTTTGACTTCTTCAATATTATGGTCTCACAAAATGGTGGAGATCATGGTGGCATCCAAGGAGATAGAAACCATAACTGGTGATATGAAGGAGGAGATTAAAGGAAGGATTTGAACTTTTGAGGATGTAGAGCAGGGATTTTACTGGATTCAGATGGAGAGCCTGAGGCTGACGATCTTCTTCAAAGCTTCAGTTGGAGAGCGACAGAGCATCCCATCATCTAGGTACTAGGCATTAATTCTCAATCCAGTAACCTCCTCCTTCTTCTTTCCATGATGGGCTGAAGTATAAGAGCAGAGCCTAGCTGGCCTAAATGATCCCCTTGCTGGATGCCACAAGACTTGAGGTATGTCCCTAGTTGCAAGATCAGCTGGGTTGCAGAGCATTTCTCCATTCAGATGGCAATAGATCGCATCCTTGCCCTTATTTTCTTGAATATATTTCCTCTGCTGATGCTGTTGAAAGCATGAAGAAGGAAAATCCAGCACTCATCCAGGTGGATATTTGGGTCTTATGGTGCAAGACACAGAGTGAACAATGACTTCACATATAAGTATAACTCCCACACCCACTTTATGTGTGTAAGGATGTTTTCTTGACCAGCAAGAGAGGCATTTGTAGGTATGGTGGTGTAAGCCTTGCCCACAGCAATTGTGCAGAACTCACTCCCCTTCTTCTGGCAAGCGAGCAGGTTATCCCCATAGAAGTGAGAGATGATGGAAAAAACTAAGCACAGAGGTTTCATCATTCCAGGGAGGGCATCGGCTGCTCTGTTTACAGATGGACAGAGCACTGCCTCAGTAAAGCAATTTTCTTGAAACTATATCTTCCTGGGACAGAGCCAGCGGGGAGGGCCTTGAGGATATCTGCCTCAGAAATGTTGACGGGAGTGGGAATGGTAGTGACCTGGGCCTGAGAATGTTTAGCCAGCATCACATCATCAATTGATGGGAGGGAGGGGCTAGTCCCCCAGAAGGTAGGATCTGGATGGCTTTCCTGTATATTGCCCATCATCTATAGCTCATTTGACACATTCAGTGTTGGATTTTATGAAGAGCTCCTAATGAAATGATCGTCATAGTAAACCTAGATAATTTCTGAACATGTTTGTGCTGTTATTTCCCTTATCACAATCTAAGCATTAATGTGCTAATAAGGCTTCTACCTCCCCACCCCTCCCTTGGATCAGTTGATGCTCTTTATCAGATAAGTCGCTGTCAATATGTCCAATTCAAACATTAGATCGCACTTAGGTTCCTCAACCACATCGAAAGTAAACACAAACTATTACAGGTGCCAAGACTGGAAGGAGAACCAAATTTGTGTCTGAAGAAATATCCATTGCTTGAGAAACAGCCGGAGCTTTAAAATGCCAGAGTATCACTGTAAGAGTTTTATCAAAAAGCAAGGATAAAGCCAAATTGACTAAACCTCAAACACGAATCATTTATTGACCATGAAATTAATAAACTTGCTGTTCTATGTCACAGTTAAACCGCACCATTTAAGAATTTAAAATCAAATTTAATTTTCTCCATTGACTGAGACCCTAATATGATGGATAGGTTTATTAGTGCTAAATTTTTGATGGATGCAAGTGTTATTTCAATCTTACAGAGTGACCTTGTTGATTAGTATGACAATATGTGATAGGATCTGAGAAAAGGGGTCTTATGTAGAGAAAAATGGTTTTGTGGTATGACCAAAATTCTTTTTTTGTACTACAGGCATCTACTACCTTTCCTTTACATTTGTGTGAAGTCTGAAGGCTCCTTCTTGCTTCTTTGTAGGCAAGAGTGAGGTTAGAAGATTGATGGTCAAGAAGCTTGCTACGCGTGTAATGGAACTGCGTTGCCATGTAACGCGAAGAAAATACTGCCCGCATATGCGGAAAGATGGGAAACCCCCACAAAATGGGCTACTAGCTGCTATAGTGGCCGCATGGTTAACAAACTAACAAAGGAATGGCTTCATCAAGTGCACAGGAAGCTGCAAAAGCCATTAATTTAAATCGCGTTTTTCTCAAAATGAATGCTTCAAGCGTCTAGCATTCAGGCTTTCATAACTTTTCTTCTGAATGGGAACAAGTGATGATTTAAGTTCCAAAATATAGGCATTGCTTTGTTCTTTCACCTGGTATCAATAACTCAGTTTTTTTAAATTTTGTACATAAGACCCCTTTTCTCAGATTCTATCACATATTATAAATGAATACATAGAGTCTACCGTATTCATCGTTTCTTGCTGATATTGTTATATTTTTGCCCTTTCTATATTTGGGGCCTACGATGCACTGCAACAAACATGCATTGCAGCCCATTGCAGAGCGTGGTCTGATCTCTACAACAAGTTCTCCAGGAAATGGTTTTCCCCAACTTGGGAGCTATACAACCTTACTTATTATTCATCCGTTTCATCCAAGGAGCAAACCTTCAGTGTTCAACTTTCAGTTACTCCACCCACCAACAAATCCTTCTCCATCTCATGAAGTGCCACTTTCTATACACCGCTTACCTGCTTCTCTTTCTTCTGCCCACAATTGCAATTTAGCTCTGCAAGTAAAAGCTGCAGTACAGCTCCTCTCAATGACCTGCTCCACTAGATTTCTGCCATCATCTTGGTTGTGAAGTATTGTTTGTGTTATACACTAAAATGTGGTCTAATAATTATGTTAATTAACTGGTATGTGAGGCTTCGTGTATTTGCTTACGCGGGTGGTTACCAAGCTATGTGGTTACAACTGGAAGGGTGATTCCTAACCAAGGAAAGTACTTATGATAAATGTTATATATAGATCAACTTTAATGGTAAATAATAACATCTGTGCTTAGTCCTGATGTTATAGGAGTATATTTTTGTAGGTGAGTGCTTGACTAGCACATACACCAGCACTCACACAAGCACACACACTAGAACACAAACAAGTACTCACAGTAGCACTCACACTAGCACACACACAGCTCTAGTACACACACTAGTCCACACACTAGCACACACTACCACTAACACTAGCACTTCATAATAATGCAAGCACAAGTGCACACACCAGCTCTAGCACACACGCACTAGCACATGCACGCTTCACACACACTAGCACAGACACACACTAGCACACACACACAAGCCAACACACACAGTGCACATCCAGTAACACACCCTTGCACAAACACATACGCTTTAGTCCCCAGGAACTTAGCAATTGCTGTCCTAATTTAAACGTGAACTGTGAGCCCCTGTCTGAAGTTATGTCTGAAGGCCTGTCAAAGTGACCAATCCCATGGGAGACCAATGCTCTTGTGCATGTCACTATGATTGTGCCATTGAGCAGAATTGCTTCCATCCATCTGGTAATAGAGTCAACCATTATGAGAAGATGAGTATAGCCCTGTGATGACAGTAGTTTGCCCATTATGACCATTGTGCGAAGGTGAGTATAGCCCTGTGATGATGGTATGGGCCCATGATGACCTTTGTGAGAAGGTGAGTGTAGACTTGTGATGGTGGTAGTGTGCCCATGATGACCATTGTGAGAAGGTGAGTGTAGCCCTGTGGTGGTAGTAGTGGGCCCATGATGTCGATATTGATGTGGTCGAATCGCTGGTGTGGCACATTGGAAGTTTGTATCGGGGCCCTGACATGTCGGTAAACCTTGGCCTCTTGACAAATTTTGCAGGTTTTTTCCCAGCTGCCAACTTGTTAATGGATACAATGCCAAACATACTTAGCAGTCAGTTGCTTTTGGGTGGTTCAAATGGAGGGATGAGAGAGGTCATATTTTGCATCAAAAACTGTCTGGCTGAAGGTGGCCAGGACGATAGGTCTTGGTCGCCCCATGGAGACATTGCAGAGGAGAGTAGTGTCAGTTGGGGCCATCTGAACATCTTGAGCAACAGCCTGATGAAGTTGTGTGGTATATTATCAGTTCCTTATCATTTCTTTGAGCTGAAGCCATGGATGTGAAGTCTATCCTGGGCTCTATCTTGTGCAAAGCACTGAAGTATGAGAGGGCATGTCAGCAACAAGGTTGAGGAAGCCTATCATAGTGATGCAGGTTAGTGCCTACTTTGCGAGATTAAATGCTGAAGTTATCTTCTTGTCCCAAATTAGTTCCTTGGGTTTTCCCTGCAAGGGCACGGGGAAGAGGTTGCATAATGCTGGCCACTGCTTGCACAAAGCAATAGAAATTTACCTTGCCGATGAATTCCTGGAATCCCTTTACTGTAGAGGTCCTGGCGAACTCTCTGATAGCAGATACCTTGGGAGGGCAGAGGTGTTGTACCATCTTTGGTGATGTGATGGCCAAGAAAATCTAGTTCCTGTTGGCCAAACTGGCATATGGTTAAATTTCCAGGCATCGGAGGATTATATCCATTGAAATGCCAAGACCAACCAGGTAGAAAAAACCCACAGACCAAATAGAGTGATGATGGCCATCTTTGGAATGTCTTCTAGATCTGGTGGTAGCTCTAACCAGATCAATATTCGAGAAGAGCCTTGCATACAACAGCATTAGTTTCAGTCAAAGTTCTCCAAAAGTAATATTTTAGAAGTCAATGTCACCATGGAAGCAAGTTGCTTATAACAAAGATATCACAACACCAAATAGCCAGACTAAAACATGGAACATGACAGTGGTTCTTTTATAGCCTAGATATGCACACACACATATCAAAGTGTTCTAGATCTTTTTAGTTTGCTAGTGAAGTCAGGACCATGCATGTGACTCATATAAGTGTTGATTGAGTTCTATTCATTTAGAGAACCAGAATGACTGGACAGTTTCAGTAAAGTGGCCCATGCTGATATATATAGTCCTAGTATCCATTTTAAATAGTGCAATATTATAGGAAATACTAAGATGCTCCTTAATATATCACAGATATAGCCATAGCACAAACTTTCCCATCCAACACTGCAGTGAGTACTTGCTTTGCTGTCCAGTACAATATTGCTCGGTGTACATGATCCTAATTGGTAAAGGGTCGCCATTAGAAATTGTTAGTAATCAGATCATGGAGAAGATGGACCAAGGGTACCCAATATTGCCGCAGTACCCCCTTCTGTATAGCCTCAGACAAATGTGAAGTAAGTAGCTACCTCCTGGAGTTCAAAACAGACATCTCCATCACAAAGGGAACATATTCTTTTGGTGTGCATATTTGGTCTTACTTAGTTCCTCTGGGGGGGAATGGTGCAGTAGTATCGGTCTCCCTTAGTCCATTCTCACCTCCATAAGTCTGGTTATCATTAATGCTGCTATTTTAATTTTCTAATAAACAACCAATTCAAACACATATTATTGTTACAGCATCTCGTGTACACTGGACAAAAATCAATTTTGATTTTTTCCCATTATTTTAGTTTAGCAGTAGAAGAATGCACCAAGTTTGAGTTTCAGGATGTCCACAGCTTTTATCTAACTTACTATTAAACACTACACATGTCAGCACATGCCACGCTTATTGCTGCACCGATGTATAGCACATTTGTATCCACTACACTAACCTCAGCTCTTATTGTTACCTTATACTTACTAGTATGAAGTTGGTGTGACAGCAATTATAAAAACACCACATGCTAAAGCTTCATGGCCAAGGTTAACTGTTAAGTGTCTAAGGTTTCAATGACTCTTTGGTACCTACTACCATAGAGTACTTTTTTGAGAAGAAAAAATTTCATGGTTTTGGTGGACTTGATTATGTAAATTGTGCCATCGAATTATTATTGGTGTTGATTAAAGCCACATCCCCGCACATGAAAAGTTTTAGAGTTAGGTTCTTGCCAAGCCATGTCTCTAGCTAGCACTATTTCAGTGCTGTGGACAAAACTTCAGAAGTGCCAGATCCCAGTGGCCCTTTGTCAAATGTAGTGCTATATTGTGTTGTGTTGAATTCGAGTCAGGAGAAAAATATCAGAGACCTTAAGGAAGAGTTTTTGCTGGGAAGATGGTGGAAATAGGAAGAAGAACAGCAGAGCATGGTATAGTTTCCGTTGTACCTACTGTTGGAAAGTTTCAGGACTGTTGAAAGAAAGTAGCATTAGTACATAGAGAAACACTGAGTTTTAGAGAAGATTCAGTTACAGTAATCCTCAAGCTCCTTGATTACACTAAAAATATTATTTCCTAGTGATCCTCGAAACTTTATCTCCTCAAAAAAGTGCCGCACAGTATATCAACTCAACTAGCGAGTTCATAATTGATGATAATGAGTATGTAGTAGTAGCAATACATGATTGAAATAGGTGTGCCTCGCCTTCTGAGTGAAGTGTCTGGAAACCCCAAGAATCCTCTGAATCTGCTCCCAAAAATGAGTTCAACACTAGCCACAAAAAGTAATATTATACTAAATATATATTATATAATACAGCTTGAGCACATCAACAAATGCTCACTGGATATAGTCAACTGACATTGTTCTAAGTGTTAGCATTAATATCCTTTATTTACAAACAGAGCAATAGCTGCAAGTATCACCAGCACGAGAGGAATGGTAGCCACAGCGACACTGCCACTGTTTGTACCTCGAACTACATTCATTACTTTTGGAGTTAATGTTGGGATACCCACGTGAGTGACGTGACCCACCAGAGCTCCATTATCTTGCTTGTTATCTGCCCATCCATACATTATGTAGTGATTTCCGTCCAAGTCAATGTCTGAATTGGATTCAATGCTACTGCTACCAGCAGACCTCCGGGCAATACTAGAGAGATAGAAAAATTGTTTCATGGATATTCAAATTATTTTGTTTTTATCCAGAGTATTATATAAACTCTGAACCTATCATTAGGTTGTGGGATACATGTGATGATTCTACTCACGTGCATGATAGCCTTCCATTAACAAGACAACCACTAAACAGAGTGACATCTTGAAAAGTATCCAGCATGTTGGTTCTATTACTGCTGGGACCATTCCATGTGTCAGCTGCTACCACAGCACTTGTACCAGTTACGATGTTACAAGCCAGGACATCAGCATCAAACTAAAAGAGTCATAATATTATTGTAATGATTCACATAATAACTTAAACATCATCAAGTCACAAAGCTGCTTCTAAATTGAACTCTGATACACTTTTGAGCCACACCAGCTTGCAAAACAGGCAACCATGACTGGATAAACAACCGAATGAGAAGAGCATTGAAGGTACCTTAGAATTGCAATTGGATATCCCATGCTGATCACATTACAAATGTAAAATATAATTTATGACTTATTCAGGTTCTGCTGAAGTATAAAAGGCATTTGTAAATCAGCAGAATTATGTTTGGAAGAAGATTTGAGCTGATGCCCAAGCACATCAATGATGCAGTACCACCAAACCACTTCAGCAACGACAATGACAAGTTGTCAAGATTTGGCCATTCCTGACAAATTTACTGAAGCCTTCCAATCAATCACTTGAGAGGAAAGCAGCATTCTATTAATTACTAGGGGAAACTGTCTTGGATATATGACATGGCCTACGCCTGGGGTTTGGCTGGATCTAGGATATGTGTGCAACATCTGGCTATATATGATGTGCATATTGTATACATAATTGTAGGAAAGGATCGGCAAAATAGATCACAGAAAGGTTATGCCTTATAGACAACTGCTCTTCCCACCCAGATATTATTGTTAAACCAGTGTTTCTTCCTCAACAACACCACCTCTAAATAACAGCCTTGCGATGCTAGAATTATTAAAAATGTTAGAACTAATTATAGGAAGCAGCTTCTTTTCCATGTACTTGTGCATCCATGCTGGCAGAGGAAATAAACCTTTTAGGTGCAATCATGTGATTAAAAATGGGATAGAGTGCCTTCCATGACTATTGAGAAATGTTTTGCCAACTACAGTGATTTCACATAAAGATGTTATAGTGTAATAGTCCGCCTCAACAACCGCCACCCATAAGTGGACTAGAGAGGACATTCTGTACACCACCACCAGCTATATACATGTGCTCTAGCTTCTAATTGAAAAGCACTTGCTTATCATTATCAGCCAAAGGCAGTCATCATGTCACTTCAAATGGACTTCTTCTCACAGGGGAAAGAAACTAACTTCTGGCAAGGAAACCTAGAGTTGAACACTCTCACAGAGGTCAAAATCACTGAAGAGACAAAAAGGAGATGCTTTAAACTTAAATCTGCATGCAGAACTTTGTCATGCAACTAGCAAAGCAGTTTGATGTCACTACAAAGCCAGTCAACTGGATCTCCGGAATGCTGAGACCATCAGACAATAACTCTTCACTGCAGCAACTGATCTCAAGCCTATGGACCAGGGTTACATTGCAGCACTGAAAAGGAACTTCAAGAGAAAGTTTCTTCCTGTCATGTTGAAAATCTTGAGAGGTATGAACAGTTGTGAAAGCTGGGTGCTTGGCTACCTGCAGCTGTGTGAGGGTTAGATCATGTCTACCACCTAATATTTTGGATGGTGCTACAATGGCACATGAAGAATGGGATTCCATGTCTCAGGTTACTTTGTCTAATTGTTGGCTTAAGTCTGATATCCTATCATTCATGCTTACCAGCTACATTAGTGTAAAGGAACTTACCATCAAGCTGAGAAAGGACCTGCTGTTTAAGAACTACGCATTTTGTTGAGGAACTGCACACTTATCTAAATCACAGCAAATCAGAATTAATTGTGAACCATCCATCTATTGTGCCTACCAGGCTAGCAGGCTCCACTTTAGACTGCAAGTGCAGAGCTTTAATTTCAGCCTTAAGTTTGCCGGTTAATTGTAGTGTGGTTGTTCATCTCAGATGTGCCCTCAAGTAAGGACGCATTCAGGTTTGCTTGGATATAAAGAAGTGCATGATTCTCCAACAAAGTGCATAGTTGTTCGTGGACTTCCACCTTTACATCTCTAATTCGAAGTCCTTATAGGCTATGATACTAGATATCGTCAAAGACAAGTACTTAATTAAATATAGCTCTACCTTCACTATTCTATTGAGTCAGGCAGTTTCTATAGTAACATGCTTCTCTTAGCTAACCACAAACTTACCATGAAGGCCTTGGAAATCTTCTTTAATCTGATATATATTCAGTCACACAGCTCTTGAGATGTTAAAAAAAAAATTAACCAGCCACACGCAAATGTTCAATATTTACATGATATCTGTGAAAGAGTTAATAAACATTTATCAGCTCTGGTGCAGGTACAGAGAGTTATGAATTATGATAACACTCTAGCTCACTTTAGGAACATACAGTAGACTGTAGTAGTAATGCCTTCAGGTACCCATGGAGAGAGTGAACAAATCAGGGACTGTCATATACATTCCTACAGTTGGAGGCTTTGCATCAACATGAGTACACTCACCATGCTACGAGTAGCAGAGAAGCCCACGCCCACCCATGCCTGTGCAGTGGCCTCCATGTATACATCAATGTATGCATGATCTCCAGCATTGATATCGATGCCCACATAAATAGCACAGCTAGCTCGTGCACAGTTTTCAGGACTACGAAGAATGGTCCTGTAAGCATCAGGACTTCTTGTCTATTACACATAAGCATTACCATAATTGACATCATTGAAATGTCGTGAGAAGGTTTAACTCACCGGATTAGTCACTTTGTCTGATTGATTGAGAGCCACGGCCTAAAAAAAGAGGTAAGGTAATTGATGCAGGTGTTAGTATGAGATGCATTACTATTAGCTATAATAAGGAATATATGTTATAAACGTCATGAACAAATGCAACAACTGAATGTTGTTCTGGCTACTAATTTATGAGTCATTGAACTGAAGATACTCACCTTGTATAAATGCCAGGTTTAGTTTTAAACCATATACTCTCTATAAATAAATCCGGAAATAATCTTTTGCACTCTTAACAGAATACAGGTCAACAGTATATAGCACCGACCTTTTGTAATGTTCATCACTTATAACCTACTGCATATCCTCAAAAGTTACTGCTAGTATAACCACCTTTTGGAAAAAAATTGTTTTTTCACTAGTAAACTCAGCTAGAAGGATTTATAGTAGGCTCACGCCTAATCAAATCTCGATTATCCGAACGCTTGGTTTATCCAAACTCGGTAAAATAGTAAAACATGGTAATGTTTGTCCATGGGAAAATTAGTTGGGTGCGGAAGGCTAGAGATTTGCATGTATAAGCTGAATCAGTTCACTAGGGCCAGCAAAAGGATGAGTGTAGTTTTTTTGTCTATTGAGTCATAGTTATGTATCTTTGGCAAGAAATCCGAACAAACCACTTGAACTGTCGCAAAAGAGTGAGACAACAGAAAGGAAACAGAAATTGGAAGGAATGAAGTCAAACTTCAAGAGTTTACAAGCACTCTTGATAGTCTTGCTAAAGGACCCAGCTTGAAAACACTATATATCTCTGGTTCATTCAGAAAAGGGAGGACAGCACTTCATGAGTCAGAAAAAGCAGCAGATTTCCATGAATTAAGTTCATGCAGAAATCTGACAACCTTAGTGCAACATTACAAAAGAAAGGTATCTCTGCAGTTGAAGGATAGAAGGCGGGTTAAATGGTTATTGATACAATTTGTACCCTTAGAAGTGATAAGAATTACGATTTATTTTGGGGAAAAGTTACCAGAGCTGAATCCTTTGACATTGAAGATCCATATATTGCATGAAGGGTGACCAAACATTACGTTGGTTTATCCATTGTTGAGTTTCGTCAAAATCTCATCCTCTACTACCACCAACATTATTTTGATGCTATTAATAATGTTAATTCCCTCATAGATTGATTTCAGCAGCCTGGCTATGAAATGTTTTCTAAGCTGGAACTACTTATCAATGCATGCAATGGAAAGAGTTACAACGAAGAGTTATAACGAAGAACTGGGGCTTGTAAGTTTATTTTACAAGTCTGTCCACATTATTTGTAAATTATCAACAAAAACCTGGATGGATTGATGCCATAACAATTTTTATGTCAAAGACTACTTGTTGTCTTTATCCTCTATTCAGAGGGATCTATTGAACCATGTCGTGTTTTGCTAGTGATGCCAGCTACTAATGCCTCTTCAAAAAGGTGCATTATGCAGGATGAAAACTTACTTCTGAAGCACCATGACACAAAATCTTGCATGCACATTAAACTTATTTGATGTGGCTAATAAGTTTGTTGATGAATCAGAACATACACTACTGCTATTTGGACACTTTAAAAAACTCCCCTGTAAAACTAAGAATAATGACAGTGAAACTTTGCCTAGCTAACTATTGCTATTCCTGTATGATCTATTATTATTACCCTTTCTTGAAACATCATGTGCTAAGTATTGATGGCACAAATAGTAAAGATTCTACACACATCCCGCATAAATTACAACACACTAAGTGCCTATGGCCCTACCACTTGAACTTTGCTTGCTACAAGCCGAATGCAAGCTGTGAAAACAGTTAGAATATGAACAGTATTTTATTCAGACTCCACCAATGAGTGAATACTTATTCAAGTAGGACTCTCACCAGTTCCAAATCCTTCATAACCCAGCACTCATAAAATGTATACTGTTGTGATAGTCACTTCAGTAGAGCAAGCTAGCATCAACAAGAACAAACAAAACTTACAGCTGCATTCAGCAGGCCATAATACTTTGGCTCATCTCGGGCAACAGTGAACCTATAATTACACCACAATAATAGCAATAAACAATAAAAGTGGTAAATTAATCATAATTTGCAATTAATTATGCATTGCAAATCATAATAATATAATGATGTGTGTGTATGTGTATATTAAAAAAAAATTAAAACCCAACTGTTAGCAAATGATAATTAACTAATGTATAATTATTGTTATTGCCATGCAAATTGTTGTCTCTCACTAGACTAGCTTAAAAAAAATTGTGTTCCATTTTGGTTATTGAATTTCTTGTCCATTGATGCATCAGGTTATATATATTGTGTTCTTGACTAGAAGGATAATGCACTCGTAGGGCATGGAAAAAAATAAAGTAGAGGAGAGATCCAGGTTTCCTTTTGGCTGCAAACCTTTTCTTGGAGTGCCTAGCTAGTTATATTTTGTCTTAGATAGTGATGGAGTTGTACTTGCCAGTGAGCTACACATTAAACAGCTCAGAACCAGTTTACTACATGGTGATGTTTCGTGATGATGCCTGTAGTCCAGTGTTGATGCTCGTCATGCTTGGCATATTGTGAACTAACACCTTCACCAACACTACATACATTGTGACCTTCTGCCATGTCAGAGTCATGGGGGTAGTCAACTAAATTAAAAAATCGTTTTTTAACTATTCTTAAGCTATATAGATACAATATAGCTCTCTGTATGTGCTTACTTGAATTATGTTTATAGGACAACATACTTTTCCACATGTCTCCTTCCTTATCTGACTCAGCTGACTTAATGTGCATGCTCATTGCTGAGGGTACAGCCCTTCTATAGCCATGACTTGAGAATATAGCCAATGAAGCTGTCCCTCTGAGTGGTCATAAGTTGAGGCTTCCATTTGTGTGTGTGTGAAAGTCTATTTTGACCAGGCTCTTGTAAGACTGATGTTCAGTTTCTACATGGAATTAATATATATATATACACACATCAAGTTGACGTATCCATTTGATCCAGGTGGAGCTGTCCAATTAAATAGCTGTGAGGTGAAGTCAGCCCTTGCTCCATTTTTATGAGCTACAGTTGTCTGTGTGTGTAAAATATAATATTCCTTTTCACGATTAGTCTATATAACAATTCTACCATAAAGATTACAAATCCCAACAAAGAATATGATGCATTTTCTATCAAGTGAATTAAAACATGGAGTAGAAAAAGAATGCAATTAAACATTTAGAGAACAGACACATAGATATTGTAATTGTATCTTTCACTCTACAGGCATTTTCAGTATTAAAATTCAAGGTTCGATGATCTGACATACCATTGTAGGCATTCCAGTGCACTCAAGAAATTGTTGCTGGTTGGGGTCGGTTATGTCAAATGTTCCTATTTGGCCACCACTTTGGCGGGCCTGCAATATAAATCCCCTGAAAGTAGTCTCGCCTCGAAGCACAACTACATTGTAAATTGTGACAGGAAGTAATAGTGATAATAATCATTTCAATTAGGTCACACAGGAAATTCAATTAACCTCTTGACTTCTACCTTTCCACAGTGCTCCTTTCAGGGGGAAGAGGAGAGAAGAGAAAAATGTAGTTGGGTTCACTACACCAGAGCTGTACACACGTTGGTAGTTCCTCTCCACCCCTTGTCAACCGAGCTTCATTGCAGATTATTATGTTTTAAACAGATTTTTGTATTATTTCTCTCTATAAACTTTTGGTAAGCTTAAAATGAGGCAATTATATCTTGATAAAAAAATTTATCATCTATTATGCCACAATTTAAAAATATATATCTGAGTCCACCTATGGAAATGTTTGGCTGCTTCACTTAGTTAGTTACCTTCACTTGAAAATGCACCAAATGAAGAAGAGCTACTACTACTACAAATTTTAGCAGCTACATATTCTACTAACAAGTAGGAGATACGAATATCAGTGTCTGTAGCTACAGCTGCTGATATAAAGTTTTGTGGTCATTAGTTTTTTCAGCTGATGACATAAAATACAAATACTAGATATCACCAAAGTTACAACCAAAATACTTGTGGTCTAAAGTCTAAAGAAGCCTGAAGGAGATTGAAGTAGTTTTCTTGTAACATTGGCAAAAAATCTATGCTGACAAAAAGAGAAATCAGCACTTTTTTATTTGTTATATAGAAAAAAAATCTGTATATGGCATTTTAAATTAGCAAAAGAAACTTTTCCAGGTCCATTATTAGAATGGCTTTCTCCATCATATTTGAGTAACAATAAGAATAATTGTCCCATTGGCTTCCAATATACCTACTTAACTATATATGTAGTTCTGCTTTATTACTTAATTCAGCTGCAGATATTATTTACCTGTGCTTGTATATATTCTTGTTCTAATAACAACTGTAAGGGTATTGGCTGATATATATTACACTTAGGGTATAAAAAAGCCTGCATGTAAAATAAACCTTGCAAGTAGATTAAATACTAAGAAGCTATAATTTATATAAGCCTAACTGACACCTGAGAAAATGGGACCTGCCAGCTACTATTAACTCATGTATGTCATCAGAGTGATGCAGATGTGAAAACCATTGTTCACCTTAGAAAATCATATTCTCCAGACTTTCATGTAATCAGATTAAAAAATTGTTATTTTTTCGTTTGAAAATAGTAGTGAGATAATTGCATATCTTATTTTGCGCACCACAATTAATAACACAAACATGTCCGAAATATTCTTCGAGTTTCCAGGAAAGCATATCATTAGGATAGAAATAAAAGCAAACTGAGTTTACCCAGTGCCATAGTAACAGAAATACTAGTAGCTAGCTGTACATTGTAAAAAATGGAAGTGTGCAGGACACTAAAAAGCCTGGCAAACCCATGGTGTGCTACCTATTGTGGTATACTATAGACATTGCTATAGAGGTCTGTCATCATTGAATGTGTAATTCATATAGAGTGTAGTACACATCATCACCTTGTCGTGCAGTTACCTGCAATTTGTACAAAGCCCTCAAGTTGGGGCATTGGTACTAACATGAGGTCATAGCCAGGGGCAGAGAAGGGGGGGAAGGAAAACAGATATAGATTTATTACCCTATGCTGAGCTTCTTCTGTACAATTACAATGATAGGATAATAGTGCAATAGCACCAGCTATCTAATTAACATCATCTTGCGAACTGGAGCTTCCACATACACATAAAAGGTCTGCTATAGCCCCACTTAATTTTTCCCCCCTACCCCCCCACACACACACATACACAACTGGATCTGTGTACGATAGCTATGCAGTATGGTTTAGAAGCTAGCATAATACAATCAGGAAGTAAGACATGAAATAAATGTCAACTGTAATGAACTAGACAAAAACAGGAGCTGTGTTTCAGTCAGAATTTATCCAGACACTTGTGGCTCTGGGACAGGACTGTGACAGCTGACAGGGCTATATACTGCTTGGCCAAAATGGGTTGCTATTACAGTGTTCAACTCTGTGCTGGAGAGAAACCCTGATGTTCTGGTACTACGCTCAATTGTGGTGTGCTTGAAAGGTGAGGAAGGATCCTTCCCTGAAGGATTTGGTCCTGGAGACGCAACTTCAAGTTCTGCCCTACCGCCAATGTCGACGTGGAGAGAACCTTTTCGGTATACAAAACTGTGTTGACTGACAGGCGCCACCATTTGACTGAAGAGAATATGGTCAAAATTATGGTGACACACTGTTTCTATTCTCGTGCTGCTGCTGACTGCTAGTTGTTCTATCAGGTTTAAAATCGTTTGTTTTTCCTGATATATAGCCACTACTGTATTTATCTGAATTTCAGAATCACATATTTTGCCATATTTTGGTATTTTCAGCACATATTTCACCAAAATAAATGACATAAAAACATCATATTTTGCTGAACAAAATGACATAAAAATCCCATGTCTAGTTATCAGTCAGTGGTTACAAAACCAAACAAGATGTGAAGGCTTCATTTGAATGAACTTAAGGGAGGCTTTTACCATTTCTGGGGTGGTCGACACAACTTGTCATAACTTTTTTTTTTATTTCTCAATGCAGGTGAAATTTTATCAAGATGCAGTGTATTGAATGTGCTTTCTTTTGATATGCTCAGATTTTGCATCTCTACTACCTAGGTGAAGTTATGGATCCCACCTCAGTATCAGGGGCAAATATTCTAACTCATGGCCACTTAGTCCTAACCACTTCCCACTTAGGAAGTGCTTAGAGTGATCATAGAAGTGCAAAGTGAATGGCTAAAAATATCATTAGCACAACAACTGAATTTTAAGAGAGGTCAACCTGAAGTTCCAAACATGGTATGTATATCCATATGCATACCTCCACCATGGATGGACTTAAACATGTTTTAATCATTCACTTTTTAGAGCAGGGAAAGGGCTTTCAAATGATATATTAAAATCTTGTATACATTAAAAAATGAGCAAGTTAGAATATTTCCAGATTCGGAAACAGTGATTTTCAGGAGAAGCCATGAAAAGTGGGTGTGTTTTTGGGGTTATTTTTTTGGTAAAAATCGAAATGATGACGGTTGCCTGACAGGATGTGCAGATCATGTGATGACAGCACAGGGCTGCGTGGTAACTATGGTAATTGGAAGCTTACTGAGAGCTTCATTTAGAGTCCTTTTCCAGACTTCTATCATGAACGGTTAGGGAGATACGCTTACCTTTGGCAGGAGCGCCGTCTTCAAGATTCAAACGGTATTTTGTATATAGCTTGATAATGTGAAATAGAATGCACAAAAAGGTGCATAACTTCATAATGGAGCATTGAAATACTCTGAAACTTGAAACATAACAACTACATGCATCAAGGTATAGAATAGAGCAATAAATTAAAAAAATTAAATCATAAAAAAAAATGGTAAAAGCCTCCCTTAAGCTCAGTGCTTGTTTTCACTGATAATGCTACCAATAGTGGATTCATATCAGTATTAGTCAGGGACTGTTAAGAACAGTGGCCAAAAGGCTTGTCAGCTATCTTTTGACTGATCTACTATAATGTATTTGTATCAATAATATAGTTAAGACCATTCACAAAGTGAATCATGTATGTGTGGCACCCGTAACTGTAAAGTGACCAACCACAGTGCAGGATCACCACATGCATGTAAGTTGCATGTTTATGTGTACTGCTGTCTTTTGTGCTGGGATGGGATAGTTAGCTATGTGTTTATAATTACCTCATTAATTTGGCTGACTCTTCATATCACAAACATATAATCACCATAATGGGCATTGTCAGACTGTTCTCTTAATTCTGGCCACTACATGCCCTAACTATAAAGCCATGTTGACAAATTGTGCAGCTAAATAGCTTTCAAATGATGAGAACAAGATTATAATGAAGTAATGTTGGCCCATGCCCAAATTACTTTATCCCACTCTAGATATAAAGTTTAGAGCAATGAAATTCAAATTGACAAAATCAATCAAATAACAAGGTTCCCTTCTCCATTCTGCATGAGTAATTTTGAGGAAACAAGTTACAAACATTATCTAAACTAATTTTCAGTTTCATAGTTCATATAAAGCATTCACACATTCTTCTGTTTGAGTACAGCATAGGTAATTGTTTAATTGCCTGAGAAGAGATGTTGACCTTTAACATTGACATGAACTTATGGGAGACTAGCAAATAAAGTTTAGCACAGTAAAGATGCTAGGATGTTGTGCACAACATTGCTTCAGGTAATCAGCCAGTATTTCTAGATGATCTTTTTGTGGAACAGGTCAAATTATTCCTGGTGAGGTTAGAGCATCTAGTCGAAATGTCAAAATACTACAATTTCAAGTTGATTATCGAGAAGGTTATTGTAACAGCTTTGATTTGCAATGACAGAATTCGACGACTGAACTAGAGTTAGGGAGGTCATCTAGGTATTAATCAACTGCCTTTTATGCTGTTAATATGTGTCATCAGTGATACTATAAGTAGTGGTACCTGGAGAGGATCTGCTTATTTACTGTGACTTGCAAATTGATGGTAAGCCATCAATTACTAGATAGTCAAGAAATAGGATAGCGACCATTTTCTTGAAGAAGCTGCAGCTAAGACATATTCTGAGTTTTAATCATGTTGTTGGTACTTGGAATTGAAATAGATATGCCAGGCTCTTACTACTGTGAAGAATCAGTAGTAGTCCAAAGAATCTTGTGGCACTGGTTATGTTTATCCTGCTTGGAGGCAATTACAGAAGCCTTTGGATAGTTACAAGAATAATGTATGCTAGCATAAAAAATCAGCATAAGGTTCCACCCATCCTTGACTTTTCTGTTGCAGCTCTCAAGCAAAGTGGCAGTGCACTCAACCTTCCACTGAAACCTCTGCGTTGAAGAAAATAAAGTTGCCTGGAATGAGCTCAATGCTACCATCATTTTTCCATAAGGACTCTTGGGAAATGAAAATGAACTTGGTGGGTGGGATTCGTTGTGGAGAGGTGAGGATCCAGACCTAGGAGAATTAGAAACACTTCGAGTAGCCCTAGCCCTAGCCTTGGCATATTTTAAGCGAGAGCACATGATCTCTGTCTGCAGCAACTTCTTGTACTTTTCATTGCACATAGGTCAAGATTGTGGGTTTGGCCATCTCTCTCTAAAAAAGTGGTCATCAGACTGATCACGCCACCTATGTACAGCTATGAGGCATTTTAAACAAACCATGTGAGGGCCGTCATTAGCAAAATACTCCAAATCATGTTCAAGTAATAATAATGAAGTAATTGGCTATCTATGTACATCCATAAGCACCTATATATTACCATACCCTGCTTTATTACCTGCAGATATTATAAACATGTACTTGCTGTTCTAAAACCAACTGTGAGTGAATGAAACACTCAGAAGCTATAATCAACCAAGTAAAATCTGAGAAAACACGTCCAGCTAGCTACTATTTACTCATGCATGTCTTTGGGATGATGCAGATGTGATCCATCGTTCACTTTAGAAAATCATATACTCCAAACTTTCTATGTGATTAGACGAAAAAATAATGAGATCTCATTATTCTTTGGTTGGTATAAAAATGGTAATATTTATAGCTGCACTGATTCCACACTTATAATTAAATAATAAAAACGTTTTTTTCTTCAAGCTGGAAGAGGTACATCCTGAGGATTAAAAATGTGAACCAATACAATAAAACACAATAAATGAAATAGTAAGTAACAATTATTCCAAATGCTAATGGCTATCCATAGCTATGTCGACAAGAAGTGCTCCTGTCAAAACATCAAGAAATCTAATCCTGGGAAGTGTAATGGAAAGTAATGAGTGAATGTTGCTGGTTGTAGCTGTGTGTGTGTGTGTGTGTATGTGTGTGTGTGTGTGTATGTGTGGTGTGTGTGTGTGTGTGTGTGTGTGTGTGCATGCATATGCTCGTGTGTAGTCCACATTTACTGTAGGGAGCATAGTTAGTCTGTGTAACTTGAATACAATTTTACACAATATTTGCACTCATATCATGAGTGAATCTCCATGTAAGATTGATGGGAAAGTGTGAAACAATTTTCATTTTACACTCAAACTTCCCTCATCTGGATACCTCATAGGTTCTAGTTAGCATTTATAGCTTGTACCTGAAGATGTTTGAGATAAGAACTAAGGCAGTGTGGATGAGAGAAAAGTGAAGGAGGCCATGGCAGACCATCACTCAGTCACGTTCAATCACACCACGGTGAAGCTTTCAATGCTCGAGAAATCTCATGGGACTGGAAATCTTCTTCTTGTTAAAAAAATGGCGCAATACCAGCTTGACATATACAGGAATTACTGAGGCAAATCTCCATCATGTCCTATTTAAATGAACATGTTTTCATTGTATTCAGTCTGTATACATGTGACATAGTGATGATGATACTATATATGTGCATGCACTAGAATATATGTAGGGATGCCCAAAAAATGAGGGAAATATCAATATTGAAGAAAATGTGGGGCATTCCCAGATATGGCTACTTTTGAGTTACAGGCAGTTCCCGGTCCCAGGTTGCTCTGGTAAGGGCAGTTTGAGTGTGTCCATTTTTGTCAGATAGTAGATATATTTTTCTATCAGCTTAAAATTTGTTTCTTTCCAATGTTTCAACGAACATACTTGGGTCTTTCCCTTCAGTGCAGAATCATGCACTTCCAAGACCCAGTGCAATTATATTGTAATGTTAATCTAGCTAGCTAGCTATATACTTTTTCATGCTTTTTACTTACTAACCATAATAGGTTTGTCCAGCTGTGTAAGAGTACATTGTCTTTTATGAATCCAGGGTAAGGTCAGTCCTAATGAAGTAGCCACCATCCCCATCATGCTTCTGATGAGGAGCATCAGGTCGTCCTGGCACCAACCCGGGGCAAACCGTTGAAGGTGCATGACCTGGGACAGGTCCGATAGCGAAGGTTAGTGCGAAGAGCAATTTAAACCGAGCCATTAAACGTTTCTACTAGTAGCTCTACTCTGAGAGCTATATAATGACTTCTTTTTTTAACCGAAGTGACAGAATGCTGAGTAGCGTTCGACTGTATCGCGGGGAGCACACTTTTCAAAATGGCGTGGTTAATTCCAACCCTTCAAAATAATATCTGCCTAAATGGAAGATTTTAGCTCCAAAAAGATTCTCTTCACGCCTTAAATCCTAGCATGCTATTGATATGGTGTAAGCTTCGACTTCAATAAGCAGGCAGTAAAAGTTTGCTGGATCTCTGATTTGGCATTCATTTATTCTGTGATTGCGGTATGAATGATCCCGACCCCAAAGGAGATTACATAGAGCTAGGTACAGTAGCTGTTTTGAAGTCTGAATGTGCAGAGTTCGAAAAAGCTGATGGAATTGCAGGAAGATCTCTCACAAGATCATTTGGGATTGGGATTGGCCTTCTGGATAGGGAGCAATTTAGTTCTTACCATGTTTTCTCGAGTTTGAACCAGTCGGCCTTTGTCTGGAGTGGTCTAGCTAAATACATCCACTTGCTTACCATTCCATGGGGAGCATGTTGGTGAGTGTGGGCGATAGTGATCAGCCGGAGCAATTCATCAGAAGACCACTGTGTAACCATCTCCTTTACATGCAGCTCAACAAGTGCAGCTCCCAGGTGTGCCTTTTCTTCTCTGGTTATGGTCGCTTTTGTGTTTTGCAAATGCCTCTATTGCCTGGGAGTGATGACTGTCTCTTGTTATTGGGGACATTTTAATAAAATGTTTTTCTCCCACCAATGTTAGAATTATTAATGGGTGAGGAGCTTTCCCAACCTATGGCAAGTCTCAGCTATATAGAGGCTATAAAGATCTTAGGACCTAAGAAAATTCATAGATATTACAATGAGCATTTTTTTGGCTAATGTTTGGTGGAAGTTGGCATATGTATTGCTCATCATTGTTAATATTAGGTAGTGCTGATCTCATATCCTCTATCACACATATACCAATGTAGTCATGACTATGGAGTTTTCTTATGCATGGTAAGACTTATTCTCTTCATTTCTTCATGAATAATAATTAATCTACTACTGCAACTGCTACTGCTATTAGTTACTACTACTATTATTATGACTACTACTGTAACTGCTACTCTTATTATTGTTTTTTTATCTTATTGTTTTATTATGATAACAATAGCAATGAGTAATAAATCAATGAATTTAAAGCAAACAACAAAATTAATCAATTTAATTAATTATATATGCATGAGCATCCTGACATATAATTATATAAAAATGTAACAAAGATGTGAGGATTACAGGGATAGTAGATATAGGCCTGGATAAGGCCTTGATTGGACAGGCGGACCTGAATTCCAGTATAGCGGACCAAAATTCCACAAAAATGTTCGATATGGGAGAGGGGGAGGGAGCATAATTTAATTTTCCGGTGACAGGACTTTAGACGACAATGAAAATAGTCGGATGCTATGATGTACTCACATGCAATTTTCAAGAGTAAAGTTAGTTGTACTCCAGACTTTTACTAAGCTACTTCCATTGTTACATAAATGCACCTGACTCTCAAATAGTTTCTTGATATTTTTTTTGGCTATAGCTAGCTATTATCAAACAATTTTGTCAAGGCTAGAGCATCTAGTCGAAATGTCGAGTGAATACAATTTGAATTTGATTATTGAGGTGATTATAAACCTACTATTTTGTTTAGATCTTGGACTAGGCTTGCTTGTATTTTTTCAGGTAACTCTCTGCTAAGTAGCTACTACCTGAGTTTGAGTTTATAGCTAAGGACACTTCTACAGTAGTGCTTATGTTGAAACTCTATATCTAACCTTTTTCAGTGATGTGTCTATTATGGAAGTTGATAAAGCTTCAACTCAATATCTCACCTTTTTTCAGATCACAATGTGTCTGCAATGGAAGTTAATAAACTTCATATGTCTGAGCATAGATCTGTGAGATTATATGCTTAGTTCTGGTAAGTGTTTAGCTTAATGGTAGCTATTAAGTTAGTAACTAGCTATTTTCTGATGTTTGAGCTAGTAGCTAACTAAGACTATCTTAGCTAGCCAGCTATATATATTGTTTTTCTCCTGAGCTACTATAATTGTATAGCTAATAACTCTACAAAATATTTTCTCACTTTGTTGAAATCTAAAATGTGTCTGTACTGCACATCATAGGAGCTGGAGGATAGATTCTGAACTTCTTGTGCAAAAGAAAAACTGGCATCTTTAGCATGTTACATTATTTATGAAATTTCTATAATACAGCATTCAAAGCCAAAATCCTATTCACTTTGCAGTGATGCTTGTCAGGCTTGTCTTGTAGGTAAGTTGGACCTGTATCAGTAAAGATAGTATAATAATACAGTGTACATCTCTTCATTATTCCTACTAAACAAACAAGTGGTCACTTGAAATGAAGGCAAAATTATCTCCATTTTCTTTCAGTCAGTCCAACTTCCAATAGTCTCTGAAAAACCATCTGAACTCTACTTTTACTGCATGCTGCTTATTTACAATTTCTTTAATTTATCAGTCAAAATTATATTCACTCTCTCAATCTCCACAATCTATCTAAGACACTGTCCAAAATATTTTGTCTATACTGTAAGCTTGCCTGTAGTAGTTTAGAAAATGCCTTGGTAGCTGAACCTGTTGGGGGCCAGGGATCCCACAACAAAGAGCAGAGGACATTTTGATCAGTACATTGTAAAGGGGTGGCTGTAGAGAAAAAGCCTGTCAAGAATCTATGACCGTTGTCTTTATTTAAAACTAGCAGGCATTGCCCGGAAAGTGATGTAGGTATTGTCACAGTAGGGGGGAAATGCACCCAAAATGACCAAATGAGCTAATCCCTCCATTCCCCAAACCAGTATCTACCTTTAAGGCTACCTTTTACATTCTACTGGATATCTGGGATATCCGGGCCAAAACACTGCAAATGAGCTACTTCCTCCATTAAATAAAATGCAGAATTCTTGAGATGGGTGGGGGGAGGGGGAGGGCGGGGGGGGTGGAGTTGCTCTCTGCCAGGCCTTATATTGAGGGTATATGTGTTGTTGCCAACTGCAGGTAAAAAATTTAGTGATTTGGAAGGCTGACATTAAATATATCTTAGATGTTCATAGAATTTGTAAATTAACAAGCAACCAAATTCTGCAAATTAATTGTATCATGACAAAGAATCTGTGGAGAGATCTCCTTGGTGACATGTGGAATGCTCTAGCTGTCAGAAACTGATAGAATGGTTTGGCTATTGGACACCAGTCTGGATGCAAGACATATAAGGAGTGGTCTGGCTCTCATATGCTAAGGAGAGTGGCCGAATGAGTTAATTTAGTCACTGGAGTGTAAGTTTGGATGTCAGAATTCAAAGGAGTGGTCTGGCATTCAGATACTGAAGGAGTGATCTAGTTGTCGGACTCTTGACAAAAAAAGGTTCACAATATCACGATACCATGAGAATTATTTTAGATTGTATTGTTCTGGTCTGCTCTAGCTCTAGTATGCCCTGGCAGACTGCCCTAATCCAAGCTGAAGTCAAGCCCAATCCAGTACTGATCTGTACAGTAATATGTCATCAGGATGATGTAAGATATAATACCAGGGTTATGCCATGAAAAACATGCATTGCATTGCTTTATATTATATTAAGGACACTTCCCTAGACCTAGCTACAGTCCTGACCGCCTAATTCTGTACATATGCCATACTTACAAGAAGTCAAAAAGGTTAATTTACTACTTCTTTTTTATTTCTGCTGAAATATTCTTTATTTAAAAAAAACTAGTTGGTACTCCAGAATTATTGGAATTAGCAATCTCGATAAAAAGCAAACCTACTGAAGAATGCAGCTGCTGTGAGTCCTGAGGTTGCTTGTGACCCCACATGCAGGTTAATCCTGTCCCCTGCCTATCTTTGCCTAGGCTGTGCGCATGCTAGGAGCGCCCTGTGCTGGTTATGATCATGGAATTAAGAAAATGGTGCCTTCTTTGGGTGGTCCTCAAACACCACACAAAAGTTTGTCTGGATCAGCCTATGATGTTTCTTTGGCACTGCCTGGATACGGTACACTGTTGTTAAAACTCTAATGCCACACCAGCTTTAAAACATAATAGCAGTGTTATGCGGCATTTTTCGAGGGAGGGAAGAAAAGTATTGACCACAGTTGTTTTCCAAAATTAAGGCTATCTGAGGTGAGGTGAAAACTATTTACATGGTGGTGACTGACAAAATTGTTGAAGGGCTCTAATTTTTCTCCATAACACAGTAGTTAGGCTCCCCGTGAAGCAGGGCCTAAGCACCCAGTGACTGTAATCAGCCACCCAGTAGCTCTCCTCCCTATAAAGTAGGGTCTAGGCATCCAGCAGTAACTCTGCTCACCATGAACCAGGGCCTATGCAACTAATAACCTGGATACTCATAAAATAGGGCCTAGCCACCCAGTAGCTGTGTTACCCATGAACCAGGGCATAGGCATACAATAGCTGTTCTACAAAGATGGATAGTAATCTTCTCTTCTTCTCAGGTGGCGTACAGTTTCTCCTGATCTTCACCTAAAGTTGTGGCACTAGTATTTCATAACTGAACCACTACTTGTTGAGGATCTCCCGATAAGGGAACTTTTCTTTTCATATTCTTTTTCTGCAAGAAGCCTCTCCCGAACAAGCCGTCTTTATTATTCCATGGCTAGTCGTCGAGGATAATAATGAGAAAACAATTATTGTTTTAGTTTTGGTTGCATTGGTGATTGGAGGAAAATTAGAAAATCGTTCATTTAATTTTGAAGCTTTCCATAGATTTGGGGATTTCGGTTTGCATTGGTGATTCAGGATAATATTTTTGTAAGATAAATGTTAATAATACTGCTGTGTTGCATGTGCATTTTGTTGGGAATTTAAAAAAAACATGCGCAGTTATTTTCCTTTAAAAATGTCAATAGACGACTGCAAGACGACTGCAAGAAGCGTGAAAAGAGCTACTTACTTTCTTCATTTCAAAAGTTCAAAACCAATTATTTAAAACCTTCCTTGGGTGCTTTTGAAGGGCTCTAGACAACATTTAATCTGGATACACTCATGAATTCCTTAGCAATAAGCAGTCACACATTAAAAATGGACACTATTGCTTATTAAAATCACCTTCTCAATAATCAACTTCAAATTATATTCACTCCGAGTGAATATAATGTGAAGTTAATTATTGAGAAGGTGATTTTAATTTTATTATGTCAACTGAGAGTTCATTGAGACTATTGCTTATATTAACACATGTCATGAATCTGTGATTTTGTGACAGTCATCCTGTAAGGGTTATGTGGGAATGAGTTGCACTTTTAATAGCTAATAGCTAACCCCTTACTTGATGGCAGAACAAGTCAGCCAGAAATAGTACAAAGGACAAACCCAAACACTAACAACCTCCCCCCCTCCCTCCCCCATAAAAAGTCCAAATCAACTCCTAGATCAATCCACTTTTTTTTAGTTTGCTGCACAGAGAGGTGAGAATGGGCTGCAAAGCAATCAGGGGGAGTCCACTGTCCTTCTTCTGGCAAGCAAGAAGGTTATCCCCACAGAGTGAGCGATGGTGGAGAAAATTATAGTGCACAGAAGCTTTACCACTCCAGATATGGCTTGAGAACATGGGCGGCTCTGTTTGGGGATGGACAGAGCACTGCCTTATTAATGCAATTTACCTGAAACTAGATCTTCCTGGGGAAGAGCCAGCTGTGATAGCTTTGAGCACATATGCCTCAGAAATGTATGCAGTGGGAATGGGAGGAACAGGGGACTGAGGGTGTTTGGCCAGCATCACATCCATCAATTGAGTGGATGGAGGCGGAGGGGCTAGTCTCCGGGTCCCAGAAGGTAGGATCTGGATGGCTCTCCTGAATTCCCCATCCTCTAGCTACAGCTTGTTTGGCACATTCACATTTAAATTTCTGAGAAGCTCCTAAGGCAAATGATCATCATACTGAACCTGGATAAAATCAGAGTGCTCTTGCTGCTACTTCTTTTATCACAATCTAAGCATTTCAATATGACATCTGTATTTCTGCTCTGTTCTAGTGTCTAGAGCGATACTGATAGGATTGCAAGTTTTGTCTAATATGCCACCAATCAGGCTAAAGTGTTTGTTTGCTTTTCCTTTCCTAGGGCTAGGGACCACTGCAAAACATGTGACCTTCACACTCTAGCTACTAGCCCAATTATAGCTAAAAATATTAGTGGTATTGAGCATGCACAGATCAGTAGTTAGTCACGCAATCTAAAAACCTCTTTCCCTCCCCCTCCCCAAGATCAGTTTATGCTCCCTGTCAATTGAATCTCCCAGTCAGGTTCAACAACTACAGATGCCAAGATTGGAAGGAGAACTAAATTTGTGTCTAAAGAAATATCCATAGCTTGAAAAACAGTCGAGCCTGAAAAAACTTCAGTCTGACATCCGAAAGCAAGGCTGAAGCTAAAACCTCAAACATGAATAATTTATTGACCATGTGTGATGGATCACCACTGAGGTTTCAAAGGTAGCTCAATTGATCTCGAATAATGTAGTAAAATTATTATTATATACAGTAGCAATTAAGACAGAACACAACTCAGTTGGACTCAGAGCACTAAGAGCTGACTAAGGATATGCAGAGATCAGACAGTAGCTGTAGATAACAACAGCCCCCATCTGACATGAGTACAGCCTCTTTATAGAAAAAGCTAACACACAGTGTAGAAATCAAAGAGTGTAGGATTAATCTAGCAGAAGCCAGGTATGTGCAAGCTTTGTGGAAGATCCTGCAGCTGATAAAGCTGACCACAAACTACTGGTTTACTATACTTTACTATACAGTACTATAACCCCACATAAACAACTACACAATGTTCAAAATCAATCCACCACACTCCTTTCTTGTTCTCAACAAACTATTTTGATCGCTTTGAGAAAGCATGTCGAACATTATGGCCGAAGTGATAAGCTCCATCTGGTTAGAATTGCATTGTTTTCCTTGAAATCATCCAGCCACACAAGACATTGATGATGCTCTGTACTGTGAAGGATCTGCCTAGGAGGTAAATCCGGAAAGCTTTCATCGTGGGCTTGATTGCTAAGCACTCTTTTTCCACAATGGAAAACACTGCTCTCTCGGAAGGAACTTCCTACTGTAATATGCAATCGGGTGGTCACATCCTTCATCACATGGCTGGCTCAAGACTGCTCCTATTCCCTGGTCTGAGGCATCGGTCTGCTAGTTAAATAATGAGCATCAAGCTAGTACAGACACAATTAGGCTAGACCAGGCCTAGTGAGCCAGATCTGATACAGCTTTAAATGTGCTCTAGTGCAGACCGGCCTTTAAAAGTTACTCTTTCCGTTGGAAATGTTATCCATTTTCTATTTGTCTTATGAGAAGAACTCTGTACTTCTATGTATGTATGAGTACATGCACTGTGTATATATATATATATATATATATTTACAGAGATTTATGGGAGGGTCATTGGTAGGCTCATCAGGCTTGAGTTAACCATATGTGGCCAAGAAAATGTTATTATTAGCGCCTGATTATATTCAAAAGTTGATTTCATGGAGAGGGCATCCCCCTATAGACCCTCCCCCTCCCTGTTCAACCACAGTCTTACAACCTCAATCCAGCTGGTTTCAAGCTTGAATTTTTTCTACCATTTGCACAAATGATGGGTTTTCCCTTCACTACTCAGAGAACACCATCAGAATCTGCATATTTTTATCATCCACATCATCTAATCTAATATCTTCCACCATAACTGGCCTCCACTTCTAACCAGTTAATTTGGCTCTCAACCTCCACCCCAACTCATCCATCAGTTGTGACAGCAGTTCACTGGCTTCCAAGAAGATCAAGTGTATCATTGGGGACGAAAGACAAATGTCAAGCAACAATCAAATCTGAGGTCATCTACATTACCCAACAAAGCATGTGTCAGTTACCAGGTGAAAGTGCTTAGTGGAGGTCAAATACGTTTATTAGTCTCCATCCAGTGTGGTTTTAATCCAGCACGTGTCCTTATGAGGTATTGTCAACCTACCTCAATCTGTCTTACCTCCAGTGTGATGTTGGACCAATGTACACACTGCAGAGAACATTTTTGTGGTGATTTAATTGGCTGTTTGGCAAATTTCCTAGGAATCATTAAATTTAATGCCACCATTGAATGAAATAATTATCCAATTACTTTGAGGGTGGTGCTTGCAGGAGTCAAACAGTTTCCTCTATACAATTAGTGGTTAATCACAATTATATTGAGGAGGGTGCTCAAGCATCCATAGCCTCACCCTGCTTATCAACCTGTAGTGTGTCCAGGAACAAAATAAAGTATAAAAAGTTCTAGGGACATGGCAGAAGTAGAATGATGAATGTCAAGAAAATGTACCAGATGCTAGAAGTGCTATCAATGCAGTTCTTACCTTGCTAGCTATAACTGACTACAGAGACATTCCTTTGTTTATTTTCCAAAATAATGTGTAAACAAGGTTTCTAGAAGAAGCAGAGACTAAAGATAACTAGAGAAGGAGGCAGAGTTTAGGGTGAGAGAGAAATGGACAATACCCATGTTTGTGGTTGTGACAAAGATAGCAAGCAGCTGTATGTTATCAGTTCCAATAATACCTGCAGCCTTCACCATTCAATTTTTCCATCTCCCCTCTCTATATATTTACCTCCAATGAGCTCTTCTCCCTCCTTTTCCCCTTCATATTTCTACAATCAACTTTCGTGCCCACATAAATATTCTTCTTTAAACATTTAATCAGGCATTTTTATTTTGGGAAGAAAAGCACAAAAACCAACTGATTATCAACACAATATGACAATGATATTCATAGAAATGACATATTTTTGTGGTTTCCTGTCTTGCTTGAACTTGAGCAAGTAACTTGCTTTCCTGTTCTTCATTGCTGTCAGTTTTCCTTCGTGTCTTTCTACTACAAGAGAAAAAATACTAGCCCACAAACCCAGATAATACTATACTCACAGTAAGTGTTGATTCAAAGTAGTGGGCATTATGCTGGCACAGACAAAATTGGGCTATAGATCCTGATTCTAGTCGGCTAGGCTTTAAAAAAAGTTTAATCTGACATGCCTGGAGAGTGTGTTGGTAAGGAATATCAAACCTTTCCCCCCTTTTTTGTAACTTTCACAACTTAATTTTAATTCCTTCTTTATGGTTGACTTTGATACCTAAAGATATCATGTTTCAATAGCTTTCCAATGATATACTTTATGAATGCTAATAAGTCTGTTTGAGACAGATATACTTCCTTATCCTTATCATCTAAAAAATCTTCACAGCGACTGCAACCACTTCCGATTCAGGTGCTGTAACAAACCACATTGTATAACACATGAAATATTTTTCCAGAATAATACCTAGAAGAGAAATGTGGTCAACAAACAAATTTTCTTTACTGAAAAACAAGAATCAGTGGCAAACATTGATGTATAACATTTGACCAAACAGAAAAGCTTCCCACTCATGATGTGCTTATGTGATTCTGTTACACAACCTATTAATGGGAAAAGGTCACAGGCACTCTGTGATTTTATAGGTATATAAAAGTCATCACGGTACAGTTTTGAAGAGAGTGTACGTATCTGTACTGTAAAACTTACTAGCCTTCATAAAGTAGGTCATTGGAAAGCTCTTGAAAAAAAGTTGTTTTTTTTGCTATGAAATGAATAATAAAAATAGTCAGGTCCTTTAAAAAAAAAGGTTAACCTCCTCAGAAAACAACAACATATGGAAAAATAACAACACAAAAAGAACAACAGGATGAAACAACAAGTAAACAATGCAAAGAAAATGATAACACTGCAAAAACAATGATAAACAAAATGACACCAAGAAGCAAGACCAAGCCATGACATAATAGCAATGCTCAAGCTTGTAAAATGATGAGTTCACTAATGCCACATTGTCAGGGAAATCAACAGGACCACTCCCTGACTTTTCAAACAATAACCCACAGCAACCACAACCCACAGCTAATGAATACCACCACAACCCCAAGGACAGGCATTGTGATAATAGACTAGGACTGTTCTAGAGCAATATGATTGGCTAGGCATATCAGGTGACTGTTAGAAAATACCTGTATTGTAAGGCACCAGAGTACCACACACTGGAGTTTTGGATATCAAGGTGTACATCAAGGTGTATGCTTACTTCCCTGACAGGGACAAAGACGCTGGAGTAAGGTCCTAAGTAGAGAGGGCTGAGACTTGGGTCACGGAGATTAGTGGTCTAGGTAGGGTGATTGGTTGAGTAGCCAATCCCTGGAGTACCTAGGCGTCGTGGGGTATTCACCCAGAGGTAGCTAACCGCTCGGGCTACAGGTCAGCAGTACCATTTTCTTATTGAGGAAGAAAGGTTTTAGGCAAGGGTGAAATTTCCCCGACACGCATACATATATCTGTCTGTGTGTATATGCTTATTGTCAAAACTTGTTGAAAATATTTGTAAATTCTCTACTTGCAGTTTACTGAAGTGCAGCAAGCAGACAAACCTAGACTCATGCTGCACAAGTGGACCTCTAGAGCACAAATCCAGCGGTCAAACTCTTCTGCCAAACATTTGTTAGCCAGGTGGAGAGAGAGAGGAGCATAGTTGGAGTAATGTCCTAAAACATGTGGCTGATGGGATTGGAATTCAGCACCCTTGCATTGCAGAGGGTGCAGTTAAGGGAATTGGCATTACTGCAAATGTTCCTCTAAGCAAAAGTTAGACAAACAAAAACAAGAACAACAACAAAAACTAAATAGAAATAATAAATAGTTTCTTTCCAAGCTCTATGCAAAGCACCGCTAACAACTTACAGCTATTATATGTTCAAACACTTGCTCAAGAATTGTGCCATCGATGTTTCATGTCATCAACATGTAAGTGGGGCTGAGGTAATTAGACGAGTGCAAAGTAAAGGTCAATTGGGAATGTCATAAAACTGATGATGACAGTAGCATGATCTGAGAAACCATCCAATTATAGTTATGGTGTAGTAATGCTTTCTTTACAATAACATAAAAATGTTTCTCAAAGTAAGGCTAGAGCATCGAGTTGAAATATCGAGAAGACAATTTAAGTTGATCATTGAGAAAGCTGTTATAATCAGCCAGTTGAAAGCGAATGTTATCTGCCATCTGATTGAGGAACAGCTGCTTGAAAAGCATACAGTGTTGACGTCCGTCTAGTAGAGAAGACAATCTCATTCATTAAGACCGAGGGTGTTCTATCTCCGAGGTCAGTCACTCATTTGGAGGAGCCTATTGTGTGGGCCAAAGGTTTCATGAGGCGGTCCCTTGGTCCCGTACTTGTTTTCCACTGGAGGTACATGAAGTAAGCCGAAGAGGCAGCTTGCCTGTCCTGGTCAAGGGCGGCTATGGTGGTATAGCAGTTTTTGGTCTGGTCTGATGTTATGCTGGTATTGTAAATTGAGCCTCTGCTTGCTGGAACCATATTTGAGGTTGTGATGGTCAGAAGGTTGGCAGTTTGTGGCTGACAACTTTAGTCTCAGTAATAGTTCTCGAAAAGGAATGTTTTGAAGGTCACGGTCACCACTGAATGAGTTGCTTACAACAAAGTTATCAGAACACCAAATAGCCAGACTAAAAGATGGAGCATGACAGTGGTTCTTTTATAGCCTAGCTATGCAACACAAAGATAAAAGTGTTCTAGAACTTTCTAGTGCCCTGTCCAGTCAGCGCCATGTGTTTGACTTGTATTGGTGTTGATAGGAGTTCTATTCATGTAGAGAGCCAGAATGACTAGCCGGTTTGAGTAAAGTGGCTTATGCCACCACAATATAGCCATAGTACAATGTTTTCCGTCCTCCATTTTAAATTATGGTTTATTATATAATTATAGCATGCTCCTTAATTATCACAGATAAACAATAGTACAGACTTTCCCGTCCAACTCCCAGTGAGGACTTGCTTTTCTCTCCAGTCAAAAGGCACTTACAATATTGGTTGGTATAAATGTGTCTAATTGGTAAAGAATAGTCAAACTGCTTGTGTTGTATACGGGCATATCTTTTTTTGGTAACCAGAGTATCATGGAGATGAAGATGGACCAAGGGTGCCCAATACTACCTCCATGCCCCCTTCTGCATTGTCTCAGACAAATGTTGTGAAGTAAGTCTCCTTGAGTTCAACACAACAGACATCTTCATAGCAAAGTGAAAAAAGTGGCTGTTCTTGAGGTGTGCATACATGGTCTTCCTTAAGTTCCTCTGCATGATTTGAGGGGAAATGGTGCAGTAGTATTGGTCACCTTTGGTCCACTCTCACCTCCATGACTCTGGTTATCATTATTGTTATCACAGTTTTTATTCCTAATAAACAACAAACTTAAACACATTAGGCCTATAGAGAATTTTGGGGGGTTCACTGAAGTTTACCCATAGAGGACTAAACTACGTGTAAGTTTCAGAATATCCATGGCTTTTAAGGGGGGAAGGTACCATGAATTTGGCTGTTTTGGGTCAAACCTTTTTTTGGTTTATATCATAGTATAGCCCATGTACTAGTTGTCTTCCAAATTTGAAAGCATTTGGATGCTCTATTCTCAAGTTATGCATGATTTTATCCATGCATATATCTTACTTCAAACTCATTGGCCTTGAGGAAGACTGGTCAGTTTCACGCTAGTAAAGTAAGTCATATCTCTGCAACCCCTTTGCCTATACAGTTACTTTATGGCTCTAATAAAGCCCTTTGCAATTACATTGTTGGTATTCTATTTGAGCATAAATTTGTGAAAAAATTTCCTACTGCACATGGTAGTTAGCAAGTCAGATCACAGTTGTTCAGGAGTTGGTGAAAAAGAGGCATCGCCAGATGCACCTGAATAGGGTGATCACGGAGGAGGACCACGCTAGGGCTGAGAGGGTAACATATGAGCCTGGAGGATTTTTATTACATGCACCAGGATAGTCCTGGTAACACCATACATGTGCAACACACTCTTATTATTTCATGTTTTATGTAGATACTCTTTATAACAGTTTGGTTTAGGTTTTTTACACTGTTTCTCAGTTGCATTTGCTTTTCCTTTTCCTCTTTGACGAGGAGTTTTTGAACCAACTGATGAGGACCAGCCCTTGTTCATTTTATCTGAACATAAATAGGTTCAAAACAACTGTTTTTAAGTTTCTCCTGTCAAACCAGCTTTTATAGGTCTGAGCCTAGAGAACTTGGATGATTTACTCACAACTTGTTTTTTTGGTCCACAAAAAAATAACTCGTTGAAATAATTATTATAACTATAACACTTTTTAAAATACCATTTTAGCTCATTCTCTACTCTACGTATTCATCTAAACAGTTTTTTTGTCTGAAGTATTTATACTCAAATGAATGACAATGAATGACTACTATATTGCAGTGTGCTGTCACCTTAGTTGTTTGTGGCTTGTCACTCATGAATGCGGTTATTCTAGCCCGTCGAAATAGTTGTTAGTACCTGTCAGCTTTGTAAAAAAATTATTTTATGTAATTTCCTTATACTTAATTGGATTTTTGAAATCAACATAGCTAATGAGCTGAGCTATATTTTGATTAAAACATTTGTGTAGGGTATGAAGGATGCAACAGTTATGGCCATTTTAAGATATATCATGAATAATTCATTAGCTATGGTACCTTACCCCCTTAAACATTTTTTCTAATTTATTATCGGATATACACTACACATGTCAGGACATTCCACACTTGCTGTTATTGTTAACTGTACCAATATATACACATTGGTGTCCACCACCACCAACCTCAGCTCAAAATTTAGCTCTACCCATGAAAGCTATAGCTTCCTTCAAATATTTGGCAACAGTTGATGAGGTAATTCATTGTTTGAAACACCTGCAGCATTAACAATTCAGTTGAGGCCATGCTTTACTAACAAAAAATTGAATTTTAGTAGCACATGTTTGCAGTTCCTTATAAATGTTTCACGAGCATGTCAAATTGTTGAGCATGTCCATTTGGCTTTAGCATCCATTTGGCTTTAGCATTGTATATACATATCACCAAACTTATACTAGTATATATATGTGTGCATGCGTGTGTGTGTGTGTATGTGTGTGTGTGTTTGACAGCAACTATAAAAACGCCACATGCTAAAGCTCCATGGAGAAGATTAACTGTTAAGTCTTCAATGATTCTGTGTTACCTATTACCATTATATAGTGCTTTTTACGAGAAGCAAAACTTTCAAGTTTTGGTGGACTTGATCCTAGACATGTAAATTGTGCCATCAAATTATTAATAACCTCCAGTATACTGGTGTTGATTAAAGCCACATCTCTGCACATTAAAAGCTATAGAGTTAGGCTCTTGCCAAGCCATGTCTCTAGCACTATTTTAGTGCTGTGGACAAAACTTCAGAGGTGCCAGATCCCAATTGCCCACCATCAAAAGTATTGCCACATGGTGAAAATATCTGCTGCATTGAATTCAGGCCAGAAGAAAAGGACCAGAGACCACAAGGAAGAATTTCTGCTGAGAAGATGGCTGAAATAGGAAGAAGAGTAGCAGAGCATGCTGTAGCCTCCATTGTACTTACTGCTGGAAAGTTTCAAGACTATTGAAAGGAAATAGCATTTGTACGTAGAAAAATGCATATATCACTGCATAAGAGAAGATGAATTACAGCAATCCTCAGCTCCTTGATTTATACTCGAAAATTATTCCGCCAAAAATTTAATTACAGCAATCCTCGAAGCATTATTTCCTCAAAAAAGTGCTACACAGCATACCAACTAGTGAGTTCTTAATTAATGATAATAAGTGTGTAGTAGTATGATTGAAATAGGTATGCCTTCCCAAAGACCCTCTGTATATGCTCACAAAATGAGTTCAACACGATAATATAGCACAACTTGTAATGGTAAATATCATATAATTATTATATAATATAGCTTGAGCACATCATTATATTTTAACAAACTGTCACTGGACATACTCAACTGATATTGTTCCAAGTGTTAGCACTAATAACCTTTATTTACTAACAGAGCAATAGCTGCAAGTATTGCTAGCACGAGAGGAGCGGTAGCAACAGCAACACACCCAGCCATTGTACCTTGAACTACATTCATTGCTTTTGGAGTTAATGTTGGGATACCCACGTGACCTGCCAGAGCTCCATTATCTCGCTTGTTATCAGCCCATCCATACATTAGGTAGTAATTTCCATCCAAGTCAACGTCTGAGTTGGGTTCAATGCTACCGCTACCAGCAGACCTCCGGGCAATCCTAGAGACACAGAAAAAGTGCTCTACTTATCTTTCAGGGATATTGAAATTAATCCTGAGTATAATATAAACTCTGAACTTATCATTCTGAGGGAGTATAAGGTTGTGAGATGCATGTTCTACTCACGTGCATGATAGCCTTCCATCAACAAGTGAACCCCTAAACAGAGTGACATCTTGATAAGTATCTAGTGTGTTAGTCCTATCACCAGTTGGACCATTCCATGTGTCAGCTGCTACCACAGCCTCCGTATCAGTTACAATGTTACAAGCCTGGACATCAGCATCAAACTGAAAGAAGAAACATTGTCATAATATTATTGTAATGATTCACATAATTAATAGCTTCGACATCAAGTCAAAGCTGTTTCTAAAGTGAACTCTGATACACTTCTGTTGAGCCACAGCAGCTTGCAAAACAGGTCTTCTGCAGACCATTTTGAAGAGCAACATGTATTACTTAACTATATTTTACTTACTACTAGCTAGTGAACAGGCACCTAATGGTCCAACTGGAGGTGAGGTGGGAACATTGGCTTGCAAAAAGGTTGAAATTTGGGGGGGGGGGGGGGGGGGGGGGATTTACATGGAACAAAAATGAGTTCTATCAAGTTCAAACTTCTTGTATGTAATTCTTATCTTCTTATCCACCCTGCCATACAATAATAATTCTAAGCTGTAATAGTGGGAAGGTTTCATGGATGCATATTTTTACTCATAAAAGTTGGGTCACAATATTAAGCCAAGCAGAGCCTTGCCTTACATTCAGTCCTTCAATTCTGTTCCATTTCATTCCATTATATTGCAAAACATGGAAATGTAACAGAATGTAATGTGAAAATAGCAACACAGCATTGGACCAATGTTTTCATAACACTGATGTTTTGGGGTATGAAAGGCATACATTTGCTAAAATCTGACCCTCTTTCACTCAGGGATGATCTGAAGAGATCTTGAGCTGTGTCAATAATTTTGAGCTGTACCAATATAACTATTGGGATATCTAGGAACTGTGTGCTACATTTGGATTAAGCACTCTAGCAAGAATGATGTTTGTTTGTTTCAAAAGACTCATATATTATCACTTTGGGCATGCCATGATGATTTTCTCAAGATAATTAATGCTTTTGAGACAATAATTCACGTCTTAGTGTGCCTACATGCAAATTTCTAGGCCACATTTAAGGGAAACAAGCGACGAAACAATTTCTTAGGCATGGTCACTTGTTTGGAAGGAAAAATTATGAACATTAGATATGATGACACTGACCTAGATGAACAGGACTTATCCATCTCTATGTAACTCTTACACCTTACACAGGTTATTGCATCATGATATCCATCATAAGATATAAAAGTCAGATAAGCATATTGTACATCATAAAAATGTATCAACTATGAAATAAATATAACATGCCATCTTTATTTAGCTCAAATAGAATAGTTTACTGGCACTGCTGACCTTAACAAAAAATTTCAATTCTTGTGCCCAGTGTAAATAAAAATGGAACAGCCTTCTAGCCTCTTTGAGCATAGGATGAGGTGAAGAAGCCATAACAAATGAAAACTCAAGAAGTGAATTGGCAACTTAGCTCACAACTTTTCTTTCAGTATAACACATGAATTCTGAGGCTAGATCTATTTTTTTAAGATGGGTGTGGCAGGACAACCAACTTTTTTAAGGTGTATGTGTGTGGGGGTTGGGTAGGGGTTAAAAATGTGGTGCTTTTAAGGATAACTCTTTTGTGGATAGTAACCCCGTTTCTGCTGAACCACCACTATTGGATGGTAATGCATCTAGTCGTCTATCTGTTGGTTGTTGGTTGCTTTCCCCAACCCTCTCTTTTCAGCTTTGTTGCCACCTAACAAAATGAGAAAAGGTTGTAAGACATAGTTACCCATCTGACCCAGATGATTTTGAACTACATGGCAGGCATACCTAGAGAAAACTCAGACATGAATTATGATAGCTACATCACAAGGACAGAGATACATGGTCTCCAGGACCATGATGGTGATGTGCAACAAGAGAACTCACCACAAGTACAGAGAATACTTGTTAGCAACAAGCTAACAAGCAGCTGGTGCAGTAGTTACTTGCTTGAAAGCATCCTTCACAGCCACATCCTCACTATCTCTGTCAGCTCTACCTACTCCCATTCCTGAAACTACTTCCTTTCCATGCAGAAAAATAATATCATATATAATTGCAAGGGGAAGGTTCTATTTTATTGACTCCAGATAAACATTATCAGAACTAAAGGAATAAATTACAGGAGAAAGGTATTGTAGATTTCTTCAAAATCTTATTTACTCCTGCAGTGCAATACACTATTGTAAGTATGCACCAAAAATACTGTATGCATGCATAAAGTACCAGGGTGATGACCATACCTACGCAAGCAACCATGACTGGATGCATGTATAAAGTACCAGGGTGACCATACCTATGCAAGCAGCCATGACTGGATGCATGTATAAAGTACCAGGGTGACCATACCTATGCAAGCAGCCATGACTGAATGCATGTATAAAGTCCAGGGTGACCATACCTATGCAAGCAACCATGACTGGATGCATGTATAAAGTACCAGGGTGATCATACCTATGCAAGCAGCCATGAGATTGGATGCATGTATAAAGTACCATGGTGACCATACCTATGCAAGCAGGCATGTATAAAGTACCAGGGTGACCATACCTATGCAAGCAGCCATGACTGGATGCATGTATAAAGTACCAGGGTGACCATACCTATGCAAGCAGCCATGACTGGATGCATGTATAAAGTACCAGGGTGACCATACCTATATAAGCAGCCATGACTGGATGCATGTATTAAGTACCAGGGTGACTGTCCCTATGCAAGCAGCCATGACTAGATGCATGTTTAAGATACATGGATGACCATCCACATGCAGGCAATCTTGACTGAATGAAGAGAAGAGCATTGAAGGTATATTAGCCACCATCATTGCACTTGGTTTTGTTGGATGAAGTGATGAAATTGCATTACACAATTAAAATACAATTTATGATATAATAACTTAAACAAGTTCTGCTGAAATATAAAAGGCTTCAAACAAAAAAGCATGGATGACAAGTGACAAGTGATTAAAGATTATTCTGAAGGAGTGGCCAAATCTCTCAGTGAAATCAAATTCAAGACCAGCTGGTTGGTGGATAAAGTCAGGAAGCGTATGTCATTGGCTAAAGTGCATATCTACATGGAGAGGCTGGTATATAGATCTTGAGAAAATTAGTGAGATGTTCATGAAAGTTATACCCGGAATAAATTTACAACTGGGATGAAACTGGTCTCCACTTTATATTGCTTCCAACTTTCACGTACACTTCGAGGAATGATCAGAGACAACATACTAATGGAACCAATGCACAAATGCAAAAGAGTTTGTGGCACTAGTAATGTGTACTAAGCTCTCAGTGATACTGCAACTCATAAAATTCACTTGGCTATGATTAGTAAGGTTGCTAACCCTTGCTGTTTTCGAGTATGCAAAAATTTCTCCCGTAAAATCAATTACAGCAATCTTACAAATGTAGTTCCAAGATTTATTCCTTCCTGAAATAAGGAATAGAACATGTAGGAACATAGTGTTGGTTACTGACAATAATTGTAGATCCCACGATGCAAATTAACCTGCATTGTAAGGTCCACAAGTCAAATGGGTCCTTCTTCCACCCAAATACATTTCTGTTCACAAGCCTATAGATCAGAGTGACACTGCTGCACTAAAAAGGAACTCCAAGAGCAAGCTTCTAAGTGTCATGGTGAAAACATTGAGAACTATGACCAGCTGCATGCTTGTCTACCTGCAACTGTGTGGGGGTTAGATCATGCCTACCTAATATTTTGGATGATGCAATAATGACACATGAAGAATGGGATTCCATGTCTCAGGTTATTCTGTCTAATTGCTGGCTTAAGTCTGATATCCTACTGTTGGTTACCAGCTGCATCAGTGTAAAGGAACTTAACCATCAACCTTAAAAAGGACCTGCTGTTGAAGAACTACGCACTTTTTGGGGAACCACAAACTTCTCTAAATCCCAGAATAAATCCTTCTAGGGTGCATCTAAGATGAACAACCACACCACAAATAACCAGCAAACTTGAGCTGAACTTTAAGCTCTGCACTTGCAGTCTAAAGTGGACTCCGCTAGCATAGTAGGAACACTAGACAGATGGTAGCTTGAACCAGACAAGCAAACAGAGCCACAAGATAGAAGTGCAGTTAACATTATAATGGTATAGAAACTTTTTTGCATGACTGCAGTACTAATGAGGACAAGACTTCAAACATGCTCACACTAAAATCTATCACAAATGTCTGCATCCATGAGAAAATGAACTATTTGAGACTTGCTCTATCCTTTAGCTGCAACTCATACTGAAGTACAGTCACATTCTGATATGACAATGGACTTATAGTTTATTATGTGTACACCTGTACAACATAATTATTGGGTTATATTGTGAGTTTCTCTAGTAGTCCATTCTCCCATCTGGTACCCCTCTGCCCATTGGTCGTCAATTAGGGAGAACACACTGTACCACATTTACAAAGACATCATTGCCATCATCATTCTTTGTTGATCCGATAAACAATAGCCTTCAAACTTGTGGCACAAGATCCACTCATAGGGACAGTCCCATTTAATCCAGATATGGATCTTGTTAACTGTCTGGCTCACTTCAGGAAAGAACAATAGGCTATATATAGTAGTGCCTTCAGGCAACAGGGACACAGTCAAGAAATCAGAGACTGCCCCAGACATTTGTACAGTTGGAGGCTATGCATCTACATGAGTACACTCACCATGCTACGAGTAGCAGAGAAGCCGACACCCACCCATGCCTGTGCAGTGGCCTCCATGTATATATCAATGTATGCATTATCTCCAGCATTGATATCGATTCCCACATAAATAGCACAGCTAGCTCGTGCACAACCGTCAGGATTACGAAGAATGGTCCTGTAAGCATCAGGGCTCCTCGTCTATTACACATAAGCATTACTATCATTGTCATCACTGAGATGTCATAAGTGAAGGTCTAACTCACTGGATTAGTCACTGCAGATGATCGATTGAGGGTCACAACCTAAAAAAGAAAGAAGGCAATTGATGCAGGTGTTAGTATGCGATGCTATACATGTTATAAACATCATGAACAATTGCAACAACTGAATGTTGTTCTGGCTATTAAATTATGAGTTGTTGAACTGAAGAACTCCACACTCACCTTGTATAAATGCCTGGTCTAGTTCTAAACCATGTACTCTCTATGAATAAGTCTGGAAATAATCTCTTATAGAATACAGGTCAACAGTATATAGCACTGACCTTTTGTAATGTTCATCACTTATCAGTTTTACTGCATATTCTTGAAAATATACTGCTAGTATTAAAAAAAATTATGTGACATAATGAGCATGCACAGCTGATCTCAATAATCTGTGGCTGGCTTTGGATTAGGCATAAACTTGCACCTTTAACCAGCTGTCAAGCACCAGCACATCACATTCTCCCAGTCACTCTTTATATACATAGCTAGTTCATGGCCAACAAACACTGGCACAAGAGAGATTGTGTGGAGTGATGAGCCTGAACCAAGTTCTAAACATGCTAATCTTCATTTAAATTAGTTGGTTGGTTGTTCTTTGTTGTTGTCGTCATAAAGGTCAGAGAAAGGGGTTGCTAGAATGCAACTTTCTATCTCTGGATGTAAGCCATGCACTTTCTAGTGCTGCTTCAGCTGCCACCTCTCTCAGCCTTAATCAGTGTATATTGTCATCTTCACTGTAATACAACACCATTGAGGACCCACAGATCTTGAATTATTTTATGATGTCCTTTGCAACCTGTGCATGTATGGTGCGAACACAAGCCATGAAAACAGAAGATGAACAATATTTTATTCGGTCATCGATGAGTGAAAAGTTGGATGCCCACAGGCTGCACATCTTTTATAACCCACGAATCATAAAATTAATGCATACTGTTGTGATAGTAACTTCAGTAGAGCAAGCTAGCATCAACAAGAACAAACAAAACTTACAGCTGCATTCAGCAGGCCATAATACCTTGGCTGATCTCGGACAATAGTGAACCTATAATTACACCACAATAATAGCAATAAACAATAAAAGCGAAATATTCATTTGTTTGTTTACTTTCATAATAATTATCATGTGTGTGTGTATATGTTGTATGTATATACATTAAAAAAACCAACTCGACTGTTAGCAAATGATAATTATCTACATTATCTAATGTATAACTGTTATAGCCATTAATTTGTTTTTGTCTCTCACTCGAGTAGCTTCCAAAATAAAACAAAACCTTTGTCTTCCATTTTAGTCATTCTCAATGGCAGAAAAACATAGAAGTTTCTTGTCCATTGACACATCAGGTTCTTGACTAGAAGGATGATGCAATTGTAGGACAATGGAAGTTTGCAGAGAAGAAGAGAGATCCAGGTTTGATTCTTAGTTCTAAAAAAATCCAAGCTTTTTCCTGGAGTATCTATAGATTAGCTAGTTACATTTTGTCTTAGATAGCAAATAAGTTGTACTTGCCAGTGAGCTATACATTAAACAGATCAGAGCCTGTTTACTATATGGCAAATATTGGTGTTTTCATCATGATGCCTGTATTCCAGTGTGGATGCTCGTCAAACTTGGCATATTGTGAACTAGCACCTGCACCAACATTATCTACATTGTGACTTTCTACCATGTTAGAATCATGGGGACAGTTATTAAAAATAGTTTATTTCACTCATTCTTATATAGATACAATATAAGCTCTCGCCATGTGCTTAATTGAATAGGACATCATACTTTTGCACATGATTCCTTCCATATCTGGCTCAGCTGACTTAATTTGCATGCCCATTGCTAAAGGTATGGCACTTCTATAGCGAATATAGCCAATCAAGCTGCCCAACTGAGTGCTGCATATGTGTGTAAAAGTCACTTTTGACCAGACACATAAGAAAGCGGTTCAGATTTCAGTTTTTACATGGAATTGTCACATATGAATATATATACGCACATGAAGTTGACATATCCATTTGATCCAGATGGAGCTGTCCAATTGAACTCCTGTGTGGGCAAATCAATCCTTTCTCCATTCTTATGAGTTACAGTTGTCTGTGTGTAAAATATAATATTCCTGTTCATAATTACTCCATAACAATTCTACCATAAAAACTGTCAAACCCAACAAAATAATATTATGCATTTTCTATCAAGATAATTAGAATGCATTTTGAGAAAAGACAGATAGATAATATAATTATTGTATCTTTCACTCTATAGGAATTGTTGTATATATAGTAAAATACATTATCTATTAATCTGACATACCATTGTAGGGACTCCAGTGCACTCAAGAAATTGTTGCAGGTCGGGGTCGGTTATGCCAAATGTTCCTATTTGACCACCAGTTTGGTCCCGGGCTTGCACTATGAATCCCCTGAAAGGTTTCTCCCCTCGAACCATAACTACATTGTAAATTGAACACCATGTAACAACATTCTGACTGGAAGTAACAGTGATAATAATCATTTCAATCAGACCACACAGGAAATTAACAGACTTTCTACCTTTCCACAGTGCTCCTTTCGGTGGGAAGAGGAAAGAGGAGAAAAATGTAGTTGTGTTCACCACACCAGCAGAGCTGTGCACATATTGGTCCTCCCCCTCCCCTCCCCTTATCAACTGAGCTTTCCTTGAAAATGATTATACTTTATGCACATGAAATTTATGACCCTAATGCATATACAAGAGAATATTTGCCAGTCTAAGTGTTTCTAAGGCCCAGAAACAACTCTACAGCTTTCAGCACTAAGTAAGTGTGCCATAGATATCATTTAGCACAGAGAAAAGAAATTGCTAGCTAGTGAACAAAATTAATGGTGCTCTAAGCTTTAGCTATTTACCTTAGCATTGAAATGGTATTTATCAATTGGATGGTCAGACAGAACAACATTGTCACTGCCAATTCCAAGTTTTTTGCCCATAAATAGTATCATAGGTGACATAGTACTTATTAGGGTCACATCTATTATTCGTCAGTACCATTTCCATTTGGTACCCAGCTCGATGTAGTAACTAACCAAGGTAGTGGTCATGAAGTTCTGGTTTTGTCTTGCTCTCTACAAAACAGAACCAGTGTGGAAGGTAAAATGATCTAGCTATTTAGTGTCTAGATTGCTAACGGTAACTGACCAAATACTTGGCTATGAACTTTGCAAACTAAAAGAAGCCCAGAATGGGGGGGGGGGGGGGGGGGGGGGGGTCTCAAGTTACTTTGTCTTTCTGACAAATCATGGTCACAGGCTAGTTACATAACTAGCTAGCTAACCGCTCTTGGTGTCTGTATTTCAACATGAATATCGCACATCAATATTCCACCTTGTCATAATGTATGTTAAGTTTATAAGGTAATACTATATTATGCCATACCACAGAGATTCAGCTACAGCATATTGCAGGGGATATCTGACAGCCTAAGTGTTTCACCACCACAAAAGCATGTGTATAGATTTTAGCATTAGGCAAATTTGCATAGAAACAGTTTAGCTCTACAGGAGAGATATCGCTAGCTAGGTAGTGACTAAAAGCTGGCTCACATTAGGTCTTCGCATCACATTGCATCACGTCATGTCGCATAACTTCTAGCTGTTCACAATAATGGAGTCTCCACTTGAGCAAACTTGAACTTTCACCCAACCAGAACCCTGCCCATTAATTAACAGATGCCAGCACTCATGTCATTCGTACATCCGGTAAAGTTCTCACTGCATCGATAAGCCTGTTGCAGCTTTGAAATAACCAGCTTTTACTGAAAATTCAAAATAATGCACACCAGAATGATGCAATCGACAGGTCGCAATGCTGCTTGAATAGAACTCTAATCTATTCAAGCGATATAATGTGGTGTGATGCGATGCAATTTTGTGTCACAATATTTTTTAAATGACGTTTCACATTGCATCGCTGAGTATTGTGAATCACCCTTAATGGAGTAATGGATCGATAGTTCTAGGCTTTAGCTGGGTTGATGTGGTAGTTTTTTTATCAACGAACAGCAAATCTAGGATGTGCTAGTGGATTGTAGACAACATAGTGCATATTAGGGTCACACTCATTCTTCTGTCAGCAAAATTTATAATTAGTGCCGAGTAGAGAGTGGTAACCAGAACAATGTTTTTGTTGTATCCTGCTTTCTAAGAAGCAGAACTATCACAGAAGTTAAGCTGGCCAGTGTTAGGTAAGCAACTAAAAGCTAGGCTATCAAATGCCTGACAATTCTATCTAGAAGCTCAGATTGTGGGTTCTGTGTTACTTTGTTCTTCATCACAATTATGACCATAAGCCAAAATAGTCAGATCTCGTTATTATTTTGGTATTAAAAATGGTGATATTTATAGCTACACTACTTGTGTATTTGATTCCAGACTATAATTAATAATAAAACCCATTTGTTCTTCAAGCTTAAAAAAGTGAACCAACACAATAAAACACAATGCGACTTTCTAAGGTGAAATAGTAAGTAATAATTATTCCAAATGCTAGTGGCTATCCATAGCTATGTCGACAAGAAGTACTCCTGTCAAAACATCAATCCTGGGAAGTGTATGGAAAGTAATGAGTGAATGTTGCTGGTGGGAGCTATGTGTGTGTGTATGTGTGCGTGTGCATATGCACATGTGTAGTTCACATTTACTGCAGGGAACATAGCTAGTGTGTGTAATCTGAATACAATTTTACAAATATTTACACTCGTGTCATGAGTTGATCTCCAGTAGGTACATGCAGAAAGTGTTCTATTTTACACTCAAACTCCCATTATCTGGATACCCCCCCATCCTGGCACATCCACCGAAAACCCTCGCATTGTATCGTATCTTGTGTATTGTGTGCAGTCCCTCGAAGCATATGTTTTTACAGCTGTACAGCTGTACAGTCTAGTTTCTTGTCGGTGAGCAATTCTTGCTTATGTTCATATTTATAGCTTGTACCTGAAGATGTTTGAGATAAGAATAATGCCGAAGGCGTCCCCAACAGTTGAAAAGGGAAAGAGTCCATGACAGATGATTCATTTGTGACACTTTTAATGCTCGAAAAATCGCACTGCTATGGCTGGAAATCTTCTTCTTGTGAAAAAAATGGCGTGACATTACTCGGCTAATACAAAAATTACTGAGGTAAATCTCCATCATCCCTTTATAAATGAGAATGTTTTCATTGAATTCAGTCAGTATACATGTGCAGTTTGTACACATACTATATATGTGCATGCATTTGAATACGTGTAGGGATTAGCCTAAAAGTTCAAGGCAAATATCGGAAAATGTGTGGTGATCCCAGATAGGGCCACTTCTGAGTTACAGGCAGTCCCGATCCGAGGCAGCCCAGATAAGGGGAGTTTGAATTTTTGTCATTTAGTATAATTATAGATTTATCTTTCTATCAACTTTATTTCAACAACATACTTGGGTCCTTCTCTTCAGTGCAGAATAATGCAATTCCAAAATTGTCAGCTACTGTATATACTTTTAATTACTAACCATAATAGGTTTCTCCAGCTGTGTAAGAGTACAATGTCTTTTCAGATTCCAGGGTTAGGTCAGTACTGATGAAGTAGCCACCGTCCCCATTCTGCTTCATATGAGGAGCATCAGGTGGTACTGGCACCAACCCTTGGCAAACGGCTGCAGGCGGTCCTCCCGGATTACCATGAACCATTCCAATAGAGAGGGTTAAAGCGTAAAGAAAAGTAAACAGAGCCATCACAACGTTTCTACAAGTAGAACTAGTAGTACAATAAGAAGTGTTGAAAATCTCAAATATCGTTACCAAAGTGACGGAGTGCGTGCCAAATCCCCTACAAGCCGCGCATGCGGAAATCTTCCGCACACGCAGGTCCGAATATTGCTAGCGAGAGAGATCTAAAAGACTCTTGATTTAATCCCAGATATAAAATGTTGATATCAGGTCAGACCCACGTGTGTAGAAGGTTGAGTACCATTTACACAATGGTGAATATAGTATTTACCACATCATTAAAATAATCTAGGTTAGAGGACCTAGTTTGCTTTTTACAATGTGTTTCATCAGGCTACTCCAAACTTGATAACAAGCTGTGCAAAGGACTATGTAATTTTCATACTTACATTGTTAACAGGCTTCAACCACCTTTTAGCAAATCGAGACTTGCAGCTGTAGCTGGAATCTTTGGACAAATGTTGAATAGAACTCTGAAGCTATTTCAGGATTATTGTCATTAACTCAATCAAGCTTGCTTGCATGCAGATTAAATAACCAGTTCTCATTTCAACCTTTCTGAGTTCTTACTCTTGGACAACTCCTACCAAAGTCCAGGAGATTCTAGATGATTATCGACCAAAACATCTACTGGCACTAACTGATTTCTGTAGTAATAAGAACAATGGAAGAAGTGGAGTCCCAGAAGTTTGGATTTGGACTTTGCATTTCAACAGTAGCTAGTTCTCCATCACTCAACTATAATGATGATAATAATAGTAAAAACTGCGGAAAAATAATAATTTGAAACAAGAGTTTTTAACAAAAAACCAATATACATGTATTATGATTACTCTCATACACTTTACGATTCATGTTAAAATCAGCTTTGCTGTTTGAAGCCGATGTTTCAACCAAAATACTTTGGTGTCCTCAAGACAAATTGGCTAGGACTCTCTCGGTGACTATAATCCAGATAGAACAAAGGATAGAAAAAGGAAGATAATAATAATTATGATTTTGGGCCACTATCCATTGATGATCACTTTCCCACCCACTCCCTGCATCTCATTTTCTAAATCAAAAGTCAATTTGCACTAATGAAGACCGAAGTTTTCAGTTGAAAGGTCGGCCTAAAAAACCAAAAAAATTATTTAAAGATAAATCTTAAATACATTTGGTTGATTTTAAGGAAACAAGGCAATACCCATGTAAACCAACACCATTTAGAAGAGACCCATTTGCCCCAATGATATACTGTTTTTATAATGATTGGTGTACATGATATTAAATTGTAAATGGTCATATAACTGTTGTTATGACATGGGTATAGTAGGGCTTCCTTTTAAACTGGATTTCTTTGGATGCACATGTCAAGTATTGTTAAGTGCAATACAATAATTACCATTAAAACCTAAGTAGAGTGGAACCTTTGAATAATGGACGAGTGTGGACATACCTCTTTGTCCATTATTCGGAGGTTATCCTTTATTGGGGCTTCTTTATTAACCTTATTCTCTCTGTTGTAGGTGATGCAGACACCAGCCAAAAAAATATACATTATCTGAGTTTGTTTTCTATTCATGTATGGTAGTTTGTGTGACATGGACAGTGTGATTAATCAACTTGAACAATAGCTTCATCAAAGCATCCATGGCTCTCTTTAACATTTTCCAGTGACTCATTTTATTTTTGGGGGAGGTGGCTATAATTTTTTTATCTTCTACATCAGATTGATTTTTGTCAGCAACTTCTGTTTCAACTAAACTTTAAGTAGTTTTCTTCCCATGTGTCATTGTCAGGGAATGTATTCTTGGTACCCTTGGGTCATCTAGACCGAACCACAGAATACTCCCTGCGATGCCTAGCTCTACTCCCTTAGCTAGACCACTTGTTTATTCCCATCAATCTGACTTAACAACATTTGATAGAATAATATAGTCCCGTAGAAAATCACATCCTAGTCAGAACTCCTCAGTTCTGTCTAACAGGCTATCTTATATCTTATTTTAGATCACGAGGTTCGACTGTCCAATCAGACCTTTCCATCTGTCCTTCCAACCTTCTGTTTCTCCGTATACATAGGTGATGTAACAACTACTGTGTATTGTGTAATAATTACATAATAATACATTTCTGGTATCATGTTGTAGTTCAAGTCATGGAAGGTTGTTTCCATGACATCTCCCCTTCCTCTAGTTGAGAACACTGTTCTCTAGAGAGTCCATCCGCATTTCCATTTTTCCGTCCCGCACGATAAACCATTGTATAGTTATAGGGCTGAAGGGCCAATATCCATCGGGCAATTCTTCCATGGCTGTCTTTCAGTTTAGAAAGGTGCACAAGAGGGTTGTGGTCTGTCTCTATGCGGAAGTGTACTCCTTCGAGATACACCCTGAAGTGTTTGACCCCCTCCACTATTGCCAACCCTTCTCGCTCAATGGCCGAATACTTGGTTTCTCTGGGAAGTAGCTTTCTGGAACCGAAGGCAATTGGATGCTCCTCGCCTAGTTCGTCCCGCTGACTTAACACATACCCGATCCCACAACTCGAAGAGTCGGTTTGCAGTATGAATTCCTTCCCCCAAATAGGTGGGTGTAGAACTGGTTCTTGAGATAATAATTCTTTCAATTTTTCAAATGCCTCTCTTGCCTGGTCCGTCCATATCACTTTGTTTGGCATATCCTTCCATGTTAGGTTCGAGAGGGCGGTGGCTATTGTCGAGAACGATGGAATAAATCTCCGATAATAGCCACAAAGTCCAAGGAATGCTCGTACTTCCCTCTTCGTTTTCGGGGTGTCAAAGTTCTTTACTGCTTTCACCTTGGCCTCCATCGGTTTGATTTGGCCTCTTCCCACCACATGGCCTAGATAGGTACAGGTGTTGCATGCAAACTTGCACTTTTCTTCTTTTATTCTTAGTCCTGCTCGTCTCAATCTCGTGAACACTTCTCGTAAGTGGGTAATGTGGTCTTCCCAGTTTCTGCTGTGAATAATGTCATCCAGGTAGGCACTTGCGTACTCCTGAGTGTCGTCCAAGACCTGATCCATCATTCGCTGGAAGGTCGATGGGGCAGATACTAGTCCAAATGGCATTGTGGTGAACTCGTATTTGCCCCACTGTGTTATGAATGCTGTCTTTTCTCTGCTTGACCTTTCCATGGGCACCTGCCAATAGCCTTTTGTTAAATCTATGGCGGTAATCCATTGTGAGTTTCCAATATTGTCAATAAGTTCCTCTATCTGGGGTATTGGATAGGGGTCGGATTGGGTGATCATGTTCAATTTCTGAAAATCAATGCAGAGCCTCTTCGATCCGTCCTTTTTTGGTACTAGCACCACTGGGGCGGCCCAGGAGCTTTTGGAGGGTATGATGATGTTCTGCTCTAGCAATGTCTTTATCTCCTTTCGCAGGAATTCGTGCGATGAGTGTGGTAGGCGGTATGGTGGGAGTCGGATGGGGGATGCGTCCCCGGTGTTGATGGTGTGCTCCACCACTTCTGTCCTTCCAGGTACGTCGCTGATCACCTCACTGAACTCGGCCTTCAGTTGTTGTAATGCTTCCTTTTGATAGGGCTGAAGTTGATTCAGATGCTCCTCCCATTGTGGTGTTTCATTGGGTTCGGGGTCGCTTGGTTCATTGTCCACGGCTAGCAACACGGCTGGCATTGGAGAATGCCACTCCTTCATTCCGTTCACATGGAAGGTTCTCAACCGCTTCGACCCCTCCCCCAAATCTACTTGGTAAGTTACATCTGTCAACTTCCGGGTAATTATTACCGGCCCTCTCCATTCATTCTGGAGTTTGCTTGTTCTCCGTGGCTGAAAAACCAACACAAAATCTCCCACATTGAACTCTCTCTCGGTAGCCTTTCTATTATGGTACTTCTGATGGGCCTGCTTAGCTTGTCAGGGTGATATTAGCACACCAGGACTGGTGGTGGTGCTGACTCCTATTGTGCTAAATCACCATTGCTGTCATCATAGTACTAATTGGTGGAACAATGTCTGTTGAGTATTAAATGACAGTTTTGTTGATGTGCTCAAGCTATAATATGTTTTTATGGCGATAGTTAATCTCATTTTTTCAGGGCAGATACAGAGGATATGCAGATCTCCCCTCAGGTATTTCTATATCAAAATCATGCATTCCTACTGCTACATACTCATTATCATCAATTATGAACTCTCTAGTTGATATCCTCGATAGCACTTTTCCTAAAGTTTTCGAGGATTGCTGTAAGAACCAGGATTGCTGTACCTGAATTTTCTCTACCTAAGTAATGTATACATTTTACTACAGACGAACACTACTTTCATTTGTAAACTTTCCAGCAGTATTTTAGAGGGCAAGCTACACCATGCTCTGCTGCTCTTCATCCGATTTCAGCCATCTTCTCAGCAAAAACTCCTTCATTATGGTCTCTGGCCTTTATCTCTTGGCCTACAGCAGATATTTACAAGTTTGCAGCCTCTATTGAGATTCATGGCACTACTTTTGACAGTAGGCCACTAGGATCTGGAACCTTTGAAGTTTAGTTCACAGCACTAAAATAGTGCTTGAGGCATGGCTTGGCAAGAACTTAATTCTAACTGTTCATGTGTATGTGTAGAGATGTGGCTTTAATCAACATCAGTACTGAACGTAATTCGATGGCACAATTTATTAAGTCCATGAAAACATCGAAAGTTTACCATCTCGAAAAGATCTGTATAGAAACAACTAAAAAGTACCAAACAAAAACAACTTAAAAGAAGAGCAAACCTTACAAATTAATAATAACAACAACGTTAACATTATTTTTAAAAAATTAAAGGAAGCACTGTACCACAACTAGTTGGATGACTTCCTTACCAGTTACAATCATGTACATCAATATTGTACTGCTCTCAAAATAAGTTTAGTAATTACTGTAGATGATTCGAGAAAAAGGCAAGCCCTCACTCCGGAGTTCGAGGAGAACATTTGGCAAACACACCCTCAAGTTCATATCTCAACTAAAACTCACATCGGTAGCTTTTTAGCTTTGCTGATTTCTCTTTTAATTGTCAAAGCTTCAACCAAAATATTTGGGTTGAAACGTCGGCAAAAAAGAGATGAACAATCATAACCAAAAAATTACTAAAATATAAATTAATGAAGTATTTGATGTCACAATTCTAGACATGCACACTTACAAACAAATTGACAAAAATATATTTGAACGAAGTATTAGAAGTCACATTTTTTTGGCAGGTATTTGAGAACATACAGTATTATTAATAGCTACAACAGCTACAAATTGTTAGTAGTACCTTTGATCAACATCAACAAAGTATAATATGTTACCATGAAACCGCCATACATTAATCCAAACATTCATATTTTCTTGCAAAGCTGCTGATTTTTTGCAGAGTGTATTAGAGACTTTTGAGCTATATATTTTACCATATACCATAATGCACACTTGATAATGTACATAACTTTAAGAATGTCTCTATTATCTACCAGATGCAGGCACCATTTTTTCAGGCCCCTCATTCAAGAAAGTAAATTTCTAGTTAGTTAATTTGAGGAAGTCTTTGTAATTCATTATGTCAGCATTATAAAAATATATAACATTGCAATAACTTTCTAAATCATATTCTCTAGATGTTTCGACAAGATGCTCCTCTAGCCTTTATCAGGAATAAATGAGATGAGCATCTAATTATTCCTGATGAAGGCTAGAGCATCTAGTCAAAACGTCGAAAGAATACAATTTGAAGTTGGTTATTGAGAAAGTTATTATGTTATTAAATGAACTCTGATCTTCCACTGGTCAACTATAATTATACACATACAACAACAAACACAAAAAACAACTTGAAACAAAAACAAAATGGATTTACAAACAACTATATTTAATTGCTTATTAAAAAAGGAAAGCCATGTGGAACTCGAAGACACTTTACCAATCCAATAGACGGTTGCTTGTTTTTAAATCAAACACTTTGTTCTACCATATATTATGTATTGAAAATAAGGTAAGAAATTATAAAGAGTGGGGTGATGGAAGAGTGTGCCCAGATTCGGTATCCAAAACACGTGCTCTGTATTTGATACTCAAACTACTAGCTACCTGGCAAGCTAATTTGGAGAGGTTACTGAAATGCTTTAACACAATTTTAAAAAAAAAGGAGGGGAGGGAGAGATTTGTGCTCCAAAGGGATTCTTCTGTTTTTTCTTAGGTACATTTTGTAACAATACCTTATCATGTTTCATCTGTAGAATCCACACACTCAACAGTATCGTAATATAGGGAAGTAAGAAAGAAGCAACTGACAACTAATATACACTGTATCACAAACATCCAACAAATCTAATATTCACCTGAACCAGCTTTGATTTCCCCATCCATCTGCATGCTCAACACAAGATTCCTCATGAAAACATCCAGAAACTGAGTAGAAAGAGTGAGAATACACATTGATGACAGGAAACATTTGTAGGCATACTATCTGAAATGAATAGCCACACTCAATGCCATCTCACTCTTCAGTCCTCTAACAACTTTGCAGTTAGAATATACTCAAGTTGGAGTGTATATGAACTTGACAAGTAAATTCCAACTGATTGACAGAAGAGACAATAGAGATATTCTTATTTAATACTCAGAAGGAGAGGACACTGCTGTCACTCTCATCTTCTCCCATCATAAAACTCGGACACTCATGTCACCAACTGGAGTTCTGCTATCATAATGTATTCAACAATTATAGATTGTCTGTAAAACAATGTTAGACATATGGGGGGAAATTGATCAGACAATGACTGCAACTGGAGATGGCCTCAACAAAAAGCAGCTCACCTATCACAAGGCAGTAAACATTGTGAGCAGTATTACCAATGCTGATCTGAGGATCCTCAATATCAGAAGATGCTTTTTTCAATTCCTCTTCACATCTTGAGACATCGAAGGAGTAAATTGGGAAGGATCAGGCAAAGTCTTCACAGATATCTGGCCTCCAGTGTCTGGGTCATGGTAGTGCTGTAAGCATGCAAAAAGTTCTTGTTAGCATCTTGGTAGTCACAATCCAGCTCACAACCAGGGAACTGGTCTACTTTGTTGATGCAGATGTGGATCCTCTGCAAATTGGCATTGTCCAAGACATGCAGGGTCTGCTTCTAATTGGCATCTCACCCAGCTGCTTGGAAAGCTGCAAAGGTATGCATGGGCAAATCCTTGTGATCTTGGTGGCAATGTCTATGTAACACTGCTGACAACCCTAGCATTATGTTTCTGGTAGATGCATGATTGCAGAAATTCTCAGAATACTAAAGGCTGACAAGAACTTGTGTATTTTCTTTATCCATTATGGAAAATAAATACTTAGCTGACTGTTAAAAATATCAGAATCAGGTGCTGTGCACACAGCTATGATTTTAGTACATGGATATGACAGCCAGCTTATATATTCTTCAGATTCACCTACATGTTCATTACAGGACAAGTTAATGAAATGAGGTGGATCTTTGGGGCAGAGGGATGAAATGCAGAGACAACATTTTACAATAATGGATACATATTTAATTATATTGGTGTTAATTTGTAAAGAGTCCTTTAAATGTTGTGATCTCTTACATTTGTTTCATTTCTTTTTTGAAAATTCAATCCAAAATACCAGCCTAGATCCTTGCCACTTTTTTGTGCCTGTGGCCATCGAGTCATTGGGGGTCATCGAGAACAGGTCGATGGCTTTCCTGAAGGAGCTCAGCCTCAGGATAAGGCAAAGAACTAGGGAGGTGAATGCCCGTGCTTACCTCCTTCAGCGTCTCTCAGTGGCAGTCCAGCGGGGGAATGCCTTGTCTGTTTTGGGGTCGGTCGGGAGTCGAACGTGTTAGCTTTTTAGTTATTTATGTATGTATGTATTTATTGTTAATTAGTTATTATTTGTAATTGATTATTATATAACTATATAGCATGTCTATTTGTTTGTTTATTTATTTATTCACTATTTTGTTGTAATAAAAAA
>JAQNBH010000011.1:5209124-5326624 GCA_028752905.1 Cladorhizidae sp. MBARI D1340-BT2
CAGACTAGACAACAAGACACCAGCAGACTAGACAACAAGACACCAGCAGTGCTAGACAACAAGAACACCAGCAGACTAGACAACAAGACACCAGCAGGCTAGACAACAAGACACCAGCAGACTAGACAACAAGGACACCAGCAGACTAGACAACAAGACACCAGCAGACTAGACAACAAGACACCAGCAGACTAGACAACAAGACACCAGCAGACTAGACAACAAGACACAGCAGAACTAGACAACAAGACACCAGCAGACTAGACAACAAGACACCAGCAGACTAGACAACAAGACACCAGCAGACTAGACAACAAGACACAGCAGACTAGACAACAAGACACCAGCAGACTAGACAACAAGACACCAGCAGACTAGACAACAAGACACCAGCAGACTAGACAAGACACCAGCAGACTAGACAAGACACCAGCAGACTAGACAACAAGACACCAGCAGACTAGACACAAGACACCAGCAGACTAGACAACAAGACACCAGCAGACTAGACAACAAGACACCAGCAGACTAGACAACAAGACACCAGCAGACTAGACAACAAGACACCAGCAGGCTAGACAACAAGACACCAGCAGACTAGACAACAAGACACCAGCAGACTAGACAACAAGACACCAGCAGACTAGACAACAAGACACCAGCAGGACTAGACAACAAGACACCAGCAGACTAGACAACAAGACACCAGCAGGACTAGACAACAAGACACCAGCAGACTAGACAACAAGACACCAGCAGACTAGACAACAAGACACAGCAGACTAGACAACAAGACACCAGCAGACTAGACAACAAGACACCAGCAGACTAGACAACAAGACACCAGGCAGGACTAGACAACAAGACACCAGCAGACTAGACAACAAGACACCAGCAGACTAGACAACAAGACACCAGCAGACTAGACAACAAGACACCAGCAGACTAGACAACAAGACACCAGCAGACTAGACAACAAGACACCAGCAGACTAGACAACAAGACACAGCAGACTAGACAACAAGACACCAGCAGACTAGACAACAAGACACCAGCAGACTAGACAACAAGACACCAGCAGACTAGACAACAAGACACCAGCAGACTAGACAACAAGACACCAGCAGACTAGGACAACAAGACACCAGCAGACTAGACAACAAGACACCAGCAGACTAGACAACAAGACACCAGCAGACTAGACAACAAGACACCAGCAGACTAGACAACAAGACACCAGCAGACTAGACAACAAGACACCAGCAGACTAGACAACAAGACACCAGCAGACTAGACAAGACACCAGCAGACTAGACAACAAGACACCAGCAGACTAGACAAGACACCAGCAGACTAGACAACAAGACACCAGCAGACTAGACAACAAGACACCAGCAGACTAGACAACAAGACACCAGCAGACTAGACAACAAGACACCAGCAGACTAGACAACAAGACACCAGCAGACTAGACAACAAGACACCAGCAGACTAGACAACAAGACACCAGCAGACTAGACAAGACACCAGCAGACTAGACAACAAGACACCAGCAGACTAGACAACAAGACACCAGCAGACTAGACAACAAGACACCAGCAGACTAGACAACAAGACACCAGCAGACTAGACAACAAGACACCAGCAGACTAGACAACAAGACACCTGGCAGACTAGACAACAAGACACCAGCAGACTAGACAACAAGACACCAGCAGACTAGACAACAAGACACCGGCAGACTAGACAACAAGACACCAGCAGACTAGACAACAAGACACCAGCAGACTAGACAACAAGACACCAGCAGACTAGACAACAAGACACCAGCAGACTAGACAACAAGACACCAGCAGACTAGACAACAAGACACCAGCAGACTAGACAACAAGACACCAGCAGACTAGACAACAAGACACCAGCAGGCTAGACAACAAGACACCAGCAGACTAGACAAGACACCAGCAGACTAGACAACAAGACACCAGCAGACTAGACAACAAGACACCGGCAGACTAGACAACAAGACACCAGCAGACTAGACAACAAGACACCGGCAGACTAGACAACAAGACACCAGCAGACTAGACAACAAGACACCAGCAGACTAGACAACAAGACACCAGCAGACTAGACAACAAGACACCAGCAGACTAGACAAGACACCAGCAGACTAGACAACAAGACACCGGCAGACTAGACAACAAGACACCAGCAGGCTAGACAACAAGACACCAGCAGACTAGACAACAAGACACCAGCAGACTAGACAACAAGACACCAGCAGACTAGACAAGACACCAGCAGACTAGACAACAAGACACCGGCAGACTAGACAACAAGACACCAGCAGACTAGACAACAAGACACCAGCAGACTAGACAAGACACCAGCAGACTAGACAACAAGACACCAGCAGACTAGACAACAAGACACCGGCAGGCTAGACAACAAGACACCAGCAGGCTAGACAACAAGACACCAGCAGGCTAGACAACAAGACACCAGCAGACTAGACAACAAGACACCAGCAGACTAGACAACAAGACACCAGCAGACTAGACAACAAGACACCAGCAGACTAGACAACAAGACACCAGCAGACTAGACAACAAGACACCAGCAGACTAGACAACAAGACACCAGCAGACTAGACAACAAGACACCAGCAGACTAGACAACAAGACACCAGCAGACTAGACAACAAGACACCAGCAGACTAGACAAGACACCAGCAGACTAGACAACAAGACACCAGCAGGCTAGACAAGTGGAAAGACTTTTGGCCCTAAATAACACAACTCAACACAAGTCCAACATGTCTGCCAAGAAGAGCCTCTCAGCACTAGCTAGAGATACATCAAGGGTTATGAAATCCGCTGACAAGGGTTCTTGTATAGCAGAAGACTGCATAAGAAATGTACAGAACACCTGCAACACCACACAACTACACACCATCACTAGTAAAATCAGTAAACAACTTCATGGAACAAATGCACTCAAACAAACAGACAGAGAAGATACTTACCTAAAACATTCCTCACCCTGGACGAAACCTCTCCCTAGACGAAACCTTGCCCTAGATGAAACCTTGCCCTAGATGAAACTTCACCCTGGACAAAACCTCACCCTAGACAAAACCTCGCACTAAACGAAACCTTGCCCTAGACGAAACCTCGCCCTACACGAAACCTTGCCCTAGACAAACCCCCACCCTAGACAAAACCGCTCCCTACATGAAACTTCACCCTGGACAAAACCTCACCCTAGAACACAGAGGTTATAGTTTCTCAATAAAAAATACACAATGCCAGTATGTTCGGGTCACCAACAAACTTTCGTGCATGTCAGACTCTGTACTTAAAAAGGCCCTGAACATCAAACCCTCATATGTAAGAGATAGCAATGACTCTATAAACATAATAAAATGAAACCTAATCCCCCCAAATCCAAATAGAATGAACCCTAATCCCCCCGAATCCAAATAGAATGAACCCTAATCTCCCCCGAATCCAAATAGAATGAACCCTAATCTCCCCCGAATCCAAATAGAATGAACCCTAAGCTCCCCCGAATCCAACCCTAATCCCAAATAGAATGAACCCTAATCTCCCCCGAATCCAAATAGAATGAACCCTAAGCTCCCCCGAATCCAAATAGAATGAACCCTAAGCTCCCCCGAATCCAAATAGAATGAACCCTAATCCCAAATAGAATGAACCCTAATCTCCCCCGAATCCAAATAGAATGAACCCTAATCTCCCCCGAATCCAAATAGAATGAACCCTAATCTCCCCCGAATCCAAATAGAATGAACCCTAATCCCAAATAGAATGAACCCTAATCTCCCCCGAATCCAAATAGAATGAACCCTAATCTCCCCCGGATCCAAATAGAATGAACCCTAATCTCCCCCGAATCCAAATAGAATGAACCCTAATCCCAAATAGAATGAACCCTAATCTCCCCCGAATCCAAATAGAATGAACCCTAAGCTCCCCCGAATCCAAATAGAATGAACCCTAAGCTCCCCCGAATCCAAATAGAATGAACCCTAATCTCCCCTGAATCCAAATAGAATGAATCCTAATCTCCCCCGAATCCAAATAGAATGAACCCTAATTCCTCCGAATCCAAATAGAACGAATCCTGATCCCCCAGAATCCAAATAGAACGAACCCAACCCCCCAGAATCCACACAATTAACAAGAGATGCTCATCTCCCTACCTCCCACAAGAGGAGGAAGGCATCGCATAAACACTCGACTACTTCTACACACACTTCCCTACCGAGCACACACCTGGAAACATGCTTGAGGACTGCATGAAAATAATCCTAAAACACAACATCTTCACCTCTGCAGGAAACACGTACACACGTACCCACAAGTATGCGGAACAGCTGTGGGAACTAAATTCATACCCATCTTTGCCAACATCTTGATGACATGCATATTCCTCTTGTTCTCCCCACACCAAGCCAAGAGAAACCAAAGACAAGAAGAACACCATGACACCAACAAGCCAAGCCAAGAGAAGCCAAAGACAAGAAGAACACCATGACACCAACAAGCCAAGCCAAGAGAAGCCAAAGACAAGAAGAACACCATGACACCAACAAGCCAAGCCAAGAGAAGCCAAAGACATGAAGAACACCATGACACCAACAAGCCAAGCCAAGAGAAGCAGAACATCATGACACCAACAAGCCAAGCCAAGAGAAGCCAAGAGAAGCCAAAGACAAGAAGAACACCATGACACCAACAAGCCAAGCCAAGAGAAGCCAAAGACAAGAAGAACACCATGACACCAACAAGCCAACAAGCCAAGAGAAGCCAAGAGAAGCCAAAGACAAGAAGAACACCATGACACCAACAAGCCAAGCCAAGAGAAGCCAAGAGAAGCCAAAGACAAGAAGAACACCATGACACCAACAAGCCAAGCCAAGAGAAGCCAAAGACAAGAAGAACACCATGACACCAACAAGCCAAGCCAAGCGAAGCCAAAGACAAGAAGAACACCATGACACCAACAAGCCAAGCCAAGAGAAGCCTAAGACAAGAAGAACACCATGACACCAACAAGCCAAGCCCAAAGACAAGAAGAACACCATGACACCAACAAGCCAAGAGAAGCCAAAGACAAGAAGAACACCATGACACCAACAAGCCAAGCCAAGCCAAGTCAAAGACAAGAAGAACACCATGACACCAACAAGCCAAGCCAAGAGAAGCCAAGAGAAGCCAAAGACAAGAAGAACATCATGACAACAAGCCAAGCCAAGAGAAGAAACCGAACACAAGAGGGACACAAAGGACATCTACGAAAGTCATTCACAATATGCACCCCAAAAATTAGGGCTCTTCTTTCTCTGAGTTTCTCCCTCCCCCACTCTGTATTACACACCACTCTCTCAGTATACCATCCACCATGTCACAAGAACCAATGACAAAAGTGCAAACACATGCTCCATCATGCACGGACACCTCAATCATAACACTGACAAAGGTACCCCCAAGAATTGGGCTTGAATCAACTATCAGGCCAACCAAAGAACAACCAGAAGAGAACTATAACATGTCAATAACCAATCTTGTCCTCACTCAGCGCTGAATAGTCTCCCCCCCCCCTCCCAAGGAGCCGAAGGATATTGAGAGGATGGGTGCTCCATCCCAGTACCGATGACAAATCTGGCCACACCCCCATCAGTGACCCCTCCCATTGCTCTATCACACGGTCACACACGCCACACCATCACACACGCTCGCCGGGAAGAAGACAATCGTCTTCTGCACACTATCAAGAGCACTGAGTTGCCACACCCACACACCACCAGCACCTAGACTATGCCCCCAAGACACCCCAAGAAACCATTATACCATAGACAGCTTCTCTCTCCAACTCCACCCCCCAAACCAGATCAGTTCCCCAAATAAAATGAAGACCACAAACACGCACACCGACTCAGATCACACACACACTCACCATGCCCACACCGACCTCCCCTACCCAAACAGACACACACACCACACCCAACCAGGATCCCACCGGGAGGAATGGTACCCCTTTGACTTGCCCCAGGCTCTCTGCCCAACATTAGTAGTCAAGATCACAACATACAATACTGATCACTTCAATGGCTACTCAAGAATTGGCTCCGGAACATTTTCCCTGGGAAGGTCAGGACTGCTAGCCTGCTAGTGATGCTACATCAACTTTGACCCCTTGGTAATGCACTCAGCAGGTGCATTAAACACACCACAATGTCCTCAATGAATAATGTTAGTCACAGCAGAGAAGAGCATGAACTTTTCCTTCACCTCTCGAGCAGATGAATCAGGACAACTTCACTCTCTTTATCAACGCGCCTTCCTCATCGCTTGATCCCGAGCTCAAATACTCCAAGTGGAGGGGGTTTGGGGTGACAAGTCTACCTTTAGTAAGCGAGTGTGTCATGTGACAACTGTGTGATTCTTTGTGGTCACAACACTGTGTCATGTGACTGTCACGTGATGCTGCTAAGCCATCACATGTCTGGTGGTTATCATATATGGTGCTTTGATGATCAGTCTGGGTCATGTGACTACCAAGTGATTCTCCTTTATCACGGAATGTGATGTGGTAGTTTTCACGTTTGGTTCCTAAACCTGATCCGGCACCAACAACATTTTCACTCTTGCAATCACCATGTGTCCTCTCTGTGCTCACATGACTATCATGTGATCGTTTACGGCGGTACACTCGCAATTCCCATGGAATTATGTCATGGTATGAAGGGTCCAAAGTCCTCACTTTAGTGACAAAGTGACGATGTTCTCTCTGAAGTTGGTCGACACGGGATTTGAATTCCTCTATCTTCTGATCCGAGTATTTCCTGGACACATGTGCTCCAGAAACTTGCTGCATGTGCAGGAAGAAAGTGTATTTAATGGCGGTGAATATGCACGGCAGACAAGCATGACATGTATAGGAAGGGCTGGCTGCATGAACTTTAATAATCTTCTGCTCGATGTAAGGAAAAGGAGCTGAACAATTCCAGCAACAGTATCTGTTATCTACCTGTGACATGTGCTAGAACGAACCCTAATACCCCAGAATCCAAATCGAACGAACCCTAACCCCCCAGAATCCAAATAGAATGAACCCTAATCCCCCAGAATCCAAATAGAATGAACCCTAACCCCCAGAATCCAAAAAAATGAACCCTAATCCCCCAGAATCCAAATAGCCTAATCCCCCAGAATCCAAATAGAATGAATCCTAACCCCCCAGAATCCAAATATCAACCCTAATCCCCCAGAATCCAAATAGAATGAACCCTAACCCCCAGAATCCAAATAGAATGAACCCTAACCCCCCAGAATCCAAATAGAATGAACCCTAATCCCCCAGAATCCAAATAGAATGAACCCTAACCCCCAGAATCCAAATAGAATGAACCCTTATCCCCCAGAATCCAAATAGCCTAATCCCCCAGAATCCAAATAGAATGAATCCTAACCCCCCAGAATCCAAATATCCAGAATCCAAATATCAACCCTAATCCCCCAGAATCCAAATAGAATGAACCCTAACCCCCAGAATCCAAATAGAATGAACCCTAACCCCCCAGAATCCAAATAGAATGAACCCTAACCCCCAGAATCCAAATAGAATGAACCCTAACCCCCCAGAATCCAAATAGAACGAACCCTAACCCCCAGAATCCAAATAGAATGAACCCTAACCCCCACCCTAATAAGTACATGTTAGTCACGGAATAATTGAAACCTGCACTGTACTTTGACCTGCACTGCACTTTGTGTGCCAATAAGTTCCATTATGAGTTATGAGCAGATGAAATATAAGGCACAAACAATTTTGAATCTTGCCCCCTCAACAAATTTTGTGAGAATGCAGAACCCTGACATTGGGGGGTGCATGTAACTTTGGCATGTACTTGGGCTGCCAATTTTAGTGCCAATAGAGTGCACAGATCAGAGAACCTTCCATGTAGAGAGGCATTCCTTTCCTTATATTTATTTCAATCAGTGACCTACTCAATGGGAATTCCATCGTTTGCCTAATAATAGGTCTTGGGTACACCTACACTGGAATTCCATAGTTTGCCTAATAATAGGTCTTGGGTACACCTGCACTGGAATTCCATAGTTTGCTAATAATAGGTCTTGGGTACACCTGCACTGGAATTCCATAGTTTGCCTAATAATAACACCTGCACTCAGTTTGCCTAATAATAGGTCTTGGGTACAACTGCACTGGAATTCCATAGTTTGCCTAATAATAGGTCTTGGGTACACCTGCACTGGAATTCCATAGTTTGCCTAATAATAGGTCTTGCGTACACCTGCACTGGAATTCCATAGTTTGCCTAATAATAGGTCTTGGGTACACCTGCACTGGAATTCCATAGTTTGCCTAATAATAGGTCTTGGGTACACCTGCACTGGAATTCCACAGTTTGCCTAATAATAGGTCTCGGGTACACCTGCACTGGAATTCCATAGTTTGCCTAATAATAGGTCTTGGGTACACCTGCACTGGAATTCCATAGTCTGCATAATAATAGGTCTTGGGTACACCAGCTACAAAGATGTATACATGTACTAGACAATTTAGCTTAACATAAGTTAATGTAGCTTGCTGCAAGTAATAGTGTGTGCATGTGTGTGGTGTAGAGAGGGACCAACTTGTAATAAGTAATCAATCTCCTTCTTGATACTTGGAATCCATTTCTTCACTTCACCTGCAGTTGCCAATTGGCACTGTCAAGAGAGAAATGGGGAAAGTCACACTTCATCATCAGCTTTAGTCGCTGAATGTTCTTCCACCAACTTACCAATGGTGGTCTCCTTTTGTTCCTCTCCTTCCCATCTACAAGTGTAAGGAGTCCATGATAAATATTATTTAGAACTGGAACAGAACTCGCCTTGTTTTTGCTTTTCTTCTAAAAATCGATTTAGAGCGGAATTCCTAGCCATTTTAGGTAAAGATCGACAATTTCACTCGTCTTACGCGCATGGGACTCATAGCAGCCAGTGAAACTCTGCAAACGGAACGGTGACACTTACAAGGCGTCGTTGCAGTTAGCGGACCAGTTTGGTTGCTGTTGCTGTTTTTTGTCTCGCTGCAGTTTCCTCCTTCCCCTTCTGCTTAGTCGGTTTGAATATAACACGATGTTGGAAGAAGTAGTTTCCGTCCATCAACTATGGATTTTTGGCGTGTTGGTCCTGACTCTTCCTGCAATTATTTTCGCTTCATACTGCTTCTGGCCAAAGGTTGGTTTAAATTAAATACTGTGGTTTTACTAACTGTTGTGTTCCCTTTATGCTACGGCTACATGTAATGGCATTCATTTTATCCATCACTTGGCCTTTTGTGGAGTATAGTGTACAATCATCTGTGATGACCATATTTTGACATAATAATATCTTGTTACAGAACATCTGCACCTTGAGTAGTACTTCCTCCCAGGGTAGCAGTAGGGGTTAAGTAGGGTACACATCTCCCAGGGTCCAAAAATGTATGCAAACTATTATAAAAAATCCATGCATGACATACTTCAAAAGATTTTTGGCTAGGGCAATATAGCCCTGCTGGTTAATTAACCCTAGCCCTAACCCTGCTGGTTAATTAACCCTAGCCCTAACCCTGCTGGTTAATTAACCCTAGCCCTAACCATGCTGGCCTAAGCTCTAGCCCCCCCTTTGCTAAGTGCCTAATCCTACTGGATAATCTTTATTATAGTCAGGCAAGTTGGGAATACTACTTGTTCCTGTATCAGAAACAGAAAACAGATGTTACATGAGTACCGAGGCACACCCACTAGCCATGGCAGACAACATAATTAACACTACACATCCCGCCTTTTTATTGTCTATAGTTGGTGTTCTGAACTGTAATCTGATAGATGACTTTGTGATAATATAGCCAGGTTGATAGAGGGTACAGTTATCAACAATGCTCAGAATTATCACACATACACACTCATGCATGTCAATTCTATGTCTTTGGTTGACTCGGAGCATGCAACATACACATGCATGCATGCACAAACACACACACATCAGAGTTACCAGTGCATAGCATAATGTTTGGTTATCATAACTGAAGGCATTCCACTAGTCCCCAGTTACCAAGCGTCGGCTCTGCACAATTCTTTCTCTCCAATGTGCAACGTACCAATATAATAGTGACCATGATCCCTCAAGTTGTAAACATTATCCAGCAATCGGCCATGCCAAATTAACAGCTAGAACTGCTCCATTGAGTAAGACATGTCGTAACTGCATGTGTCAGGAGAAACCCCCCCCCCCCATCCACCTAAATAGAAACCATCCAGGCCACATCCTTTCTCAAAAGTGAAGGGCTCCAGAGAGTTCCCTGGTAAACATAGGTGCCTGTGCAGTCTTCAGAAGCAGAAGGATTGCCCGACAGTAGTGACTGTACGATCCTATCATCAGTTGTGGTTCATAGTATACTAGAGTTTGTTAGTTAAGGACAAATGCTTAAATTGAGGGAGTTATTTTTTAATTTTATTTATAATCATACTCACCATTAAACCAGAACGTTCTTAATGGGTATAAATCTCAATGAACTCTCAGTTGACATAACAATAAACTTCTCACTAATCAACTTGGAATTGTACTCTCTCGATGTTTTGACTGGATGCTCTAGAGATGAAGGCTAGAGCATCTAGTCGAAACGTCGAGAGAATACAATTCCAAGTTGATTATTGAGAAGGTTATTCTAATAGTAATTCCATGTTCATTTTCTACATCTGGCTTAAGATGCACGCAGTTTGGCACTATCTATATGACTTGGAAGAGATAAGTAGAAAGTGCCTCTAAACTATTATGAATAATGCATGAGCTTGGGGAGTAAATTGAAGTCTGTCCAAATGGGTGTAGTGCATTGCCTAGCAACTAACGTTGAAACAAAGAGACCTCCTTCAGAGGCCACCGTCACCATACCCCGTGTTTGGTAACTTGCTTGGCCGGTCAACCTCCCACCAGCCTCAGTGGTTTGTCAGAGTTTTGATAACCTGTCTTGTCAAAGAAGTACTTTGGGCAAAAATCTATCTAACGAGTATAGTTGCTACAGGGACTTGCTGCACCACGACTAGAATGGCTAAAATAAGCTCGACTCATATTTTTGGATGTTTGCCATGGAGAGCTATCACACACTGTCCGTATGCGTGGTCGATACTTGACTAGTAGTTGCTGGAATAAGTGGCCTCTGCCTGACCTTGCCAATCTCAACACTCCATTTTGGCAATCGCTGAGTTTCCTGCCCAGCTCCTCCCTAGACTTGCAGCAAGATTGGTGGTGACTTGCAGCTGCTGCTTGACTACCATGAGCTTCCATCTCTGCACCTGCACTCCACTTGCACCAGCATGCTCCATGGTGGCCCGTCTCGAAAGCAGTAGGCAAGCTACAAACTTTTCTTGTGTTCTAACTGGGTCTAGAGTTTGTGACTCTATGAATCTCATTACATCATTTCCTGTAGTATACTAGATACTTCCTGTGGTATACTAGACACCTATGCCATACATAGCTCCTTAAATATTTCTTTTAAAGTTAAAAAAAATTGTCGTCGGTAGACAATTTTTCCTCCTGGCATGGAAGTGATGAGACATAGTGTTGAGAGGGTGGATGTGTACGTTGTCTGAGGTCAATGATTGGTCATCGCACATGCGCAAAACTGCCCCATACAGGGCCTTCAACGATCGAACTTTGAACAATGATACTATTCAAGCTCCTAGCTGGAAGAGCCGGCACATTCTCGCGCGACCTTGCGCAAAGCAGCTAAACTACCGAAAGAAATGTGAGAAAGTAATTGAGGAGGTAAGCAAGAACTATGGGGACAGAGGACGAGGGAAAGAGAACGACACCGCCTGGATTTGCTTCGTAAAAATAGAGAGCTCATATACAACGATAATGTGGGAGGTGCAGGTAGGATGATGTGGGAGAGGCAGGTACGATGATGTGGTACGATGATGTGGGTGAGGCAGGTACGATGATGTGGGAGGGGCAGGTACGATGATGTGGGAGGGGCAGGTACGATGATGTGGGAGAGGCAGGTACGATGATGTGGGAGAGGCAGGTACGATGATGTGGGAGAGGCAGGTACGATGATGTGGGAGGGGCAGGTGCGATGATGTGGGAGGCAGGTACTATGATGTGGGAGTGGCAGGTATGATGATGTGGGAGAGGCAGGTACGATGATGTGGGAGAGGCAGGTACGATGATGTGGGAGTGGCAGGTACGATGATGTGGGAGTGGCAGGAACGATGATGTGGGAGGAGCAGGTACGATGATGTGGGAGGGGCAGGTACGATGATGTGGGAGGGGCAGGTACGATGATGTGGGTGAGGCAAAATCTGAGAAACCACCAAAAATGTATATATCGGAGAATATGCAAGAGAGGGCTGGAAATATCTGAACAACAACAACACTGAGACAGGAAGGGAAGAAGTGGACATGCCAGGAGAGAGCAGGAAAGCTGAGCAGCTATTTCTAGATAAGCTTGTGAGGGGGAGTGAGATGGTTGCAGGGGAGAGAACATGTATAGCCATGCACACTGGCAAGATCGTACATACGGTTGTTATAACTTATATAGTTCGTTTGGTAAGATTTTTCCGATTTCTGATTTCTGTTGATTCCCCGCATAGGAACCATTTTAGTTTGACTACTGTAGAACCATTGTAGATTACTGTAGGAATGATTTTAGATTACTGTAGAATCATTTTAGATTACTGTAGAAACATTTTAGATTACTGTAGAATCATTTTAGAATCATTTTAGATTACTGTGGGAATCATTTTAGTTAGAATCATTTTAGATTACTATAGGAGCTGACTAGGGAAGAGAGAATGAAGCACAGAGCACTTGTCTAGGGGTAGTTAAATCAACCAGAGGGAGTAGCTAACCAAGGTTAGCCAGGCAATGTTGTCATCAATGAAGTGTTGACATACCATAGCTAATACCCTAGAACATAAGCTAATATCCTAGAACATAAGCTAATACCCTAGAACATAAGCTAATATCCTAGAACATAAGCTAATACCCTAGAACATAAGCTAATACCATAGAACATAAGCTAATACCCTGCAACATAAGCTAATACCCTAGAACATAAGCTAATACCAGCTAATGCCCTAGAACTTAAGCTAATACCCTAGAACATAGCTAATATCCTAGAACATAAGCTAATACCCTAGAACATAAGCTAATACCATAGAACATAAGCTAATACCCTGCAACATAAGCTAATACCCTAGAACATAAGCTAATACCAGCTAATACCCTAGAACTTAAGCTAATACCCTAGAACATAGCTAATATCCTAGAACATGAGCTGATATCCTAGAACATGAGCTGATATCCTAGAACATAAACTAATATCCTAGAACAAACTCCAGAGGATACAGTTCAATAAGCAGTAACTGATCTGCCTGCCTAGTCTACATTCCATGTGTCTAGTCCACATTCCGCATGTCTAGTCCACATTCCATGTGTCTAGTCTACATTCCACGTGTCTAGTCCACATTCCATGTGTCTAGTCTACATTCCATGTGTCTAGTCTACATTCCACGTGTCTAGTCCACATTCCATGTGTCTAGTCCACATTCCGTGTGTATGAATTCTAGAACAATAATCAATTTTCCATGCAAGGATTGTTACAGCGCCTTCAGAAATTGGCTACTAGATAAATGACTACAGGTTGTTATGGGCCAGGCTTTCTGATTGTCTGGTTTTTATTTAATGAAGTACTGCTAGTATACTATGCTGGGTCAGAATGGCTGCAGCCAAACATTGCTAGTATACTATGGGTCAGAATGGCTGCAGCATCCAAACATTGCTAGTATACTATGCTGGGTCAGAATGGCTGCAGTATCCAAACATTGCTAGTATACTATGCTGGGTCAGAATGGCTGCAGTATCCAAACATTGCTAATATATACAATGCTGGGTCAGAATGGCTGCAGTATCCAAATATTGCTAGTAAACTATGCTGGGTCAGAATGGCTGCAGTATCCAAACATTGCTAGTATACTATGCAGGGTCAGAATGGCTGCAGTATCCAAACATTGCTAGTATACTATGCTGGGTCAGAATGGCTTCAGTATCCAAACATTGCTAGTATACTATGCTGGGTCAGAATGGTTGCAGCATCCAAACATTGCTAGTATACTATGCTGGGTCAGAATGGCTGCAGTATCCAAACATTGCTAGTATACTATGCTGGGTCAGAATGGCTGCAGTATCCAAACATTGCTAGTATACTATGCTGGGTCAGAATGGCTGCAGCATCCAAACATTGCTAGTATACTATGCTGGGTCAGAATGGCTGCAGTATCCAAACACTTCTAGTATACTATGCTGGGTCAGAATGGCTGCAGTATCCAAACATTGCTAGTATACTATGCTGGGTCAGAATGGCTGCAGTATCCAAACACTTCTAGTATACTATGCTGGGTCAGAATGGCTGCAGTATTCGAACATTGCTAGTATACTATGCTGGGTCAGAATGGCTGCAGTATCCAAACATTGCTAGTATACTATGCTGCGTCAGAATGGCTGCAGTATCCAAACATTGCTAGTACATTATGCTGGGTCAGAATGGCTGAACATTGCTAGTATACAATGCTGGGTCAGAATGGCTGCAGTATCCAAACATTGCTAGTAAACTATGCTGGGTCAGAATGGCTGCAGTATCCAAACATTGCTAGTATACTATGCTATGCTGGGTCAGAATGGCTGACATTGCTAGTATACTATGCTGGGTCAGAATGGCTGACACTGCTAAATATATACAATGCTATGCTAGGTCAGAATGGCTGCAGCATCCAAACATTGCTAATATAGACAATGCTAGGTCAGAATGGCTGCAGCATCCAGTCGTCCTCTTGAATCTCATAATTCTCTCTTGGAGGCTTATTGATGATATGTGAAAGTTTTTCTTGCTCATAAAAAGATGATAAATTAAAAAAATCGTGTATCGTTAAATAAAGCAGATTTCTAAGATAGCAACACAAAACCGCAGAAAGTTTCATGTTCACGACCAAACTGGTTTCTGTGGTTTTGTGTACATGCCGGATTTTCTCGAGTGGGAACTGCAGGTTTAAGGCGTCCTACGTCCTAACGGAACAAACACTAAACGAGGGTAGACGCGATTTGAGGGTGTATGCAGTTAATCCCAACCCCAGCCGATAGGCACACGCAAGCTCATTCAGCCTCAGGCAGCAGCTCCACCCAGTCATCGTTGAGCTCGAACCAACAAACGCTACCACAACAAATGAATATGATCGAGATAAAATAGTGGCTAGGGCCCCAATATGATTGGAAGGAAAGTTTGCTAGTCATCAGTCGTCAGCTAGTATTTCATTAGATGCCAGTTTTTAGTCATCACATTGTCAAGGTCCAAGGGTCACTAGAGCCCTGATGTTCTCGACTTTCCTGTTTGAAAGTGAGCTCGGCAATTAGTGGAGCAGCTTCACCGCCACCTCTCCCAGCTCTAGGCACTGTCTTCACTGCCACCTCTCCCTGCTCTAGGCACTGTCTTCACTGCCACCTCTCCCTGCTCTAGGCACCATCTTCACTGCCACCTCTCCCAGCTCTAGGCACTGTCTTCACTGCCACCTCTCCCTGCTCTAGGCACTGTCTTCACTGCCACCTCTCCCTGCTCTAGGCACCATCTTCACTGCCACCTCTCCCAGCTCTAGGCACTGTCTTCACTGCCACCTCTCCCTGCTCTAGGCACTGTCTTCACTGCCACCTCTCCCTGCTCTAGGCACCATCTTCACTGCCACCTCTCCCTGCTCTAGGCATGTCTTCACTGCCACCTCTCCCTGCTCTAGGCACCGTCTTCATTGCCACCTCTCCCTGCTCTAGGCACTGTCTTCACTGCCACCTCTCCTTGCTCTAGGCACCGTCTTCACTGCCACCTCTCCCTGCTCTAGGCACTGTCTTCACTGCCACCTCTCCCTGCTCTAGGCACTATCTTCACTGCCACCTCTCCCTGCTCTAGGCACTGTCTTCACTGCCACCTCTCCCTGCTCTAGGCACTGTCTTCACTGCCACCTCTCCCTGCTCTAGGCACTGTCTTCACTGCCACCTCTCCCTGCTCTAGGCACTGTCTTCACTGCCACCTCTCCCTGCTCTAGGCACTGTCTTCACTGCCACCTCTCCCTGCTCTAGGCACTGTCTTCACTGCCACCTCTCCCTGCTCTAGGCACCGTCTTCACTGCCACCTCTCCCTGCTCTAGGCACTGTCTTCACTGCCACCTCTCCCTGCTCTAGGCACCATCTTCACTGCCACCTCTCCCTGCTCTAGGCATGTCTTCACTGCCACCTCTCCCTGCTCTAGGCATGTCTTCACTGCCACCTCTTCCTGCTCTAGGCACTGTCTTCACTGCCACCTCTCCCTGCTCTAGGCACTGTCTTCACTGCCACCTCTCCCTGCTCTAGGCACTGTCTTCACTGCCACCTCTCCCTGCTCTAGGCATGTCTTCACTGCCACCTCTTCCTGCTCTAGGCACTGTCTTCACTGCCACCTCTCCCTGCTCTAGGCACTGTCTTCACTGCCACCTCTCCCTGCTCTAGGCACTGTCTTCACTGCCACCTCTCCTTGCTCTAGGCACCATCTTCACTGCCACTTCTCCCTGCTCTAGACACTGTCTTCACTGCCACCTCTCCCTGCTCTAGGCACTGTCTTCACTGCCACCTCTCCCTGCTCTAGGCACCGTCTTCGCTGCCACCTCTCCCTGCTCTAGGCACTGTCTTCACTGCCACCTCTCCCTGCTCTAGGCACTGTCTTCACTGCCACCTCTCCCTGCTCTAGGCACTGTCTTCACTGCCACCTCTCCCTGCTCTAGGCACTGTCTTCACTGCCACCTCTCCCTGCTCTAGGCACTGTCTTCACTGCCACCTCTCCCTGCTCTAGGCACTGTCTTCACTGCCACCTCTCCCTGCTCTAGGCACCGTCTTCACTGCCACCTCTCCCTGCTCTAGGCACCGTCTTCACTGCCACCTCTCCCAGCTCTAGGCACCGTCTTCACTGCCACCTCTCCATGCTCTAGGCACTGTCTTCACTGCCACCTCTCCCTGCTCTAGGCACCGTCTTCACTGCCATCTCTCCCTGCTCTAGGCACTGTCTTCACTGCCACCTCTCCCTGCTCTAGGCACTGTCTTCACTGCCACCTCTCCCTGCTCTAGGCACTGTCTTCACTGCCACCTCTCCCTGCTCTAGGCGCTGTCTTCACTGCCACCTCTCCTTGCTCTAGGCACTGTCTTCACTGCCACCTCTCCCTGCTCTAGGCACTGTCTTCACTGCCACCTCTCCCTGCTCTAGGCACCGTCTTCACTGCCACCTCTCCCTGCTCTAAGCACTGTCTTCACTGCCACCTCTCCTTGCTCTAGGCACCATCTTCACTGCCACTTCTCCCTGCTCTAGGCACCGTCTTCACTGCCACCTCTCCCTGCTCTAGGCACCGTCTTCACTGCAACCTCCCCCAGCTCTAGGCACCATCTTCACTGCCACCTCTCCCTGCTCTAGGCACTGTCTTCACTGCCACCTCTCCTTGCTCTAGGCACCGTCTTCACTGCCACCTCCCCCAGCTCTAGGCACTGTCTTCACTACCACCTCTCCCTGCTCTAGGCACCGTCTTCACTGCCACCTCTCCCTGCTCTAGGCACTGTCTTCACTGCCACCTCTCCCTGCTCTAGGCACTGTCTTCACTGCCACCTCTCCCTGCTCTAGGCACTGTCTTCACTGCCACCTCTCCCTGCTCTAGGCACCGTCTTCACTGCCACCTCCCCCAGCTCTAGGCACCATCTTCACTGCCACCTCTCCATGCTCTAGGCACTGTCTTCACTGTCACCTCTCCTTGCTCTAGGCACCGTCTTCACTGCCACCTCTCCCTGCTCTAGGCACCATCTTCACTGCCACCTCTCCCTGCTCTAGGCACTGTCTTCACTGCCACCTCTCCCTGCTCTAGGCACCGTCTTCACTGCCACCTCTCCCTGCTCTAGGCACTGTCTTCACTGCCACCTCTCCCTGCTCTAGGCACCGTCTTCACTGCCATCCTCCTGATGTTCTCGACTTTCTGCAGTTAAAATTAATCCGCGAGACGAGCTCACATTGCAAATACAATTTGATGGAGAAGACTGTTATTGTTCAACTGTGTAATGGGGCGAACACTATTCAAAGTGGATACTATTGGATGGCGAACACTATTCAAAGGGGTTACTATTGGATGGCGAACACTATTCAAGGTGGATACTATTGGAGGGAGAGCACTATTCAAGGGGGGATACTATTGGAGGGAGAGCACTATTCAAGGGGGGATACTATTGGAGGGAGAGCACTATTCAAGGGGGGATACTATTGGAGGGTGAATAACATTCGAGGAAACACAGTATATATATACACACACACACACACATGATGCACGAACATTTATCTTGAAATGAATAGAGCATCCTTGGAATGTGTACTGGCTCCATCATGTTTTCTCTCTCTAAACATACTGCTGCATAGCAACATAGTGCAGTGATGTACGTTAAGTACGTTTCTAGAGGCATGCTATTTAGTCGAGTCCCAAGCCAGATACAAACCAGATCACCGAAGCTCTGGAAGGAGACCTGGGCTCAAATTTTATCCTCGACTCATTCTAACTGAGCTCCTGTCATGAAACAACATGGAAGCTTCGCTCTGCTTCAGCGTTTGTGCTGTTTCAATATTGCTGCTTCAATATTGAGATTGGTGTGCTTAGTTCTAACTTCCACAAGCTATTCACTGCATCCTGTAGCTTGTTAGAGACAATGGTTTGTGTAACCCCTCTTTTTAATGCCCACTATGAGGTAACCAGCCTGAGTTGCACGTGCTAGGTTATTAATTTGCCTAATAGCATGTGCTACTATGTAGGTATTTCTTGCTACTAGGTATTTTATTGCATTGCTAACTATAAAGGATAAACTTGCTAGTTCTTAACTTGCTAGTTCTTATTACGCGTGCTATACTAAATTGGTATTTATTGCACGTGCTATTATTTAGAAGTTTGATTGCAGTTCTGCTGATTGATTTGTGGAGTTCTTGTTCTTGGAAAGCTGTAAGGAACAGATGGTCCTCCACCAAAGCATTTACTTGTTTGGTCTTCTGGCCATAGTTACAAAGTCTTTGAGGAGGCTGTAGCTGACCCTACATGGGTACAGTCAACAACAGCAACAAGACATGGCACGTGCTAATATTTGTTGTTCAGAACAGGAAGAACCGGTTAGAAAAAAATATTAAAAAGTGCTGGAGTCCCAGAAGCTCAGAATTGGACTTTGCAGTTGGGCAGTTGTGTAGTTCTCTACCTCTCGACTATGATGCATAGCAACAACAGCAACAAATAACTTGATAATGTATAGCAACAACAACAACAACAAATAACTTGATAATGCATAGCAACAACAGCAACAACAACAAAGAACTTGATAATGTATAGCAACAACAACAACAACAAATAACTTGATAATGTATAGCAACAACAACAAATAACTTGATAATGTATAGCAACAACAACAAAGAACTTGATAATGTATAGCAACAACAACAACAAATAACTTGATAATGTATAGCAACAACAACAAATAACTTGATAATGTATAGCAACAACAACAAATAACTTGATAATGTATAGCAACAACAACAAATAACTTGATAATGTATAGCAACAACAACAACAAAGAACTTGATAATGTATAGCAACAACAACAACAACAACAAATAACTTGATAATGTATAGCAACAACAACAAATAACTTGATAATGTATAGCAACAACAACAACAAAGAACTTGATAATGTATAGCAACAACAACAACAACAACAAATAACTTGATAATGTATAGCAACAACAACAAATAACTTGATAATGTATAGCAACAACAACAACAAAGAACTTGATAATGTATAGCAACAACAACAACAAATAACTTGATAATGTATAGCAACAACAACAAATAACTTGATAATGTATAGCAGCAACAACAACAAAGAACTTGATAATGTATAGCAACAACAACAACAACAACAAATAACTTGATAACGTATAGCAACAACAACAACAACAAATAACTTGATAATGTATAGCAACAACAACAAATATCTTGAAGCTAAAATGTAAAAATTTATGAGCAAAAATGTTTTATTTAGAAACTTTTTTGTTCTCGTCTGTATAACGTAAAAAGCTGGTTGTTAAGCTGGATGTTAAGCTGGTTGTTAAGCTGGTTGTTAAGCCGGTTGTTAATAAGGTGGTTGTTAAGCCGGTTGTTAAGCCGGTTGTTTAAGCTGGTTGTTAAGCCGGTTGTAAGCCAGGTGTTAAGCTGGTTGTTGTACATGTATCTCTATTAGATATCTGTTGTTTCATTGTTAAGTGACTACTTTACCGCTGCCTGGTATCAAGGATTATTAAGCCCATGCTCCTGCTCACCCAAAACGGAAGCGAGCATAGGGTACACGTAACAAGCATCCTCACGCATAGCGCCACAGAGCATGAGGTCTACAGCTTCTCCAAACTTGCCTAGCATAGTGAGAAGGGCACCTGGAAAGAGCGGAAGCACAGCAGGTTTTGACCGATGATTCTCCTGGTCAGCTACACCCGGAGAAGAGAAATTCAAGGTTGTCAGATTTAAGTGCAGTAAGTGTCCGACTTGTCAATTTCTAGATCCTCCTCCTCACAGCAGCAGGAAAAAAGTGTGCAAACCAACAAAGATGGAGGTTGTTACGCCCACGATTCTGAGCATGTTCACTGTTGATTGCATGTTTACTGTTGATTGCATGTTCGTCACTCTCAGAATTAAGCATGTACCAGTATTTTCTTGTTGACTGATCTTATAAGCGCTTAGCTTAGCAACCAGCTTAGCAACCAGTTTAACATCCAGTTTAACAACAACCAGCATAACAACACATTTAACAACTACCAGCTTAATAACAACCAGCTCATCTTAACAACAACCAGTTTAGCAACAACCAGCTCAACAACAGGCTTAACAATAATCTGCTAAACAACCAGCTTAGCAACAGACTTAACAATAGCCAGCTTAACAACAACTAGCCAGTAACAACCAGCTTACTTAACAACAACCAGCTTAGTAACAACCAGCTTAACAACAGGCTTAACAACAACCAGCTAAGTAACAACCAGCTTAACAACAGGCTTAACAACAACCAGCTTAACAACAACCAGCTTAATAACAGGCTTAACAACAACCAGCTTAACAACAACCAGCTTAATAGTAACCAGCTTAACAACAGGCTTAACAACAACCAGCTTAACAACAGGCTTAACAACAACCAGCTTAACAACAACCAGCTTAATAACAGGCTTAACAACAACCAGCTTAACAACAACCAGCTTAATAGTAACCAGCTTAACAACAGGCTTAACAACAGGCTTAAGCTTAACAGCAACCAGATCATCTTAAAAACAACAGGCTTGACAAGTTTTTATGGTGTATTACAAATCTGTTTTGTTTGTTGTTTGGTTTTCGCTTGCTAGCCAGTTACTACAGTGAGTAGTTTTACAGTGAGAGGTGTGGCTTTACATCAAGTGGGTGTGGTTTATACTGGCCAAAACCCGTGATGGGTGTGGCTTATGATATGTGGGTGTGGCTTTGGATGTTTGTTTAATTAGCTGAGCTAGATCGCCAAGTCAAAGATCTTGAAATATCCCTAGTTAGCCTATAGCAGTGTTGATGATTAATCCGTAGATTTACGGAGGACTTTTTACAAAAATTACAATTTCACATTTTTTTAATATAGAGGACCACATGAAGACAAGTACCCAACAACTATATATCAGGTGATAGCTGATGCATGAAGGGACGGTATGGTAAATTTTAGTTGCTTAGCAACAAACCACAGAAATATGAATATTGTTATAAGAGACAGGAAGTAAAATAAAAGGGTTTATATCGGGTTTATATCATCTCAATTTCACCAGCAATGTTAGCCGGTCAACTGTTTGTCAACAACAATGTTTTGGTTGATTATGACAAACCACAAAGATGTGAATATCATTATAAGTGGGAAAAGGCTATTTCAGCTCGGTTTCATACACATGAAATCAGCAATGTTAGCTAGTCAACTTTTGGTCAACAACAACTATTTGTCAACAACAATTTTTGGTCAATTATAACAAACCACAAAGATGTGAATATCATAACAAAGAGGAAGTAAGGGCTAGGGTCCATAGTACTGAAAAACAAATAAAAGTATGTGCAAAGTGTGCATAACATACCTTCACAATTATAAATAAATATAGATAAAAAATAAAAGGGCAATGCTTGGCACTGTGAAGGTCTGCATGTTCAGCATAACTCGACAAACACATAGTGCTACATTATAAAAAATATATATAAATAATAACTTCTCCTCCAACCCTGTCTTCTCCTCTGCTGATTCCTCATCCTCCTCCAGGTCCATGAGTGAAACTACTTTCCCAGGAAAAATAGTTCTTATTATTATGCTAGTTACTAGGCCTTACTTTACAACTCTTATCTATTCTTACCTTGGGGGAAGTCTTCATGATCATCGCTATCTTCTGAAGATTCGCTTGGCAGAGTAGGGCAACATATACTTTGAAAACTTGCTTCGTGGTCGATGCCAACAGCTTCTGTTATAGCTGCCATAGCATTACCGTCAACTACGCCACTTCCCAGGTAAGCACAGGCACCTTCTTCCTCTTCTTCACTAACGTCAATCTCGGACAGGCCGAAGTCATCCTCAAATAGGAAGTCTAAAACTTCGTCTCTACTAAAGCGGGTCGCCATTTCTTCTTCAAGACCGGGAATGAACCGGAAGTGATGTTTGCTGGCACGTTACTTTGTTTCCTAAACCGTATTTTCCAGATATTCAGGGGTATAGTAGATATTCAGGGGTATAGTAGATATTCAGGGGTATATTAGAGGCATGCTTTAGGCATACTAGTGCAATTTTTAAAGTTTATACCTTTATACTGCGAAAGGTTAAAAAAATTCGTCGCGGTTAATCAGTTTTTGCAACTTAAGTCGCTTATGCCAGTGAGAGTTAAATGCTCTAGCGTTCATCAGGAATAATTAGATCCTAAGACACGGCTAGAGCATCTCATTATTCCTGATGAAGGCTAGAGCATCTCATTATTCCTTATGAAGGCTAGAGCATCTCATTATTCCTGATGAAGGCTAGAGCATCTCAGTATTCCTGATGAAGGCTAGAGCATCTCATTATTCCTGATGAAGGCTAGAGCATCTCATTATTCCTGATGAAGGCTAGAGCATCTCAGTATTCCTGATGAAGGCTAGAGCATCTCATTATTCCTGATGAAGGCTAGAGCAACTCATTATTCCTGATGAAGGCTAGAGCATCTCATTATTCCTGATGAAGGCTAGAGCATCTAAGTATTCCTGATGAAGGATACAGCATCACATTATTCCTGATGAAGGCTAGAGCATCTCATTATTCCTGATGAAGGCTAGAGCATCTCATTATTCCTGATGAAGGCTAGAGCATCTCATTATTCCTGATCAAGGCTAGAGCATCTCATTATTCCTGGTGAAGGCTAGAGCATCTCACATTATTCCTGATGAAGGTTAGAGCATCTCATTATTCCTGATGAAGGCTAGAGTATCTCAGTATTCCTGATGAAGGATACAGCATCTCAGTATATTCCTGATGAAGGCTAGAGCATCTCATTATTCCTGATGAAGGTTAGAGCTTATCATTACTCCTGATCAAGGCTAGAGCATCTAATTATTCCTGGTGAAGGCTAGAGCATCTCATTATTCCTGATGAAGGCTAGAGCATCTCATTATTCCTGATGACATCTCATTATTCCTGATGAAGGCTAGAGCATCTCATTATTCCTGATGGAGACTAGAGCATCTCATTATTCCTTGTGAAGGCTAGAGCATCTCATTATTCCTGATGGAGACTAGAGCATCTCATTATTCCTTGTCAAGGCTAGAGCATCTCATTATTCCTGATGAAGGCTAGAGCATCTCATTATTCCTTGTGAAGGCTAGAGCATCTCATTATTCCTTGTGAAGGCTAGAGCATCTCATTATTCCTTGTGAAGGCTAGAGCATCTCATTATTCCTGATGGAGACTAGAGCATCTCATTATTCCTTGTCAAGGCTAGAGCATCTCATTATTCCTGATGAAGGCTAGAGCATCTCATTATTCCTTGTGAAGGCTAGAGCATCTCATTATTCCTTGTGAAGGCTAGAGCATCTCATTATTCCTGATGGAGACTAGAGCATCTCATTATTCCTTGTCAAGGCTAGAGCATCTCATTATTCCTGATGAAGGCTAGAGCATCTCATTATTCCTTGTGAAGGCTAGAGCATCTCATTATTCCTGATGAAGGCTAGAGCATCTCATTATTCCTTGTGAAGGCTAGAGCAAGTAGCCAAAACATCAAGAAACAGTTTAGCATTGTGAAGGCTAGAGCATCTCATTATTCTTGTGAAGGCTAGAGCATCTCATTATTCCTGATGGAGACTAGAGCATCTCATTATTCCTTGTCAAGGCTAGAGCATCTCATTATTCCTGATGAAGGCTAGAGCATCTCATTATTCCTTGTGAAGGCTAGAGCATCTCATTATTCCTGATGAAGGCTAGAGCATCTCATTATTCCTTGTGAAGGCTAGAGCAAGTAGCCAAAACATCAAGAAACAGTTTAGCATCAATAATCGTAGAAGTTGCTGAGAAATCCGAAGACTGTATAAACTTTTGTATCACACCATATTGTGCAGGAACATGTTTCCCCCCCCCCCCCTTTTTTGAAATGCTGCACACCATCCATGTGGAAAGTAAGATGGAAAGTAAGAGAACGTGCCGTGATGGTGTTTCTGGCTGTGCCACAAAGCGACTTAAACAGTGTGGAATAAAAGAGTACTTTTCGAGGACAAGGTAAGTAGTCAGCTATAGCTTGGTGGCTAGATTAGCTATGCTAAGCCTAAAGCCATCTTGAAATAGTTAGCCTAATTTTCCAGTTTCTGTACTATGTAGCTACAAAGCTATTAGCCTCCTGCAACATCTAGCTTAGCTAGTACTGTACCAGTAAAGCTGTGTATGGGAATGCAAGTGGAAAGGGGAACGCGAACTGGCTCTGACGCTAAATACTCGAGGACAAACTTTACTTCACACTGATCATGATTATTTTCCCAACATACGTACTCTTTTGGTAATTTCAATTACTTTACCAGTTACTTCCTGTGAGTGCGAAAGGTCTATCAGTGTGTTATGTTTTCTAGAGACTTCTCTTAGAAGTACGATGTCTCAGGAGCGACTAAATGCACTTGCAATGTTACAATACCACAAAGCGTAAGTATTACACCAGAAGAAGTGGTTGAAGAATTTGTCATGCGTCAACCTCGCAAAATATTGGTATTATAAACCCTTACACTTCACTGATTATTGCTTTATAGCATCAAACTTCTGTTTCTCTGCATTATTGTTACATTACCCTCTATTCAATGGAACATTTTTTTAGTGATAGTCTGATTATATCCACCCTCAAAACTACATGAAATGATTTAATGGTAATAAAATTTACCAACTACAATACATAATGGTAAATATGTGTTTACATTTACCCTCTAGCTATATGCTATACATAACAGTCAATATACTGAATATGACGTGGTAGGCCACTGACAGTCGGTAGGTTTTAGCAGGCTTTTGAGGGCACAGGACTGAGGTTAGCCATACCTGTGGAGAAAATATACAGCATACATACATATCCTTCACAACTGAAAGAGTGATCATGAGAAAGTTTGGGTGGTCATGCAAACTCTTCCTGCATGCAATAGCATGCAAATATTTATTTTTCAATTTAACCAGAAGTGAAGCCCCCCTTAATAAAATCCTGGATCCGCCCCTGCCCCCAATGTTAGACGTCCGTTGAACCCTCCAAGGTTAGACTTCTGTTGAAGCTGATTCTGTGAATCCTTTCTTATTCCAATTGTCTTATTCCAATTGTTCTGGCCTTCTTTCTTGGCTTCTGGCCTTCTGCTGCTGCTAGAGAAGCCACCATAAGTCGGTGCTTGAGAAGTACTCCAGGGATTTGTTAGATCTACTGGGTCACAGAAACGTCGTATGCTTCATCTTCTTCAGCCACGCTCACAAAGAGTTAACGTGGGAAATCTGAATTTTCTGTCCAGGTCATTGGATCCATCCGAGTACTTTTGTGGAGCTTGAAAACAAGACTAGTATTCAGGCAAAATCTGCAGCAGCTCTGTATTAGGTGGAGATATGACACTTCTTCCTCACTGGTTATGGTGGCATGCTGGCCTGCATTAGGTGGAGGCCTGACACTTCTTCCTCACTGGTTATGGTGGCATAGTGGCCTGCATTAGGAGGAGGCCTGACACTTCTTCCTCACTGGTTATGGTTGCCTGCGCATTAGGTGGAGGCCTGACACTTCTTCCTCACTGGTTATGGTGGCCAGCATTAGGTGGAGGCCTGATACGTCTTCTTCACTGGTTATGGTGTGAACTGATTATGTGGGTGTGGTACTCATTACCTTGTTTTACATAATGTGGGTGTGGTGATTATTGAAGGTCTGGCCATACTAAACCATGCTTCATTAAGTTCATTAAGTGGGGGTAGCTTTGCATCATACCACTGATTGTTATGTGGGTGTGGACTAATTGACATTTCTGTGAGGTGGGTGTGGCACTCACTGTTTTGTTTTAGTTATGGTGTGATACATGTTGTCGTATTACTGTGTTGGGCATGATACATGTCGTATTACTGTGGTGGGCGTGATACATGTTGTCGTATTACTGTGCTGGGCGTGATACATGTTGTCGTATTACTGTGCTGGGTGTGATACATGTTGTCGTATTACTGTGGTGGCTGTGATACATGTTGTCGTATTACTGTGGTGGGTGTGATACATGTTGTCGTATTACTGTGGTGGGCATGATACATGTTGTCGTATTACTGTGGTAGGTGTGATACATGTTGTCGTATTACTGTGCTGGGTGTGATACATGTTGTCGTATTACTGTGGTGGGTGTGACACATGTTGTCGTATTACTGTGGTGGGTGTGACACATGTTGTCGTATTACTGTAGTGGGTGTGATACATGTTGTCGTATTACTGTGGTGGGTGTGATACATGTTGTCGTATTACTGTGGTGGGTGTGACACATGTTGTCGTATTACTGTAGTGGGTGTGATACATGTTGTCGTATTACTGTGGTGGGTGTGATACATGTTGTCGTATTACTGTGGTGGGTGTGATACATGTTGTCGTATTACTGTGCTGGGTGTGATACATGTTGTCGTATTACTGTGGTAGGTGTGATACATGTTGTCGTATTACTGTGGTGGGTGTGATACATGTTGTCGTATTACTGTGGTGGGTGTGATACATGTTGTCGTATTACTGTGCTGGGTGTGATACATGTTGTCGTATTACTGTGTTGGGTGTGATACATGTTGTGGTATTACTGTGGTGGGTGTGATACATGTTGTCGTATTACTGTGTTGGGTGTGATACATGTTGTCGTATTACTGTGGTGGGTGTGATACATGTTGTCGTATTACTGTGGTGGGTGTGATACATGTTGTCGTATTACTGTGCTGGGTGTGATACATGTTGTCGTATTACTGTGTTGGGTGTGATACATGTTGTGGTATTACTGTGGTGGGTGTGATACATGTTGTCGTATTACTGTGGTGGGTGTGATACATGTTGTCGTATTACTGTGTTGGGTGTGATACATGTTGTCGTATTACTGTGGTGGGTGTGATACATGTTGTCGTATTACTGTGGTGGGTGTGATACATGTTGTCGTATTACTGTGGTGGGTGTGATACATGTTGTCGTATTACTGTGGTAGGTGTGATACATGTTGTCGTATTACTGTGGTGGGCGTGATACATGTTGTCGTATTACTGTGGTGGGTGTGATACATGTTGTCGTATTACTGTGGTGGGTGTGGAATGGTACTTTCTGTTCGGTGGTGGGCAGGACATACTAGCCGAGTGTTGGCAACAGATGTTGTGTTGGCGTTACGATCATTAGTGTGTTTCTTAGCAGTCGACAGCATGTCAGTATGACAGCGATGATGTTACAGGCTTGCTAGTCCAAAAATGCTGATCCTTGCCTTTTTCTGTTGCCATGCGGCACGAGAGGTGTGCATGAGGGGAGGGGGGGGGGAACATTTTTTACAATGTGTTAAAAAAAACTTGTTATGACTTTGGAGCTCCATAAATTCTTCACACTTACTCCATGAACTTGATATAGCTCACTCTCTGTGTGCTCTCATTTGGTGTTACATATTTGTATAGCCATGTCCCAGTTACAGGCAGTCAAAGTTGGGGACTCAAAACTTGCATCCCCCAATTTTCAGCTCCTAATTGGGAATGGGAAGTGCTTATATAGACAGCAAGTGGCTAGAGGAAGCCCTACTCTACTAAATGAATGTTTTCATTAAGAACTAAAACGTGAGTATGGTCATGCGCGTTGGTTGAAAATCAATTCCCTAAAATTAATTTTCCACTTGCGCGCTTGACCCCGCACTTGCGTTTGCCCGGCTCACAATATGACGCATGTCAACCCATTGCGTGCTTTCTGTCCTTCCAATCCGTTGTGCTGATATTTATTGTGAACCAGTAATGCAACGGACTATAGGTCTAACGGATGGGAATGGATATGAAACGCAAGAGTAGGATTTGATTCAACTCTTGCATCCCAAGTGTTGCATCGGACCATCAGAATCCTAGAACATATTATCATGATTGAACTTTGCACTCTTTCCATAATGTCTCTAGAATTATTAATGGGTGAGGAGCTTTCCCACCTCTGGCAGGTGTCAGCCAGAGGCTATAAAGATCTTGGGGCCAAAGAAAATGCCTGCTATTCAGGTAACTTAGCTAGCTATTATTAGGTATAAAAATATTTCAGCTAGTAATTCCTCTTTCTGCTAATAGCAATCAAATCCAACTCTTCCTCACCTTGCTGTCCATTGTATTGGTCAAAGTTCAAATGCAGCAGACTCAATGCAAATATTGTGAACCATGCAGTGGAATGGAACCGATTGCGCAATGCATGGAACAGAAATGGATTCAATGGAGCGGATTGTCATCCGTCATATTCCCCTATCTCACCACACCTGGGAAGTCTTCATGGAATTAGCAGCTCTTGTGCTACCTGACGAGCCTCTCTATAGCCCTCTCTATCTGGCAGACATCGCTCTAATTGTAGGCATTTGCACCTACTTCAAGTATATAGAGTTTGCACTCGTGCTGACTCAGCAATCACCTGTCCACCGGCCGGCCTCATTTCTGAGCTGGGGCAGAAGCTAGGGTGTGTGCAGGTCATTCTTCTCTGAGCTGGGGCAGAAGCTAGGGTGTGTTCTGGTCATCCTTCTCTGAGCTGGGGCAGAAGCTAGGGGGTGTTATGATCATCCTTCTCTGAGCTGGGGCAGAAGCTAGGGTGTGTTCTGGTCATCCTTCTCTGAGCTGGGGTAGAAGCTAGGGTGTGTTCTGGTCATCCTTCTCTGAGCTGGAGCAGAAGCTAGGGTGTGTGCTGGTCATTCTTCTCTGAGCTGGGGCAGAAGCTAGGGTTTGTGCTGGTCATTCTTCTCTGAGCTGGGGCAGAAGCTAGGGTGTGTGCAGGTCATTCTTCTCTGAGCTGGAGCAGAAGCTAGGGGGTGTGCTGGTCATTCTTCTCTGAGCTGGAGCAGAAGCTAGGGTGTGTGCTGGTCATTCTTCTCTGAGCTGGAGCAGAAGCTAGGGTGTGTGCTGGTCATCCTTCTCTGAGCTGGGGCAGAAGCTAGGGTGTGTGCTGGTCATTCTTCTCTGAGCTGGGGCAGAAGCTAGGGTGTGTGCAGGTCATTCTTCTCTGAGCTGGGGCAGAAGCTAGGGTGTGTGCTGGTTGTCCTCTGAGCTGGGGCAGAAGCTAGGGTGTGTGCTGGTTGTCCTCTGAGCTGGAGCAGAAGCTAGGGTGTGTGCTGGTCATCCTTCTCTGAGCTGGGGCAGAAGCTAGGGTGTGTGCTGGTCATTCTTCTCTGAGCTGGGGCAGAAGCTAGGGTGTATGCAGGTCATTCTTCTCTGAGCTGGAGCAGAAGCTAGGGTGTGTGCTGGTTGTCCTCTGAGCTGGGGCAGAAGCTAGGGTGTGTGCTGGTCATTCTTCTCTGAGCTGGAGCAGAAGCTAGGGTGTGTGCTGGTCATTCTTCTCTGAGCTGGAGCAGAAGCTAGGGTGTGTGCTGGTTGTCCTCTGAGCTGGGGCAGAAGCTAGGGTGTGTGCTGGTCATTCTTCTCTGAGCTGGAGCAGAAGCTAGGGTTTGTGCAGGTCATTCTTCTCTGAGCTGGGGCAGAAGCTAGGGTGTGTGCTGGTCATTCTTCTCTGAGCTGGGGCAGAAGCTAGGGTGTGTGCTGGTCATTCTTCTCTGAGCTGGGGCAGAAGCTAGGGTGTGTTCTGGTCATCCTTCTCTGAGCTGGGGCAGAAGCTAGGGTGTGTTCTGGTCATCCTTCTCTGAGCTGGGGCAGAAGCTAGGGTGTGTTCTGGTCATCCTTCTCTGAGCTGGGGCAGAAGCTAGGGTGTGTGCAGGTCATTCTTCTCTGAGCTGGAGCAGAAGCTAGGGTTGCTCTAGGCACTGTCTTCACTGCCACCTCTCCCTGCTCTAGGCACCATCTTCACTGCCACCTCTCCCTGCTCTAGGCATGTCTTCACTGCCACCTCTCCCTGCTCTAGGCACCGTCTTCATTGCCACCTCTCCCTGCTCTAGGCACTGTCTTCACTGCCACCTCTCCTTGCTCTAGGCACCGTCTTCACTGCCACCTCTCCCTGCTCTAGGCACTGTCTTCACTGCCACCTCTCCCTGCTCTAGGCACTATCTTCACTGCCACCTCTCCCTGCTCTAGGCACTGTCTTCACTGCCACCTCTCCCTGCTCTAGGCACTGTCTTCACTGCCACCTCTCCCTGCTCTAGGCACTGTCTTCACTGCCACCTCTCCCTGCTCTAGGCACTGTCTTCACTGCCACCTCTCCCTGCTCTAGGCACTGTCTTCACTGCCACCTCTCCCTGCTCTAGGCACTGTCTTCACTGCCACCTCTCCCTGCTCTAGGCACCGTCTTCACTGCCACCTCTCCCTGCTCTAGGCACTGTCTTCACTGCCACCTCTCCCTGCTCTAGGCACCATCTTCACTGCCACCTCTCCCTGCTCTAGGCATGTCTTCACTGCCACCTCTCCCTGCTCTAGGCATGTCTTCACTGCCACCTCTTCCTGCTCTAGGCACTGTCTTCACTGCCACCTCTCCCTGCTCTAGGCACTGTCTTCACTGCCACCTCTCCCTGCTCTAGGCACTGTCTTCACTGCCACCTCTCCCTGCTCTAGGCATGTCTTCACTGCCACCTCTTCCTGCTCTAGGCACTGTCTTCACTGCCACCTCTCCCTGCTCTAGGCACTGTCTTCACTGCCACCTCTCCCTGCTCTAGGCACTGTCTTCACTGCCACCTCTCCTTGCTCTAGGCACCATCTTCACTGCCACTTCTCCCTGCTCTAGACACTGTCTTCACTGCCACCTCTCCCTGCTCTAGGCACTGTCTTCACTGCCACCTCTCCCTGCTCTAGGCACTGTCTTCACTGCCACCTCTCCCTGCTCTAGGCACTGTCTTCGCTGCCACCTCTCCCTGCTCTAGGCACTGTCTTCACTGCCACCTCTCCCTGCTCTAGGCACTGTCTTCACTGCCACCTCTCCCTGCTCTAGGCACTGTCTTCACTGCCACCTCTCCCTGCTCTAGGCACTGTCTTCACTGCCACCTCTCCCTGCTCTAGGCACTGTCTTCACTGCCACCTCTCCCTGCTCTAGGCACTGTCTTCACTGCCACCTCTCCCTGCTCTAGGCACCGTCTTCACTGCCACCTCTCCCTGCTCTAGGCACCGTCTTCACTGCCACCTCTCCCAGCTCTAGGCACCGTCTTCACTGCCACCTCTCCATGCTCTAGGCACTGTCTTCACTGCCACCTCTCCCTGCTCTAGGCACCGTCTTCACTGCCATCTCTCCCTGCTCTAGGCACTGTCTTCACTGCCACCTCTCCCTGCTCTAGGCACTGTCTTCACTGCCACCTCTCCCTGCTCTAGGCACTGTCTTCACTGCCACCTCTCCCTGCTCTAGGCGCTGTCTTCACTGCCACCTCTCCTTGCTCTAGGCACTGTCTTCACTGCCACCTCTCCCTGCTCTAGGCACTGTCTTCACTGCCACCTCTCCCTGCTCTAGGCACCGTCTTCACTGCCACCTCTCCCTGCTCTAAGCACTGTCTTCACTGCCACCTCTCCTTGCTCTAGGCACCATCTTCACTGCCACTTCTCCCTGCTCTAGGCACCGTCTTCACTGCCACCTCTCCCTGCTCTAGGCACCGTCTTCACTGCCACCTCTCCCTGCTCTAGGCACTGTCTTCACTACCACCTCTCCCTGCTCTAGGCACCGTCTTCACTGCCACCTCTCCCTGCTCTAGGCACTGTCTTCACTGCCACCTCTCCCTGCTCTAGGCACTGTCTTCACTGCCACCTCTCCCTGCTCTAGGCACTGTCTTCACTGCCACCTCTCCCTGCTCTAGGCACCGTCTTCACTGCCACCTCCCCCAGCTCTAGGCACCATCTTCACTGCCACCTCTCCATGCTCTAGGCACTGTCTTCACTGTCACCTCTCCTTGCTCTAGGCACCGTCTTCACTGCCACCTCTCCCTGCTCTAGGCACCATCTTCACTGCCACCTCTCCCTGCTCTAGGCACTGTCTTCACTGCCACCTCTCCCTGCTCTAGGCACCGTCTTCACTGCCACCTCTCCCTGCTCTAGGCACTGTCTTCACTGCCACCTCTCCCTGCTCTAGGCACCGTCTTCACTGCCATCCTCCTGATGTTCTCGACTTTCTGCAGTTAAAATTAATCCGCGAGACGAGCTCACATTGCAAATACAATTTGATGGAGAAGACTGTTATTGTTCAACTGTGTAATGGGGCGAACACTATTCAAAGTGGATACTATTGGATGGCGAACACTATTCAAAGGGGTTACTATTGGATGGCGAACACTATTCAAGGTGGATACTATTGGAGGGAGAGCACTATTCAAGGGGGGATACTATTGGAGGGAGAGCACTATTCAAGGGGGGATACTATTGGAGGGAGAGCACTATTCAAGGGGGGATACTATTGGAGGGTGAATAACATTCGAGGAAACACAGTATATATATACACACACACACACACATGATGCACGAACATTTATCTTGAAATGAATAGAGCATCCTTGGAATGTGTACTGGCTCCATCATGTTTTCTCTCTCTAAACATACTGCTGCATAGCAACATAGTGCAGTGATGTACGTTAAGTACGTTTCTAGAGGCATGCTATTTAGTCGAGTCCCAAGCCAGATACAAACCAGATCACCGAAGCTCTGGAAGGAGACCTGGGCTCAAATTTTATCCTCGACTCATTCTAACTGAGCTCCTGTCATGAAACAACATGGAAGCTTCGCTCTGCTTCAGCGTTTGTGCTGTTTCAATATTGCTGCTTCAATATTGAGATTGGTGTGCTTAGTTCTAACTTCCACAAGCTATTCACTGCATCCTGTAGCTTGTTAGAGACAATGGTTTGTGTAACCCCTCTTTTTAATGCCCACTATGAGGTAACCAGCCTGAGTTGCACGTGCTAGGTTATTAATTTGCCTAATAGCATGTGCTACTATGTAGGTATTTCTTGCTACTAGGTATTTTATTGCATTGCTAACTATAAAGGATAAACTTGCTAGTTCTTAACTTGCTAGTTCTTATTACGCGTGCTATACTAAATTGGTATTTATTGCACGTGCTATTATTTAGAAGTTTGATTGCAGTTCTGCTGATTGATTTGTGGAGTTCTTGTTCTTGGAAAGCTGTAAGGAACAGATGGTCCTCCACCAAAGCATTTACTTGTTTGGTCTTCTGGCCATAGTTACAAAGTCTTTGAGGAGGCTGTAGCTGACCCTACATGGGTACAGTCAACAACAGCAACAAGACATGGCACGTGCTAATATTTGTTGTTCAGAACAGGAAGAACCGGTTAGAAAAAAATATTAAAAAGTGCTGGAGTCCCAGAAGCTCAGAATTGGACTTTGCAGTTGGGCAGTTGTGTAGTTCTCTACCTCTCGACTATGATGCATAGCAACAACAGCAACAAATAACTTGATAATGTATAGCAACAACAACAACAACAAATAACTTGATAATGCATAGCAACAACAGCAACAACAACAAAGAACTTGATAATGTATAGCAACAACAACAACAACAAATAACTTGATAATGTATAGCAACAACAACAAATAACTTGATAATGTATAGCAACAACAACAAAGAACTTGATAATGTATAGCAACAACAACAACAAATAACTTGATAATGTATAGCAACAACAACAAATAACTTGATAATGTATAGCAACAACAACAAATAACTTGATAATGTATAGCAACAACAACAAATAACTTGATAATGTATAGCAACAACAACAACAAAGAACTTGATAATGTATAGCAACAACAACAACAACAACAAATAACTTGATAATGTATAGCAACAACAACAAATAACTTGATAATGTATAGCAACAACAACAACAAAGAACTTGATAATGTATAGCAACAACAACAACAACAACAAATAACTTGATAATGTATAGCAACAACAACAAATAACTTGATAATGTATAGCAACAACAACAACAAAGAACTTGATAATGTATAGCAACAACAACAACAAATAACTTGATAATGTATAGCAACAACAACAAATAACTTGATAATGTATAGCAGCAACAACAACAAAGAACTTGATAATGTATAGCAACAACAACAACAACAACAAATAACTTGATAACGTATAGCAACAACAACAACAACAAATAACTTGATAATGTATAGCAACAACAACAAATATCTTGAAGCTAAAATGTAAAAATTTATGAGCAAAAATGTTTTATTTAGAAACTTTTTTGTTCTCGTCTGTATAACGTAAAAAGCTGGTTGTTAAGCTGGATGTTAAGCTGGTTGTTAAGCTGGTTGTTAAGCCGGTTGTTAATAAGGTGGTTGTTAAGCCGGTTGTTAAGCCGGTTGTTTAAGCTGGTTGTTAAGCCGGTTGTAAGCCAGGTGTTAAGCTGGTTGTTGAACATGTATCTCTATTAGATATCTGTTGTTTCATTGTTAAGTGACTACTTTACCGCTGCCTGGTATCAAGGATTATTAAGCCCATGCTCCTGCTCACCCAAAACGGAAGCGAGCATAGGGTACACGTAACAAGCATCCTCACGCATAGCGCCACAGAGCATGAGGTCTACAGCTTCTCCAAACTTGCCTAGCATAGTGAGAAGGGCACCTGGAAAGAGCGGAAGCACAGCAGGTTTTGACCGATGATTCTCCTGGTCAGCTACACCCGGAGAAGAGAAATTCAAGGTTGTCAGATTTAAGTGCAGTAAGTGTCCGACTTGTCAATTTCTAGATCCTCCTCCTCACAGCAGCAGGAAAAAAGTGTGCAAACCAACAAAGATGGAGGTTGTTACGCCCACGATTCTGAGCATGTTCACTGTTGATTGCATGTTTACTGTTGATTGCATGTTCGTCACTCTCAGAATTAAGCATGTACCAGTATTTTCTTGTTGACTGATCTTATAAGCGCTTAGCTTAGCAACCAGCTTAGCAACCAGTTTAACATCCAGTTTAACAACAACCAGCATAACAACACATTTAACAACTACCAGCTTAATAACAACCAGCTCATCTTAACAACAACCAGTTTAGCAACAACCAGCTCAACAACAGGCTTAACAATAATCTGCTAAACAACCAGCTTAGCAACAGACTTAACAATAGCCAGCTTAACAACAACTAGCCAGTAACAACCAGCTTACTTAACAACAACCAGCTTAGTAACAACCAGCTTAACAACAGGCTTAACAACAACCAGCTAAGTAACAACCAGCTTAACAACAGGCTTAACAACAACCAGCTTAACAACAACCAGCTTAATAACAGGCTTAACAACAACCAGCTTAACAACAACCAGCTTAATAGTAACCAGCTTAACAACAGGCTTAACAACAACCAGCTTAACAACAGGCTTAACAACAACCAGCTTAACAACAACCAGCTTAATAACAGGCTTAACAACAACCAGCTTAACAACAACCAGCTTAATAGTAACCAGCTTAACAACAGGCTTAACAACAGGCTTAAGCTTAACAGCAACCAGATCATCTTAAAAACAACAGGCTTGACAAGTTTTTATGGTGTATTACAAATCTGTTTTGTTTGTTGTTTGGTTTTCGCTTGCTAGCCAGTTACTACAGTGAGTAGTTTTACAGTGAGAGGTGTGGCTTTACATCAAGTGGGTGTGGTTTATACTGGCCAAAACCCGTGATGGGTGTGGCTTATGATATGTGGGTGTGGCTTTGGATGTTTGTTTAATTAGCTGAGCTAGATCGCCAAGTCAAAGATCTTGAAATATCCCTAGTTAGCCTATAGCAGTGTTGATGATTAATCCGTAGATTTACGGAGGACTTTTTACAAAAATTACAATTTCACATTTTTTTAATATAGAGGACCACATGAAGACAAGTACCCAACAACTATATATCAGGTGATAGCTGATGCATGAAGGGACGGTATGGTAAATTTTAGTTGCTTAGCAACAAACCACAGAAATATGAATATTGTTATAAGAGACAGGAAGTAAAATAAAAGGGTTTATATCGGGTTTATATCATCTCAATTTCACCAGCAATGTTAGCCGGTCAACTGTTTGTCAACAACAATGTTTTGGTTGATTATGACAAACCACAAAGATGTGAATATCATTATAAGTGGGAAAAGGCTATTTCAGCTCGGTTTCATACACATGAAATCAGCAATGTTAGCTAGTCAACTTTTGGTCAACAACAACTATTTGTCAACAACAATTTTTGGTCAATTATAACAAACCACAAAGATGTGAATATCATAACAAAGAGGAAGTAAGGGCTAGGGTCCATAGTACTGAAAAACAAATAAAAGTATGTGCAAAGTGTGCATAACATACCTTCACAATTATAAATAAATATAGATAAAAAATAAAAGGGCAATGCTTGGCACTGTGAAGGTCTGCATGTTCAGCATAACTCGACAAACACATAGTGCTACATTATAAAAAATATATATAAATAATAACTTCTCCTCCAACCCTGTCTTCTCCTCTGCTGATTCCTCATCCTCCTCCAGGTCCATGAGTGAAACTACTTTCCCAGGAAAAATAGTTCTTATTATTATGCTAGTTACTAGGCCTTACTTTACAACTCTTATCTATTCTTACCTTGGGGGAAGTCTTCATGATCATCGCTATCTTCTGAAGATTCGCTTGGCAGAGTAGGGCAACATATACTTTGAAAACTTGCTTCGTGGTCGATGCCAACAGCTTCTGTTATAGCTGCCATAGCATTACCGTCAACTACGCCACTTCCCAGGTAAGCACAGGCACCTTCTTCCTCTTCTTCACTAACGTCAATCTCGGACAGGCCGAAGTCATCCTCAAATAGGAAGTCTAAAACTTCGTCTCTACTAAAGCGGGTCGCCATTTCTTCTTCAAGACCGGGAATGAACCGGAAGTGATGTTTGCTGGCACGTTACTTTGTTTCCTAAACCGTATTTTCCAGATATTCAGGGGTATAGTAGATATTCAGGGGTATAGTAGATATTCAGGGGTATATTAGAGGCATGCTTTAGGCATACTAGTGCAATTTTTAAAGTTTATACCTTTATACTGCGAAAGGTTAAAAAAATTCGTCGCGGTTAATCAGTTTTTGCAACTTAAGTCGCTTATGCCAGTGAGAGTTAAATGCTCTAGCGTTCATCAGGAATAATTAGATCCTAAGACACGGCTAGAGCATCTCATTATTCCTGATGAAGGCTAGAGCATCTCATTATTCCTTATGAAGGCTAGAGCATCTCATTATTCCTGATGAAGGCTAGAGCATCTCAGTATTCCTGATGAAGGCTAGAGCATCTCATTATTCCTGATGAAGGCTAGAGCATCTCATTATTCCTGATGAAGGCTAGAGCATCTCAGTATTCCTGATGAAGGCTAGAGCATCTCATTATTCCTGATGAAGGCTAGAGCAACTCATTATTCCTGATGAAGGCTAGAGCATCTCATTATTCCTGATGAAGGCTAGAGCATCTAAGTATTCCTGATGAAGGATACAGCATCACATTATTCCTGATGAAGGCTAGAGCATCTCATTATTCCTGATGAAGGCTAGAGCATCTCATTATTCCTGATGAAGGCTAGAGCATCTCATTATTCCTGATCAAGGCTAGAGCATCTCATTATTCCTGGTGAAGGCTAGAGCATCTCACATTATTCCTGATGAAGGTTAGAGCATCTCATTATTCCTGATGAAGGCTAGAGTATCTCAGTATTCCTGATGAAGGATACAGCATCTCAGTATATTCCTGATGAAGGCTAGAGCATCTCATTATTCCTGATGAAGGTTAGAGCTTATCATTACTCCTGATCAAGGCTAGAGCATCTAATTATTCCTGGTGAAGGCTAGAGCATCTCATTATTCCTGATGAAGGCTAGAGCATCTCATTATTCCTGATGACATCTCATTATTCCTGATGAAGGCTAGAGCATCTCATTATTCCTGATGGAGACTAGAGCATCTCATTATTCCTTGTGAAGGCTAGAGCATCTCATTATTCCTGATGGAGACTAGAGCATCTCATTATTCCTTGTCAAGGCTAGAGCATCTCATTATTCCTGATGAAGGCTAGAGCATCTCATTATTCCTTGTGAAGGCTAGAGCATCTCATTATTCCTTGTGAAGGCTAGAGCATCTCATTATTCCTTGTGAAGGCTAGAGCATCTCATTATTCCTGATGGAGACTAGAGCATCTCATTATTCCTTGTCAAGGCTAGAGCATCTCATTATTCCTGATGAAGGCTAGAGCATCTCATTATTCCTTGTGAAGGCTAGAGCATCTCATTATTCCTTGTGAAGGCTAGAGCATCTCATTATTCCTGATGGAGACTAGAGCATCTCATTATTCCTTGTCAAGGCTAGAGCATCTCATTATTCCTGATGAAGGCTAGAGCATCTCATTATTCCTTGTGAAGGCTAGAGCATCTCATTATTCCTGATGAAGGCTAGAGCATCTCATTATTCCTTGTGAAGGCTAGAGCAAGTAGCCAAAACATCAAGAAACAGTTTAGCATTGTGAAGGCTAGAGCATCTCATTATTCTTGTGAAGGCTAGAGCATCTCATTATTCCTGATGGAGACTAGAGCATCTCATTATTCCTTGTCAAGGCTAGAGCATCTCATTATTCCTGATGAAGGCTAGAGCATCTCATTATTCCTTGTGAAGGCTAGAGCATCTCATTATTCCTGATGAAGGCTAGAGCATCTCATTATTCCTTGTGAAGGCTAGAGCAAGTAGCCAAAACATCAAGAAACAGTTTAGCATCAATAATCGTAGAAGTTGCTGAGAAATCCGAAGACTGTATAAACTTTTGTATCACACCATATTGTGCAGGAACATGTTTCCCCCCCCCCCCCTTTTTTGAAATGCTGCACACCATCCATGTGGAAAGTAAGATGGAAAGTAAGAGAACGTGCCGTGATGGTGTTTCTGGCTGTGCCACAAAGCGACTTAAACAGTGTGGAATAAAAGAGTACTTTTCGAGGACAAGGTAAGTAGTCAGCTATAGCTTGGTGGCTAGATTAGCTATGCTAAGCCTAAAGCCATCTTGAAATAGTTAGCCTAATTTTCCAGTTTCTGTACTATGTAGCTACAAAGCTATTAGCCTCCTGCAACATCTAGCTTAGCTAGTACTGTACCAGTAAAGCTGTGTATGGGAATGCAAGTGGAAAGGGGAACGCGAACTGGCTCTGACGCTAAATACTCGAGGACAAACTTTACTTCACACTGATCATGATTATTTTCCCAACATACGTACTCTTTTGGTAATTTCAATTACTTTACCAGTTACTTCCTGTGAGTGCGAAAGGTCTATCAGTGTGTTATGTTTTCTAGAGACTTCTCTTAGAAGTACGATGTCTCAGGAGCGACTAAATGCACTTGCAATGTTACAATACCACAAAGCGTAAGTATTACACCAGAAGAAGTGGTTGAAGAATTTGTCATGCGTCAACCTCGCAAAATATTGGTATTATAAACCCTTACACTTCACTGATTATTGCTTTATAGCATCAAACTTCTGTTTCTCTGCATTATTGTTACATTACCCTCTATTCAATGGAACATTTTTTTAGTGATAGTCTGATTATATCCACCCTCAAAACTACATGAAATGATTTAATGGTAATAAAATTTACCAACTACAATACATAATGGTAAATATGTGTTTACATTTACCCTCTAGCTATATGCTATACATAACAGTCAATATACTGAATATGACGTGGTAGGCCACTGACAGTCGGTAGGTTTTAGCAGGCTTTTGAGGGCACAGGACTGAGGTTAGCCATACCTGTGGAGAAAATATACAGCATACATACATATCCTTCACAACTGAAAGAGTGATCATGAGAAAGTTTGGGTGGTCATGCAAACTCTTCCTGCATGCAATAGCATGCAAATATTTATTTTTCAATTTAACCAGAAGTGAAGCCCCCCTTAATAAAATCCTGGATCCGCCCCTGCCCCCAATGTTAGACGTCCGTTGAACCCTCCAAGGTTAGACTTCTGTTGAAGCTGATTCTGTGAATCCTTTCTTATTCCAATTGTCTTATTCCAATTGTTCTGGCCTTCTTTCTTGGCTTCTGGCCTTCTGCTGCTGCTAGAGAAGCCACCATAAGTCGGTGCTTGAGAAGTACTCCAGGGATTTGTTAGATCTACTGGGTCACAGAAACGTCGTATGCTTCATCTTCTTCAGCCACGCTCACAAAGAGTTAACGTGGGAAATCTGAATTTTCTGTCCAGGTCATTGGATCCATCCGAGTACTTTTGTGGAGCTTGAAAACAAGACTAGTATTCAGGCAAAATCTGCAGCAGCTCTGTATTAGGTGGAGATATGACACTTCTTCCTCACTGGTTATGGTGGCATGCTGGCCTGCATTAGGTGGAGGCCTGACACTTCTTCCTCACTGGTTATGGTGGCATAGTGGCCTGCATTAGGAGGAGGCCTGACACTTCTTCCTCACTGGTTATGGTTGCCTGCGCATTAGGTGGAGGCCTGACACTTCTTCCTCACTGGTTATGGTGGCCAGCATTAGGTGGAGGCCTGATACGTCTTCTTCACTGGTTATGGTGTGAACTGATTATGTGGGTGTGGTACTCATTACCTTGTTTTACATAATGTGGGTGTGGTGATTATTGAAGGTCTGGCCATACTAAACCATGCTTCATTAAGTTCATTAAGTGGGGGTAGCTTTGCATCATACCACTGATTGTTATGTGGGTGTGGACTAATTGACATTTCTGTGAGGTGGGTGTGGCACTCACTGTTTTGTTTTAGTTATGGTGTGATACATGTTGTCGTATTACTGTGTTGGGCATGATACATGTCGTATTACTGTGGTGGGCGTGATACATGTTGTCGTATTACTGTGCTGGGCGTGATACATGTTGTCGTATTACTGTGCTGGGTGTGATACATGTTGTCGTATTACTGTGGTGGCTGTGATACATGTTGTCGTATTACTGTGGTGGGTGTGATACATGTTGTCGTATTACTGTGGTGGGCATGATACATGTTGTCGTATTACTGTGGTAGGTGTGATACATGTTGTCGTATTACTGTGCTGGGTGTGATACATGTTGTCGTATTACTGTGGTGGGTGTGACACATGTTGTCGTATTACTGTGGTGGGTGTGACACATGTTGTCGTATTACTGTAGTGGGTGTGATACATGTTGTCGTATTACTGTGGTGGGTGTGATACATGTTGTCGTATTACTGTGGTGGGTGTGACACATGTTGTCGTATTACTGTAGTGGGTGTGATACATGTTGTCGTATTACTGTGGTGGGTGTGATACATGTTGTCGTATTACTGTGGTGGGTGTGATACATGTTGTCGTATTACTGTGCTGGGTGTGATACATGTTGTCGTATTACTGTGGTAGGTGTGATACATGTTGTCGTATTACTGTGGTGGGTGTGATACATGTTGTCGTATTACTGTGGTGGGTGTGATACATGTTGTCGTATTACTGTGCTGGGTGTGATACATGTTGTCGTATTACTGTGTTGGGTGTGATACATGTTGTGGTATTACTGTGGTGGGTGTGATACATGTTGTCGTATTACTGTGTTGGGTGTGATACATGTTGTCGTATTACTGTGGTGGGTGTGATACATGTTGTCGTATTACTGTGGTGGGTGTGATACATGTTGTCGTATTACTGTGCTGGGTGTGATACATGTTGTCGTATTACTGTGTTGGGTGTGATACATGTTGTGGTATTACTGTGGTGGGTGTGATACATGTTGTCGTATTACTGTGGTGGGTGTGATACATGTTGTCGTATTACTGTGTTGGGTGTGATACATGTTGTCGTATTACTGTGGTGGGTGTGATACATGTTGTCGTATTACTGTGGTGGGTGTGATACATGTTGTCGTATTACTGTGGTGGGTGTGATACATGTTGTCGTATTACTGTGGTAGGTGTGATACATGTTGTCGTATTACTGTGGTGGGCGTGATACATGTTGTCGTATTACTGTGGTGGGTGTGATACATGTTGTCGTATTACTGTGGTGGGTGTGGAATGGTACTTTCTGTTCGGTGGTGGGCAGGACATACTAGCCGAGTGTTGGCAACAGATGTTGTGTTGGCGTTACGATCATTAGTGTGTTTCTTAGCAGTCGACAGCATGTCAGTATGACAGCGATGATGTTACAGGCTTGCTAGTCCAAAAATGCTGATCCTTGCCTTTTTCTGTTGCCATGCGGCACGAGAGGTGTGCATGAGGGGAGGGGGGGGGGAACATTTTTTACAATGTGTTAAAAAAAACTTGTTATGACTTTGGAGCTCCATAAATTCTTCACACTTACTCCATGAACTTGATATAGCTCACTCTCTGTGTGCTCTCATTTGGTGTTACATATTTGTATAGCCATGTCCCAGTTACAGGCAGTCAAAGTTGGGGACTCAAAACTTGCATCCCCCAATTTTCAGCTCCTAATTGGGAATGGGAAGTGCTTATATAGACAGCAAGTGGCTAGAGGAAGCCCTACTCTACTAAATGAATGTTTTCATTAAGAACTAAAACGTGAGTATGGTCATGCGCGTTGGTTGAAAATCAATTCCCTAAAATTAATTTTCCACTTGCGCGCTTGACCCCGCACTTGCGTTTGCCCGGCTCACAATATGACGCATGTCAACCCATTGCGTGCTTTCTGTCCTTCCAATCCGTTGTGCTGATATTTATTGTGAACCAGTAATGCAACGGACTATAGGTCTAACGGATGGGAATGGATATGAAACGCAAGAGTAGGATTTGATTCAACTCTTGCATCCCAAGTGTTGCATCGGACCAATCAGAATCCTAGAACATATTATCATGATTGAACTTTGCACTCTTTCCATAATGTCTCTAGAATTATTAATGGGTGAGGAGCTTTCCCACCTCTGGCAGGTGTCAGCCAGAGGCTATAAAGATCTTGGGGCCAAAGAAAATGCCTGCTATTCAGGTAACTTAGCTAGCTATTATTAGGTATAAAAATATTTCAGCTAGTAATTCCTCTTTCTGCTAATAGCAATCAAATCCAACTCTTCCTCACCTTGCTGTCCATTGTATTGGTCAAAGTTCAAATGCAGCAGACTCAATGCAAATATTGTGAACCATGCAGTGGAATGGAACCGATTGCGCAATGCATGGAACAGAAATGGATTCAATGGAGCGGATTGTCATCCGTCATATTCCCCTATCTCACCACACCTGGGAAGTCTTCATGGAATTAGCAGCTCTTGTGCTACCTGACGAGCCTCTCTATAGCCCTCTCTATCTGGCAGACATCGCTCTAATTGTAGGCATTTGCACCTACTTCAAGTATATAGAGTTTGCACTCGTGCTGACTCAGCAATCACCTGTCCACCGGCCGGCCTCATTTCTGAGCTGGGGCAGAAGCTAGGGTGTGTGCAGGTCATTCTTCTCTGAGCTGGGGCAGAAGCTAGGGTGTGTTCTGGTCATCCTTCTCTGAGCTGGGGCAGAAGCTAGGGGGTGTTATGATCATCCTTCTCTGAGCTGGGGCAGAAGCTAGGGTGTGTTCTGGTCATCCTTCTCTGAGCTGGGGTAGAAGCTAGGGTGTGTTCTGGTCATCCTTCTCTGAGCTGGAGCAGAAGCTAGGGTGTGTGCTGGTCATTCTTCTCTGAGCTGGGGCAGAAGCTAGGGTTTGTGCTGGTCATTCTTCTCTGAGCTGGGGCAGAAGCTAGGGTGTGTGCAGGTCATTCTTCTCTGAGCTGGAGCAGAAGCTAGGGGGTGTGCTGGTCATTCTTCTCTGAGCTGGAGCAGAAGCTAGGGTGTGTGCTGGTCATTCTTCTCTGAGCTGGAGCAGAAGCTAGGGTGTGTGCTGGTCATCCTTCTCTGAGCTGGGGCAGAAGCTAGGGTGTGTGCTGGTCATTCTTCTCTGAGCTGGGGCAGAAGCTAGGGTGTGTGCAGGTCATTCTTCTCTGAGCTGGGGCAGAAGCTAGGGTGTGTGCTGGTTGTCCTCTGAGCTGGGGCAGAAGCTAGGGTGTGTGCTGGTTGTCCTCTGAGCTGGAGCAGAAGCTAGGGTGTGTGCTGGTCATCCTTCTCTGAGCTGGGGCAGAAGCTAGGGTGTGTGCTGGTCATTCTTCTCTGAGCTGGGGCAGAAGCTAGGGTGTATGCAGGTCATTCTTCTCTGAGCTGGAGCAGAAGCTAGGGTGTGTGCTGGTTGTCCTCTGAGCTGGGGCAGAAGCTAGGGTGTGTGCTGGTCATTCTTCTCTGAGCTGGAGCAGAAGCTAGGGTGTGTGCTGGTCATTCTTCTCTGAGCTGGAGCAGAAGCTAGGGTGTGTGCTGGTTGTCCTCTGAGCTGGGGCAGAAGCTAGGGTGTGTGCTGGTCATTCTTCTCTGAGCTGGAGCAGAAGCTAGGGTTTGTGCAGGTCATTCTTCTCTGAGCTGGGGCAGAAGCTAGGGTGTGTGCTGGTCATTCTTCTCTGAGCTGGGGCAGAAGCTAGGGTGTGTGCTGGTCATTCTTCTCTGAGCTGGGGCAGAAGCTAGGGTGTGTTCTGGTCATCCTTCTCTGAGCTGGGGCAGAAGCTAGGGTGTGTTCTGGTCATCCTTCTCTGAGCTGGGGCAGAAGCTAGGGTGTGTTCTGGTCATCCTTCTCTGAGCTGGGGCAGAAGCTAGGGTGTGTGCAGGTCATTCTTCTCTGAGCTGGAGCAGAAGCTAGGGTTTGTGCAGGTCATTCTTCTCTGAGCTGGGGCAGAAGCTAGGGTGTGTGCTGGTCATTCTTCTCTGAGCTGGGGCAGAAGCTAGGGGGGGTGCTGGTCATCCTTCTCTGAGCTGGGGCAGAAGCTAGGGTGTGTTCTGGTCATCCTTCTCTGAGCTGGGGCAGAAGCTAGGGTGTGTTCTGGTCATCCTTCTCTGAGCTGGGGCAGAAGCTAGGGTGTGTTCTGGTCATCCTTCTCTGAGCTGGGGCAGAAGCTAGGGTGTGTGCTGGTCATCCTTCTCTGAGCTGGAGCAGAAGCTAGGGTTTGTGCAGGTCATTCTTCTCTGAGCTGGGGCAGAAGCTAGGGTGTGTGCTGGTCATGCTTCTCTGAGCTGGAGCAGAAGCTAGGGTGTGTGCTGGTCATTCTTCTCTGAGCTGGGGCAGAAGCTAGGGTGTGTTCTGAGCATCCTTCTCTGAGCTGGGGCAGAAGCTAGGGTGTGTGCTGGTTGTCCTCTGAGCTGGGGCAGAAGCTAGGGTGTGTGCTGGTCATCCTTCTCTGAGCTGGGGCAGAAGCTAGGGTGTGTGCTGGTCGTCCTCTGAGCTGGAGCAGAAGCTAGGGTGTGTGCTGGTCATTCTTCTCTGAGCTGGGACAGAAGCTAGGGTGTGTGCTGGTCATGCTTCTCTGAGCTGGAGCAGAAGCTAGGGTTTGTGCAGGTCATTCTTCTCTGAGCTGGAGCAGAAGCTAGGGTGTGTTCTGAGCATCCTTCTCTGAGCTGGGGCAGAAGCTAGGGTGTGTGCTGGTTGTCCTCTGAGCTGGGGCAGAAGCTAGGGTGTGTGCTGGTCATCCTTCTCTGAGCTGGGGCAGAAGCTAGGGTGTGTGCTGGTCGTCCTCTGAGCTGGGGCAGAAGCTAGGGTTTGTGCAGGTCATCCTTCTCTGAGCTGGGGCAGAAGCTAGGGGATGTGCAGGTCATTCTTCTCTGAGCTGGAGCAGAAGCTAGGGTGTGTGCTGGTTGTCCTCTGAGCTGGGGCAGAAGCTAGGGTGTGTGCAGGTCATTCTTCTCTGAGCTGGGGCAGAAGCTAGGGTGTGTGCTGGTTGTCCTCTGAGCTGGGGCAGAAGCTAGGGTGTGTGCTGGTCATTCTTCTCTGAGCTGGGGCAGAAGCTAGGGTGTGTGCTGGTCATTCTTCTCTGAGCTGGGGCAGAAGCTAGGGTGTGTGCAGGTCATTCTTCTCTGAGCTGGGGCAGAAGCTAGGGTGTGTGCTGGTCATTCTTCTCTGAGCTGGAGCAGAAGCTAGGGTTTGTGCAGGTCATTCTTCTCTGAGCTGGGGCAGAAGCTAGGGTGTGTGCTGGTTGTCCTCTGAGCTGGGGCAGAAGCTAGGGTGTGTGCTGGTCATTCTTCTCTGAGCTGGAGCAGAAGCTAGGGTGTGTGCTGGTCATTCTTCTCTGAGCTGGAGCAGAAGCTAGGGTGTGTGCTGGTTGTCCTCTGAGCTGGGGCAGAAGCTAGGGTGTGTGCTGGTCATTCTTCTCTGAGCTGGGGCAGAAGCTAGGGTGTGTGCTGGTCATTCTTCTCTGAGCTGGAGCAGAAGCTAGGGTGTGTGCTGGTCATTCTTCTCTGAGCTGGGGCAGAAGCTAGGGTGTGTTCTGGTCATCCTTCTCTGAGCTGGGGCAGAAGCTAGGGTGTGTGCAGGTCATTCTTCTCTGAGCTGGGGCAGAAGCTAGGGTGTGTGCTGGTCATTCTTCTCTGAGCTGGAGCAGAAGCTAGGGTGTGTGCTGGTCATTCTTCTCTGAGCTGGAGCAGAAGCTAGGGGGTGTGCTGGTCATTCTTCTCTGAGCTGGAGCAGAAGCTAGGGTGTGTGCTGGTTGTCCTCTGAGCTGGGGCAGAAGCTAGGGGGTGTGCTGGTCATTCTTCTCTGAGCTGGGGCAGAAGCTAGGGTGTGTGCTGGTCATTCTTCTCTGAGCTGGAGCAGAAGCTAGGGGGTGTGCTGGTCATTCTTCTCTGAGCTGGGGCAGAAGCTAGGGGGTGTGCTGGTCATTCTTCTCTGAGCTTGGGCAGAAGCTAGGGTGTATGCAGGTCATTCTTCTCTGAGCTGGGTCCTTCTCTGAGCTGGGGCAGAAGCTAGGGTGTGTGCTGGTCGTCCTCTGAGCTGGGGCAGAAGCTAGGGTTTGTGCAGGTCATCCTTCTCTGAGCTGGGGCAGAAGCTAGGGGATGTGCAGGTCATTCTTCTCTGAGCTGGAGCAGAAGCTAGGGTGTGTGCTGGTTGTCCTCTGAGCTGGGGCAGAAGCTAGGGTGTGTGCTGGTCATTCTTCTCTGAGCTGGGGCAGAAGCTAGGGTGTGTGCTGGTCATTCTTCTCTGAGCTGGGGCAGAAGCTAGGGTGTGTGCTGGTCATTCTTCTCTGAGCTGGAGCAGAAGCTAGGGTTTGTGCAGGTCATTCTTCTCTGAGCTGGGGCAGAAGCTAGGGTGTGTGCTGGTCATTCTTCTCTGAGCTGGAGCAGAAGCTAGGGTGTGTGCTGGTTGTCCTCTGAGCTGGGGCAGAAGCTAGGGTGTGTGCTGGTCATTCTTCTCTGAGCTGGAGCAGAAGCTAGGGGGTGTGCTGGTCATTCTTCTCTGAGCTGGGGCAGAAGCTAGGGTTTGTGCAGGTCATTCTTCTCTGAGCTGGAGCAGAAGCTAGGGGGTGTGCTGGTCATTCTTCTCTGAGCTGGGGCAGAAGCTAGGGTGTGTGCTGGTCATTCTTCTCTGAGCTGGAGCAGAAGCTAGGGGGTGTGCTGGTCATTCTTCTCTGAGCTGGAGCAGAAGCTAGGGTGTGTGCTGGTTGTCCTCTGAGCTGGGGCAGAAGCTAGGGTGTGTGCTGGTCATCCTTCTCTGAGCTGGGGCAGAAGCTAGGGTTTGTGCAGGTCATTCTTCTCTGAGCTGGGTCCTTCTCTGAGCTGGGGCAGAAGCTAGGTGTGTGCTGGTCATGCTTCTCTGAGCTGGGGCAGAAGCTAGGGTGTGTTCTGGTCATTCTTCTCTGAGCTGGAGCAGAAGCTAGGGTGTGTGCTGGTTGTCCTCTGAGCTGGGGCAGAAGCTAGGGGGTGTGCTGGTCATTCTTCTCTGAGCTGGGGCAGAAGCTAGGGTGTGTGCTGGTCATTCTTCTCTGAGCTGGGGCAGAAGCTAGGGTGTGTGCTGGTCATTCTTCTCTGAGCTGGAGCAGAAGCTAGGGTTTGTGCAGGTCATTCTTCTCTGAGGTGGGGCAGAAGCTAGGGAGTGTGCTGGTCGTCCTTCTCTGAGCTGAGGCAGAAGCTAGGGGATGTGCTGGTCGTCCTCTGAGCTGGAGCAGAAGCTAGGGTTTGTGCAGGTCATTCTTCTCTGAGCTGGGGCAGAAGCTAGGGTGTGTGCTGGTCATTCTTCTCTGAGCTGGAGCAGAAGCTAGGTGTGTGCTGGTCATCCTTCTCTGCCAGCACTGCATCTGAGAATAGTTTGTTCTACTTAGAAGCAATTATGACTCCACCTCTTTCGGGTGTATTGTAATTTGCCACTTTCCCCCCCTTTTTATCAACAAATTACAAATTTTAAAAAAATCCCTTGTAATTTAATTTCTCAAGTGTTTCATAAAGATCTATAGGTCATCTGCAGTACAGTGCTGGCACAGGTGGAGAAAGGGACGGATTGTTATTGTTGGGTGTGTCCAGCCTTGCTGTGTAGCTCACCACACACACGGCTGTGTGGGAAGCAGAAGTTGGCGAGGAATTAGTGTAATAGTGAGGATAGAGGCAGGATCGCTGTAGCCATGATAATGAACCTTATATGGACCTCAATTCTTAGCTTACTTGGACTCGGATTGTTTTCTCTCCCGCTCTCTTCACTTCCAGTCTCTTGCTAAGCAATAGCCCCAGGCGATTTATCAGCTGACAAGGAACCCCTAGGGGTCAGACAGTCCACCCCTAGGCTTGTGTAGCTGACGACTGCAGCACAGGATGATGATCGTGGAATAATGGAACTGAAGACTGCAGCACAGGATCATGATCGTGGAATAATGGAACTGAAGACTACAGCACAGGATCATGATCGTGGAATAATGGAACTGAAGACTGCAGCACAGGATCATGATCGTGGAATAATGGAACTGAAGACTGCAGCACAGGATCATGATCGTGGAATAATGGAACTGAAGACTGCAGCACAGGATCATGATCGTGGAATAATGGAACTGAAGACTGCAGCACAGGATCATGATCGTGGAATAATGGAACTGAAGACTGCAGCACAGGATCATGATCGTGGAATAATGGAACTGAAGACTGCAGCACAGGATCATGATCGTGGAATAATGGAACTGAAGACTGCAGCACAGGATCATGATCGTGGAATAATGGAACTGAAGACTGCAGCACAGGATCATGATCGTGGAATAATGGAACTGAAGACTGCAGCACAGGATCATGATCGTTGAATAATGGAACTGAAGACTGCAGCACAGGATCATGATCGTGGAATAATGGAACTGAAGACTACAGCACAGGATCATGATCTTTGAATAATGGAACTGAAGACTGCAGTACAGGATCATGATCGTGGAATAATGGAAGTGAAGACTACAGCACAGGATCATGATCGTGGAATATGGAAGTGAAGACTACAGCACGATCATGATCGTGGAATAATGGAACTGAAGACGACTACAGCACAGGATCATGATCGTGGAATAATGGAACTGAAGACTGCAGCACAAGATCATGATCGTGGAATAATGGAACTGAAGACTATAGCACGATCATGATCGTGAAGTTCATGCCATCAAATTTTCTAGTAAAAAAAAATCCGTCGCAAATCAATTCTGTTGTGAACAATTTCAAGTAAACAAATTTCAAATATTTGACAACAAAAGGAATTTATTCAGAAGTGAAAAAAAAGCCAATGATAGTGGATGGCTGGTAGCCATTGACCAGCACAAACCCAACAGCTGCTGTCAAAGTTGGTTACTACCTTGTCAAGACAGGTTTGCAATGCTCTTGTGCACTGCTGAGACGTAGGCAACCACAGGTGGCAGGTCAAGTTCATATCAAACTGGGAGGGGCTACTTGTGTTCATGAGAGTGCTCTTGTATTTCCTGGAACTGAACTGAACTGTGAGATCAGCATGGTATCTATTTTGAGTACCCTGAGGTGTGTGTGGGTGGGGGGGGGGGGGGGGGGGGGGGGAACATGCCATTCCAACCCTCCTAGCAAGCAGATATGACTAGACGGAGCCTTGCCCTTCTTAGCTATAGACTGCACCCTTCATAATTACATGCCAGTATTGGCTGAGTTCTGGCTCTGTATATGCCGGAAGCTTGCCAGAGTCACTCAAGGCCGACCTTGTAGAGCTGTTTTGACCCAATATTGTGTCGTCTGGCAACTCACACGCATATCCGCTCGCCGTCAACAAAAGGATGTGTTATGTGACAGATCGTTGGAAGTCTCTTAATTGGATTGGTTCGTTATCTTAATGCTCGTGATGTTTGCCTCAGACACCTTATACAGAAATGCAATGTCTTCCTCTCTCCTGCCTGCACAATGAGTATAAAAGGCAGCCACACGCTAATCCTGCAGTCTTCTTGTCTTGTCTACCAGCCTCTTGAAGGAATGTAGATTTTTTTTTGCAAGTTCCCAGTTTCAACACGTGCTAATTGCAGTTAATAGAAGTGTTAATTAGTCTTAGTGTCAGCTATATAATGGCTGTGCAGAGTAGGTGAGAGCTTCACTTGTGGCCAGCAGGAAGTGGTGAGTAGCTCTTCGCTGTTCTTGATCAGGTCTAGCTTTAGTTGTTTGCTTGAAGTGTTGTGCACCTTGAACCCATGGGAAATTGCTTGTGCTCTCAGAGGAAGGTGAGTCTTGCTTACAAACTGTTGTATACTACATCACATGATCTGTGGCTAATTTGATTGGTTAATAACTATAGGTTACATTAAGCATATAACCTACACTTTTATTGCTGCAGGCCATGGAAGTTAGCTTCCATTTTGTAGGTTACACTGGCGCATAACCCGCGAGTGGAGTATATACATTGCGCATGCGCTAAACTACATAGCAACTAGAAATGGAAGAATTTTTTACTATTGACCAAGGCGGCCCCAGCTATTGATAAAGTACTGCTAGATAAGCATGCAGCTGAGTTGGAGCAACTTCCTTCAACTGATAATCAAAAACTCCTTCAACTTCAGGGATTTATGAGCCCAGATATTTTGCAGTGGCTGATAGAATATCCAGTAGAACCATCCAGTAGAACCATCTCTCAATTCTGTCCTGCAGCCAGGACCTTCTGTTTCTCCTCCCATCGCTATTCAACTAACTCCAATGCTCCATCCAATGTTCCAACTCAGCTGCGTGCTTATCTAGCAGTACTTTATCAATAGCTGGGGCATGGTAAGTAGCTACAGTGTGAGTGCATACCTCTGCAGGTGTCGCCTTGGTCAATAGTAAAAAATTCTTCCATTTCTAGTTGCTATGTAGTTTAGTGCATGCGCAATGTAGTATAAGTAAGATAGCCTATACTCCACTCGCGGGTTATGTGCCAATCTAACCTACTCGTTTGCGGTTACATCACTCGGCTTCGCCTCGGGGTAACCGCAAACTCGTACGTTACATAGGCGTATAACCCACTCTTTTGAATAGGCTATCCTATACGTATTGGTCTCTGCTGCTTTGTGTAAGTAGCCAGGCAGTGTGGGTGTCAGTGGCAAGACAGTGTTTAGTGTGAGTGTTTGGTGTGTTTAGTGGATATGCACGTATGCTAAAAGTGTGTGTCATGTTTAGTGTGTTTAGCAGGTGTGTGGATGTTTTTACCTCCCTAACCTTGTCCTGACTACTTGGGTTTAAAGTACTGCATTTCCTCATGGTTACCACGGATACAAAAAAAACAAGGACATGTACAATCAATCTGGCTTGCATATTTAGCCATCGGCCGCACAACGGAGCCCCGCCTCCCGCACACCATAGCCCCACCTCCCGCACACCGGAGTCCCGCTTCCTGCTTATCACTGCCTTACGGCCCAAAATAGGTGGAAATAGGTGCTAGTTCCCAAACAAAGTTTGCTGGTCCTAGTCCTCACCTGCCGGTAGTGTGTTGGCTTCTGGTTCCTCCTCCTCAAGGTTGTTGTCAAGGTGTGAGTAATGGTTGCCAGCGTGCTCTTGCCTTGCTAGCTTTCAAGTGAGCCATACAATTTACTGGCGTTCATCTTCCACCTCTCCCTGATTTATCAGTGAATGTCCGCCTTGATTGGTCGCATTGACAAGTCTCTATTCATTACAACAGTGGATGTAAACGAGAGTAGACTCTGGCAAGTTTCTGCCATTTTTACTGCCCTGTTGCCACTCTGATCTCCGAGATTTAGGGTGCTAGACTCTACTACCTGTGCGTGTGGAATGCGAACCCAATTAGAGGACTAGCACCAGCACTCGCTGTAGTGCTTTGACTTGAGATGGCTGATGGCTACTCCAAAAATCAAAGCTGGTAACGCAGCTACTCATCTTGGTGGCTTGAGAGCAGCGAATATATTCCTTTGGTTTTGGCCGCTAATATCAAGCAATAAAGCTCAGATTTCAGCTAGACTTTACCTGCTATTTAGCATCCTAGATGGTGGGTGGTTTCGGCCAATTTCCTGGTGAAGAATAACAACTGGTGTTACCTAGGCAACTTTAAATGTGGTGAAGAATAACAACTGGAGTTACCTGTTACCTAGGCAACTTTAAACATGGTGAAGAATAACAACTGGAGTTACCTGTTACCTAGGCAACTTTAAATGTGGTGAAGAATAACAACTGGAGTTACCTGTTACCTAGGCAACTTTAAACGTGGTGAAGAATAACAACTTACCTAGGCAACTTTAAACATGGTGAAGAATAACAACTGGAGTTACCTGTTACCTAGGCAACTTTAAATGTGGTGAAGAATAACAACTGGAGTTACCTGTTACCTAGGCAACTTTAAATGTGGTGAAGAATATCAACTGGAGTTACCTGTTACCTAGGCAACTTTAAACATGGTGAAGAATAACAACTGGAGTTACCTGTTACCTAGGCAACTTTAAACATGGTGAAGAATAACAACTGGAGTTACCTGTTACCTAGGCAACTTTAAATGTGGTGAAGAATATCAACTGGAGTTACCTGTTACCTAGGCAACTTTAAATGTGGTGAAGAATAACAACTGGAGTTACCTGTTACCTAGGCAACTTTAAACGTGGTGAAGAATAACAACTTACCTAGGCATCTTTAAACATGGTGAAGAATAACAACTGGAGTTACCTGTTACCTAGGCAACTTTAAATGTGGTGAAGAATAACAACTGGAGTTACCTGTTACCTAGGCAACTTTAAACATGGTGAAGAATAACAACTGGAGTTACCTGTTACCTAGGCAACTTTAAACATGGTGAAGAATAACAACTGGAGTTACCTGTTACCTAGGCAACTTTAAACATGGTGAAGAATAACAACTGGAGTTACCTGTTACCTAGGCAACTTTAAACATGGTGAAGATTAACAACTGGAGTTACCTGTTACCTAGGCAACTTTAAACATGGTGAAGATTAACAACTGGAGTTACCTGTTACCTAGGCAACTTTAAACATGGTGAAGAATAACAACTGGAGTTACCTGTTACCTAGGCAACTTTAAACATGGTGAAGAATAACAACTGGAGTTACCTGTTACCTAGGCAACTTTAAACATGGTGAAGATTAACAACTGGAGTTACCTGTTACCTAGGCAACTTTAAACATGGTGAAGAATAACAACTGGAGTTACCTGTTACCTAGGCAACTTTAAACATGGTGAAGAATAACAACTGGAGTTACCTGTTACCTAGGCAACTTTAAACATGGTGAAGAATAACAACTGGAGTTACCTGTTACCTAGGCAACTTTAAACATGGTGAAGAATATCAACTGGAGTTACCTGTTACCTAGGCAACTTTAAACATGGTGAAGAATAACAACTGGAGTTACCTGTTACCTAGGCAACTTTAAATGTGGTGAAGAATAACAACTGGAGTTACCTGTTACCTAGGCAACTTTAAATGTGGTGAAGAATAACAACTGGAGTTACCTGTTACCTAGGCAACTTTAAATGTGGTGAAGAATAACAACTGGAGTTACCTGTTACCTAGGCAACTTTAAACATGGTGAAGAATATCAACTGGAGTTACCTGTTACCTAGGCAACTTTAAACATGGTGAAGAATATCAACTGGAGTTACCTGTTACCTAGGCAACTTTAAACATGGTGAAGAATAACAACTGGAGTTACCTGTTACCTAGGCAACTTTAAATGTGGTGAAGAATAACAACTGGTGTTACCTAGGCAACTTTAAATGTGGTGAAGAATAACAACTGGAGTTACCTGTTACCTAGGCAACTTTAAATGTGGTGAAGAATAACAACTGGAGTTACCTGTTACCTAGGCAACTTTAAATGTGGTGAAGAATAACAACTGGAGTTACCTGTTACCTAGGCAACTTTAAACATGGTGAAGAATAACAACTGGAGTTACCTGTTACCTAGGCAACTTTAAACATGGTGAAGATTAACAACTGGAGTCACCTGTGATTCCAAAAGGTTGCTTTTTGAATCGTTGCCAGGAGGATGCAATATTTTGGAGAGGAGAGGATCCTAGCAGTTCTCTTTCTTCAAGCTTTGCTCCGTAAAAAAGACATTTGAAGGAGCTAATTTTTTTTGACAAAAATCATTATTTTCTTTCTTGTAGCTTATATCCAAACATCTGTACAAACTGCATTTCAAATTTGAAAAATTTGGATGCACAAGTCTCTAGTTATGGTGGATCTTACCAGGCCTTAACTTACATTCAACTGGTGAATGTATGAAGGTGGGTGAGGTGTAGCAGGCAGCTGAGGGGGTGACGTACGGAGGACAATTATTATTTTCCCTTTTTTCGAACCGACTCTTTTCAGAGCCACCATTCACCTGATACATGCATTCTAGTGGTAATTGCATTATATTTCCTCAGAAGAACAGTTAACTGAGTTTATGTTGGCAGTAGTCTAGTGGGGGCCCAATATAACAGTAATACAATTCGACTGCGATTTCTCAGAAACGTGTTTTTTTAAGGGAAAGGCGAAGGAAAGAGATCTCAATGAAAAGTATATGCATACCTGCTTCATTATATATCATATTGTAGCTCTGCCTTGGCTCTATGTGCAGAGAGTGTTGAGGGGTTCATACTATTCCCATGTAATGTCATGTTTACATACCATATGTAGACCCATGTATGATTGACCTTGTCATCAACACTACTTTTAGTGTTGTGGTTAGATCATCTACTCTGCAAGGCATAGTACTACATCCGTAAAAGATAACTGTATATAGAGTCATAGTACTACATCCATAAAAGAGAACTGTATATAGAGGCATAGTACTACATCCATAAAAGAGAACTGTATATAGAGGCATAGTACTACATCCATAAAAGAGAACTGTATATAGAGGCATAGTACTACATCCATAAAAGAGAACTGTATATGTCCTACGATGTCTTATAGACGCCCCTGCATGAGGTGCAGCATCCCTAGACAGTCCCACTGCATGAGGTGCAGCATCCCTAGACAGGCCACTGCATGAGGTGCAGTAGCCCTAGGCTGGCCACTGCATGAGTTGCAGCAGCCCTAGGCAGGCCACTGCATGAGGTGCAGTAGCCCTAGGCAGGCCACTGTATGAGGTGCAGCAGCCCTAGGCAGGCCACTGCATGAGGTGCAGTAGCCCTAGGCTGCAGCCCCACTGCATATGGAAGTAGCTGTTATGTGGAACTTCAAGAACTGCTCTGTATGGTTCTCCCCACTCTACTTTTTGGAAGGTGTTTGTGCAACAGCTACAAATAAACATCTTTTGATCCACGGAGAACGCTCAGGGCATGCCAGGTGGACACTGCTTAGCAACAAAGGGTCTAATTGGAGATGGACATTGCTTAGCAACAAAGGGTCTAATTGGAGTTGTGCCAGACCTTCCTTATCCAGAGGCTGAGCTGACGTCTCCTTGGTGAAATTCAGAGCTTAAGAGTGGATTGTCTCCATAACGGCTTAGAAATGACAGTCTGAATGTGTTTGTTTTCTCTCCTCTGATGTATTGCTGCTTCCTGAAAATGGATGTTGGGCATTGGCTGGGTAAGGAGATGTATCTGTCAGATCTTGGTCTTGCTGGATCTGCAGGTCCATATCAACTTAAATTGCGTGTGGCATGGAGAGATAGTGTATTATTAACCATTAATATCCTCGGAATAAAATGATACTCAGTGTAGGCCGTGACCGAGTTCCTGCAATCTCCATAACTGGATGCCCTCAAGTCTTTTGTGCCCAAATATCTTTTCACACTGCACTCCTTTACCTGACGACGACGTAGTCACGTTTTAGTGCCTAATGAAAACACTCGTTTTGTAGAGTAGGGCTTCAGTTCCGCGTGCCAGTGATGTCAGCTGCCAGTCACTTTCCAATCAGCCCCTCGACTACAGGGAACTCCGGCTCTCAGATTTTGAGGTACCTTCTCATTAGCTGCTTGTAACTTTGGCATGGTTTAATATATGAAACAATTTTTACTATCAAAAGAGAGCACACTGAGAGGATCTATCTTTTGAGCTATGTATCACCAAGCACTCTTAGGAACTACATATTTGGTAAAGGTCATCAATGTGAATTGTCATGGAGTAGCATATGTACATAGTTACTACTCCCTGTAACCAATAACCCCTTACCATTTTCTGGATCTGCCCTTCTAGGTGTTCCAATATGGAGCTAGAGCAACTAAACGTCTAGCTAATGAGAGACCATGTTCTTTGTAGGATAGGGCAATAAGTGCTATGGCTATGGTAAGAGGAGGAGGCAGTGGCCGTGGACTGTATAAGACTTTTATGGTCCTTTTCCTGAAACCGTGTACAACCTTGCAATGATTGCAGAGTGTTTCATGGATAAGTGAGTAAATTACTTTGGTGATCCTTTCCTGTTTTTCAGTGCAGTTAATACTTTGATGATCTCTGTTACAGTGGAACTCAGTACATTATAAACAATCGTCGTGCATACTTAGAAGGGATGCTTCTGTTTGAGAGTTGAAATGCAAACACTATCGATAAGACACACATCATCTGTTGATACAGTAACGTAAGCTGTAAGAGTTATATCAAAATGGGATCTATTTATCCATGCACACAACTCACCTCGGACAGACCCTCCACTAGTACCTTCCCCTCAATGGCAACCTCGTAGCTCTGGTTACAAGAGCTATAGTAGCCACACCTCAAGCTGTGAACACGTCAAATTCATAGCTAGAACTTTTTTTCTCCGTCATTCGAGACAAACACCCCCAACACCCAACACCCCCAGCTATATACAGTTTGCTTGAATCGACTCCATTAAAATTAAGCAATATGCAGCTTCAAACTAGGTCTGCAATAAATCTTACAGCAAAAAGTTACCTCCAGAAGTGCCACCATTCTCAAAGGCTAAGGGATTCCGAGTGTTTCCAGGTAGGCACAGGTGCTCGTGTAGCCATGCTAGCCAGCAAGAATAGCTTCCAGAAACAGAATGACCAGCCAGAAATATAGTCCTTCGAATACCGCAGTTGGGATCGCAGGCCTTTAAAAAATATATTATTAGTTATTTGGATGGGATACAGGATTATCTCTAGTGAACAAACTCGCTGAGCCATGTTTGAGGTCCGAGACTAGAGAGTCCATATTCCATCCTAATCCGAGCCCCACTGTAAACTGAGCCACATCCTAAACCGAGCCTAATAATGAATGTGTCATACCATCAAGTAAAACAACAATTCATGAAACATACCAGTCACCACAAATATTTATTTCTATTGCAGTCCATGGAAAGTGGCCTGACACAGAGACGCCATAATGTTCCCATGACAACCAGGCCACTCACACATGCATAGTACCTCACTGACCAGGTACAGATCAGGGGGTGGCATACGCGGGATAACCCTGTTATTACCCAGTCAAATCACGAGGAGAAATGATAAATATATTCATGTATTTATACATATATATACAGTACAATCATATACATATACAGTATATACATACATGTAGATTTATATACATGTATGTATAGATGTACATTTATGTGCATATATATGTATACAGTACATGTATATATGTACACATGTTATGATGTACATTTATATATGTGTACATGTTATATACATGTATATTTATATATGTATATTTATATATGTATATTTATATATGTATAATCAGGGTTGGGTTCAAGTACAGTTACTCAAGTACACAAGTACTGACATATCAAGTGCAAGTACAATACCTAATTTGTGTAGCAAGTACTCAAGTATATTAAGTGCTGATGCATCAAGTACAAGTACACAAATGTATTTCTTGGCATCAGTGATGAAGCCTAGTGGGTTACACTGATCTCCAGGTGTAACATTGGTAGAGATCATGTCTTGGTGAACTGAAGAGTGACCCCCCAAAATAATTGAACATAATTACACAATTATCTGAATAATCAATGATGGCTTAGACTAGCAATATAAATCACCTCCTTCAAGTGCTTGATGAGGTTCGATGTAGCAGTTTTAGATCACAACTGCAATGTTTGCACTCGGCCTTAAAATTGCCAACTTTACTATCAGCGTGAATGAAATGTTTCCAAACAGTAGATGCCATCTTTACAAAGTTACAGCCAGTAAAACACAGTAGTGCCAGTGAGGTTTCAAGGTAGCACAAATGAAGGTCAAGTAGTGTAGTTCAATTATTATAGCAATAGCAGACCCAGAACTGTCATGAACACATTCAGCAGTCTTTTTATAGACACAGCAAAGTTCTTGCACAATCCATGAAAGGATGCAAGCCTGTGGAACAGCAAAGATCTTGCAAGCTCTGAGTGAGATGTTTCTTGCACCAACTAACATTACCACACACCAGACACCAATAATAGATGAAGATGATGAAATCCACAATGTCAGCATCACAGCAGGTGACAGACAGACTGTCCAGCAGCAATGACAGTTGTACAATGTATTGAGGCACTCACAAACCTGGCGTCTTATGTCTATACAGGACATCCAGGTACATCAATCAACATCATGCTCCACCTTAAAGTACTTGATATTTACCAAAGTACTCCTTATTCTCAACAGGTCAAGTACTCAAGTACTGCCAAATGTGTACAAATACAAGTACTTGACCCCAACCCTGGTGTATATGCACATTTATATAAATGTATATTACATTTATAAAATTAAGTACCTGTTGGCAGAACCAGACAATGAGCTATATATGAACTGGACAACACATGTAGTTAATCATTGCGTACACCTTTGCTAATTTAAGGTTGTTACTGTAAGGACAGCTGGCAGCCCATATAAGGACTTGCCAGCTGCTCCACCGTGATTGATTGTGACAAAACGTGATTGATTGTGACAAAACGTGATTGATTGTGACCTCCAGTTTTGGCGGTTCCTGTAGGTGAAACAAGATAAGCTATTGTTTCTTGATTGAGTATCTTCCTGTAGGTGAAACAAGATAAGCTATTGTTTCTTGATTGAGTATCTTCTATTGTTTCTTGATTGAGTATCAGTAGTTAGTACTTAGCAGGGGTGCTTTTGCTAACATTTGGTGGCAGCAGCTAAAGAGCAGGTAGCTAGAAGTTGTCTGGTAGTTGAATTTAGTGTGTATATTGGGAAGTTAATGGACTCCCCCCCCCTCCCCAGCTTTATCAACTAGCAACACTAGGCAAGGAACTGAGCATACCAGGCTGCAACAGACACGTATTTGGTCGAGAATTGTTTGTATCCCTTCAGGATTAGATTCTTCATCGTTGTCTTCAACAGTAACGCCACGCTCGGTCCACATGGCCTCGGAGCAGACAAAAGAATACTCTGAGGATGACCACATCTCCTCTCAAACAGATGCTAAGACTGTTAAGCTAGCAGACATCCTTTCAGTAATGATGCAACAGTTGCAGCAGCAAAAGATTGACTCAGACATACGACAGCACGAGTTCAAATTGGCACTGGAGGCACAACAGAAGGAAATGAGATTGTTGAAAGTGGAAGCAGACCGAAAGATGGACCTCTTGGTCAAGACGCTGGAGAAGCATCATCTCTACCACCCATCTCAAAAGAAGACAAACTAGAACCATAGCTCAGCAGGTTTGAACAATACACGAAGATAAATGAGATAGCCAACACGGATTGGATTAGCCACCTACAGGACTTATTGACGGGGAAGTACTTGGTGGGTTTCACAGAGGCTGAGCAGTTGACACCCGGCAATTACACAGCAGTCAAGGCAACCCTATTGGCTAAATTCTCGACCACACAAACCAGCTACAGGCTACAGTGGTATGGTTAAGAGGGATCAATGGAGAGACAGCATTGGAGTTTGCTGCAAGACTGAAGGAGATTTTTACTGGATGCAAACAGGGATGTTCATCTGTGGAGAAGCACTTCAGGAATGCCTCCTAATGGATCGATTACTGCAATCTCTTACTCCGGACATTGCCACCTGGGTAAGAGATATGGCTCCCAAATCAATGCAACATGCGGCTGAACTGGCAATGGAGTACTGCCAAGACTGTCACATTGATGGGAGGAGAATCTACAAACGAAAAAAAGAGGGTGTATGACAGGTTCTCAACAGATAGTACTAGAGGCAAATATACTACAACCAGTGAGGGGTCGGACAAAGCCTTCCCCCTTGAAGATAACGACAAAAGAGCCAAGCTCAAAGACAAAGAGCAAGTTAAAAAGTACTATGACATATGACAAAGGTGCACCCCAGTGTTTTGGGTATGGAGAACGGGGCCACATCAGAGTGAATTGCCCTAAGCCCCAAGTTATGAACGTGGCAGTTGGTATTGGAAATGAAGACATGTTTGTTGAAGGCTGGCTGGACGGTGTGTCAAGAAACCTTCTCAAATATGACTCAGCAGCACAGATTACAGTAGTCCACCTGGATGTGGTACGACCAGATGCCTGCTTGCCAGGCACCATCTCAGCTCAACGAGTAGGGGGACACCCTCAAAACGGCCATCCAGGTGGGAAACATTCGAAAGAGGTGTACTGTGGCAGTGGACAAGACACTGCAGACTGATGCCTTGCTGGGGCAAGAATTCAAATAGCTCAACGACATCGCCCGTCAAGCATTGAGCACAATCCCGAGCCTGAAGACGATGTCGGGGGCTGAAGTGTCGTCAGAATTTAGACGAGTGATACCCTTGGGAAGTTATGCCAGTGCACTCTACACTTAGAGAAACGTTGACAAAGTCACAGAAACGACAGCAAAGAGGCTGTCCAGATCGCAGTGATCACGGCAGCAGACATGCTCAACGACGAGGAATACTTGTAGGCATAACAGCCAGTCTGGGCAGAAAGCAAACAACCACGTTCTAAATTTCTGGTACAGAAGGACGTCCTGTTGAGGCGGACTTGTGACAGCCTGGCAGAGCCGGGCATGCAAGTGGTGATACCTCAGTCACACCGAAATTACCTAATCCGTCGGGCACACACAGCTCCAACTAGTGGTCATCTTGAGGCAGACATGACGAGAGCTAAGTTGTCCAGATATTTTTTCTGACCTGGGATGGATAGACAGATTACTGAAGCATGCCAGTCGTGTGAGTCATGCCAAAGGGTAAGCAAAGAAATTCAAGAAGAGAGCACCATTGATGCGTGTACCCACCATAGATAAACTGTTGTCAAGACTGGCAGTGGATGTAATTGGACCTCTAACAATGACTACAGATGGCCACAAGTTTGTGCTGACTATTGCTGATTTTGGGGTGAGATATCCTGAGGCTATCCCCGTGAGCAGGGCTGATGCAGATCAAACGACAAGAGGCCTGTTGCGATTCTTCTCTCATGGGTGTACCCGACGAGGTGCTAACTTTACCTCAGCAACAGTCCAAGACTTCTTCACCAGTTAAACATCCAACACCTCAGGTCGTCTCCCTACCATCCCGAGACCAATGGGATGGTGGAGAGATTTAATGGTACCCTGAGAACCATGACCAAGAAAGTGTGTGGGAACAAGACACACTGGGACAGAGACCTACCCTGGCCACTGTTCACCTACAGGGACTCCCCACATGCTACCCTCGGTTCTTCGCCCTTTGAGCTTACTTTTGGAAGACATGTCCGTGGACCACTCACATTAGTCCATGAAAACTGGACAGAGGAAGACAACAGTAAACAATTAGTGGTCCAATACATGACAAGGTTTCGGGATACACTGTTGGAGTATCACAGACAAGCCAGAATGATAGAAGAAGATGAGAAGAGTAAGACCAAACATGGTATGACCAGAAGGCCAAAAAGAGGGAGTTTGCACCTGGGGACCATGTCCTGGTCTTACAGCCAGCTCAAGCAAACAAACTGTCAGGAGAAAGGCAGGGGCCATGTATGGTCTTGGAGAAGGTCTCCCCAGTGACCTATATGGTGGATATGGTAGACCAAAGGACTAGGAAAAGGCAATGGCATGTTTACATGCTGAAGGCATGGACCGAACTCTTACCAGCAGTGATGACCATAGCACTCCATGAAAATGATGAAGATCAGGTTGTAACGTGAGAGGAAGGAGATGGCAGCCTCCCACACCTCAGCTCACAACTCGTTGAACAGCAGCAGCAACAGGTTGTGCAGCTAATTGATAAGCTTCTCCAACTCTTCAAACTCACTCCGGGAGGCACTGACATTGTACAGCATACAATCCCGGCAGAGAAGCACCTGCACGCAGGTCGTCTCCATACCGGATTCCCAAAGTATGGGAGGTGGATGCAAGAGGAGAAATTAAGAAGATGCTCGAATTAGGGTTTCTAGGAGCCCATGGAGCTCACCCATGCTGTGTGTCCCGAAAAAGGACAAGACGATTCGGATCTGTATAGACTTTCTAAAGCTGAATGCATTGACCACTCCAGATCCCTACACCATGCCAAGGGTTGACAACCTACTGGACTGCTTGGGAGCAGCCACCTATCTCTCTACTCTGGATATGACTAGTGGCTATTTACAAGTTCGTGTAGCCCGGGACGACCAAGACAGCCTTCATCAGCCCAGTCGGAAAGTTTGAGTTCGTCAGAATGCTCTTTGGGCTAAAAGGAGCACCTGCCACATTCCAGCGGCTGGTGGATACAGATAATATCAAGAAGTTTTCCAGGGCTTACTTGGATGACATTGTCATCTTCAGTAAGTCCTGGGCTGAACATCTGCAGCACTTGGAAACAGTTTTCAACATTCTCAGCTTGGCAGGCCTAGCAGTGAAGGGCAAGAAATGTAGTGTCGGAGAGGCAGAGTGTCGTTTTCTGGGACATGTGGTGGGGGGGAGGAGAGATCATGCTGGAAGAAACAAAAGTAGAGGCTGTAAAGTATTTTGACCGGCCCAGGACTAGGAAGAAGATGAGGGCATTTCTGGGCCTCACTCGGTATAATAGATGCTTTGTCAAGAATTATGGAGGTATCTCTGCCGTACTGTCAGACTCGACGAGAGCAAAAGCTCCCACTACTGTATCATGGACACCTCAGTGTGAACAGACATTCCAGCAGCTCAAGGCTATCCTTCTCACTCAACCCATTCTCATCTGTCCAGAGATGTCTCAAACCTTTTGTTCACAAACTGATGCCTCGGATCGAGGCATTGGTGCAGTACTTAGCCAGCTAGTAAATGGCTCAGACATGCCCTGTGCTTACTACTCCAAGAAATTACTGGCCAGAGAAGAGAACTCTTCGGCAACAGAAAAGGAGTGTTTAGCCAGTAAAGGCTATCAAACATTTCAAACATTTCCGGGTCTACTCGTTGGAACACGTTTTGAAGTGGTTACAGACCACAGAGCACTGAAGTTTATCCAAGAGAAGCAGTGGCAGAATAGCCTGTTGGGCCATGCCGCTGCAACAATATGACTTCAAAGTTACTTACAAAGGCTCTGACAACGGGAATGCTGACGGGTTATCAAGACAAGCCTGGGATTCTACTATCATGCCGGGGAACGATGGGGCAGAACCAGCCAATGAACTATGAACTGGACAACACAGTAGTTAATCATGCATACACCTTTAGTTATTAAGGTTGTTACTGTAAGGACAGCTGGCAGCCCATATAAGGACTTGCCAGCTGCTCCACGTGATTTTGTGACGGCAAGTTTTGGCGGTTCCTGTCGGTGAATAGTGGAGGACACACTGTGATAAAACAAGATAAGCTATTGTTTCTTGATTGGGTATCGTAGTTAATACTTATCGGGGTGCTTTTGCTAACAGTACCCTTTCCACTGGAACTTACATAGCTAAGTAATCAGATAGATGGAACTGACATGGTTCGTGTTAGGATAATATATGTACAGTATTGGGTGGTCGAGGGGCTGCATAATATTGCATTAGTGTGTGTGTTGACGCCATCTCTCTCCTGGTGTGTTTCCTCCTCGCACTCCAGGCTCGTGATAGCGCTGCTTATCGTAAGAAGACGGACCGACACTCTCCAGATGATGAGACACGTAAGTGTGATGTTTTGCCTTATATGGTAGCATGCAGCAAGGCGTGACATCGCCACAAAGCGAGAACCATTTTTGGGTGATGGTTTGTTTTTCTGACAAAAGTGTGGAAATGGCCTCGCCCACTCAAATTTTCGCACCATCTTGTTGACGCAAACTTCTCTGGGACTCAGATAGCAAATGACTCAGATAGCAAATGGCAGCACCTCGGTGACTCAGAGGCGATCTTGGACTCTGAACCTACACTCTGGCTTCTAGCTTATATCAATGGCATTTGAGTTTCTGTGTTGATGTGCATTTATAGTTCATAGGGTTAGGGCACAGGGCTGGGGTAAGTGATTGGGTGAGGGGTGTGGCTAGGTCTCTGGTAGGGATGGGCTCCAAAGCATTGGTTAGTGGTGAGGGCTGTGGTTAGGGCATAGGGCTGGGGCAAATGATTGGGTGAGGGTAGGTCTCTGGTAGGGATATTATATTTGGTATACGTTGTTAATGGTAACTATAAGTGTTTGTGGTCAACATGTCTAAATGCTGTTTCCTTTTTTATTTTATTTTTATTTTTTACAATCCAATAATTTTTTTTTTTAGATACACAATTGACAGAAAGCTATGAGGGGGGGGAGGTTAGTAGCACCCTCTATATTGCCCCATTTTTCAAACCCCCCCCAAACCCACCATTGAAGTTCAAATCTCAGCTAAAACTCAAATCGACAACTTCTTAGCCGGCTAAGTGCACTAGCAGCTCCAAAGAGACCCATAGCACGCTAAGACCAAAGCAATTAGCAAGTGTGAAAAAAACACTCGGTTTCATCTTCAGAGACCTATCTCTTCCTCCTCCTCCTCCCCCACAACGTGAATGCAAGAGGTCTGTTCATACGAACTCGAGGACCAGAAGATTCATTATGTTGTAATGCTTGTCCACGCCCACTCTGTTTCTTGATTGCAGAACAAAGGAGTTGGTAAGGATCATTAGGTAAGTAATTTTGTCGATGGTGCACTAAAGGTCATTCACGTGCTCTTGAACAAGTGGCCCACACTCAGTTTCACTCTTTGGCTTGAGGACCAAGTCCTACCAAGTCCTGAAGGAAGCTGTTGCTAAACCTACATGCATACAGTCGACAAGACATGGCACGTGCTGATCGTGTGTGTAGTGTATAGCAACTGTGAACAAGTAGGAAAAGGGTGTAACCCCCTGGAGACCCACAGGCTCTGGATCTGACTTGGCAGAACCCGACGTGTCATAACCCTCCAATGTTCCCTCAATTATAACACACACAAGACAACTTGCAACGAGAACAAAAATGTTTTATTCCAAGTATGCTGGCTCAAAGGGAACAACAATGGGCCCATGTTGAAGGAGAACGGGGTTGACGATCCTTTACCATTTAAACCCGTTATGTTAAAGGGTCATCCAACTGGTTGTGGCGAACAGTCCTGTTTCCTTTCCTTGTCTAACTTTTTACATAAATCTCGTAAGGCTATACATCTCCGGTTACAGCATTAGCTAATTGTGAGCTAGAAGAGTGACTGAAATATAAGGCCAAGAAGTATCTGCCACACCACAAGTTGGTGCTACTTTCTCTCCTCTGCTTGTAATTCTGCCTTGTGTGAATGCCAGCCTTAGATTATGTAGCGTAATATTGGAAACCACACCCTGCTCTGTGCTCTTTGTCCTAGTTCCAGGGTGGACCCTAACTACGAAACCCACGAATATTGGAACCCTCGGAATATATACTTGTGTTTGTGCCTTTGCACAGCACTTCTCCCAGCTAATGGCTTTCTCGTGTACCTGGAGACATTAAACAAACTTTCAATGTGAAGCAGTAGCCACTGGTGCAGGTGTTCACGAACACACATTCGTTCCACACGAGAGAAGGGTGTTTTTTTTTAGAACTAACCATTAATGAGTTGTCTTTAGGAGATGGTGTGTCGATATGAAGTGCTCTTCCCCCCCACATCCCCTCCCAAGTTGCGGCGTGGGTTTCGAGGCCACTCTAGCATGCGCTTCAGTTGGAACATAAGTCTTCAGTGTCCTGACTCGAAGAATGGATTCGAAGTAACCGAGAAAGTCCAAAGCAAATGACTAATTAAAAAAAAAAAAGTGCTAGAGTGTTTAAAAAATTCATTCATTCTATTTTTAGCTGATATATATGATATGCAATGTCTTGTCTTTAGTGATCATCTCTATATCTATCTATCTATCTCTATACCTATCTATCCCTCTATCCACCTATGCCAGTGTGCAACTCACATGATGCTAACACAAAACTGAGACTTGCTCAATCTGTGCACCGGGTCCTTATATACCGGTGAGTCCTGCTTGCCTATCTATGGCTGTGCTGCTCATCGCGAGTACCCATCGTTGCTTCAAACACACAAGCTTCCAATGGGCGTGCAGCCCTCAAGTGCTGTGGAATAAATGAAGTCGGATACTATTGATCTAGTGGGCCTATGGAAAATTGTAGTTCCCGGCCTCGTAACTGCCACTACAAGCATGTTCGTAGTGTCAGTGCAGTCTTGCGCTCGATTGAAGTCTGTCAGCGGAGGACTTGATATCCAAGTTGATGTTCTCTTTTTAGCAGCTTTAAAAAGGATGGATTGTTGAGCCAATGTTTCGGCTGGCAAGCTTTGGGCTTCTTCGGGGGCGATATTGAAATACATAACAGGAGGTGTGCCAATCTTGCTCTTCACACTTGCGGGATTCTTCCGATGCTACAATTTGATCATTGGCATCTGTAAGTTTTACACAGCGCAGATCTCGGTGTGACATCGTTGTGAATCAATACCCATGGAGCAGGAAATACGTATGCATTAAGGTTGTAGTGAGTGCCCTCTCTCTACGCGCCAAGCACCTATCATGTCCTCTTCAGAGTTGTGCATGGTAGTGAGTGCCCTCCTTCCACGCACCAAGCACCCATCATGCCCTCTTCAGAGATGTGCATGGTGGTGAGTGCCCTCGCTCCACGCGCCAAGCACCCATCATGCCCTCTTCAGAGATGTGCATGGTAGTGAGTGCCCTCCACGTGCCAAGCACCCATCATGCCCTCTTCAGAGATGTGCATGGTAGTGAGTGCCCTCCTTCCACGCGCCAAGCACCCATCATGCCCTCTTCAGAGATGTGCATGGTAGCGAGTGCCCTCCTTCCACGCGCCAAACACCCATCATGCCCTCTTCAGAGATGTGCATGGTAGTGAGTGCCCTCCACGCGCCAAGCACCCATCATGCCCTCTTCAGAGATGTGCATGGTGGTGAGTGCCCTCGCTCCACGCGCCAAGCACCCATCATGCCCTCTTCAGAGATGTGCATGGTAGTGAGTGCCCTCCACGTGCCAAGCACCCATCATGCCCTCTTCAGAGATGTGCATGGTGGTGAGTGCCCTCGCTCCACGCGCCAAGCACCCATCATGCCCTCTTCAGAGATGTGCATGGTAGTGAGTGCCCTCCACGTGCCAAGCACCCATCATGCCCTCTTCAGAGATGTGCATGGTAGTGAGTGCCCTCCTTCCACGCGCCAAGCACCCATCATGCCCTCTTCAGAGATGTGCATGGTAGCGAGTGCCCTTCCACGCGCCAAACACCCATCATGCCCTCTTCAGAGATGTGCATGGTAGTGAGTGTCCTCCCTCAACGCACCAAGCACCCATCATGCCCTCTTCAGAGATGTGCATGGTAATGAGTGCCCTCTCTCCACGCGCCAAGCACCCATCATGCCCTCTTCAGAGATGTGCATGGTAGCGAGTGCCCTCCTTCCACGCGCCAAACACCCATCATACCCTCTTCAGAGATGTGCATGGTAGTGAGTGTCCTCCCTCAACGCACCAAGCACCCATCATGCCCTCTTCAGAGATGTGCATGGTAATGAGTGCCCTCTCTCCACGCGCCAAGCACCCATCATGCCCTCTTCAGAGATGTGCCTGGAATATAAATTCTGTCACAATTTTTATGTGAAGTTGTTCAGTCATTTGCAGACTTGGATGTAGGTGTGGTCGAGAGTTGAAGCTTCAGAGACCCTGCGGATCGAGGGTAACATTAGCTAGAGGCACTGGCCGGACATTAAGGCATCCAGCAAATGCACGCCTTGAGCTATGGCAACTGCAATGATCATGCGGTGATAATGAAGGTGTGCGTCACTTAGAATAAATTGTTCAATTTAGCAAGCGTCCACCATCAGGGTAACCTGTGAGCACAACGCAGTTCACATACAAATATGCATCTGTGGGTCAAGTGCACCGCAAAGTATGGTACGTGTAGGCGTGTAACCTTTCATCTTCAAAATCTGATGGATGGATGTTTGCTAAATTGAACAATTTATTCTAAACCATTCAGTCCCGGAGTGCAGTGCCGGAGTCCAGTGCCTAGCCACCCAATACCACCCGGCATCATAAACTTAGTTTTGTGCATATATATATATAGCATTCAATTCTGCTCGCCTGACTATGCTTGGGTCACCTTTACTGACTATGTTTGGGTCACCTTTACTGACTATGTTTGGGTCACCTTTACTGACTATGTTTGGGTCACCTTTACTGACTATGTTTGGGTCCCCTTTACTGACTATGTTTGGGTCCCCTTTACTGACTATGTTTGGGTCACCTTTACTGACTATGTTTGGGTCACCTTTACTGACTATGTTTGGGTCACCTTTACTGACTACTGTATGCTTGGGTCACCTTTACTGACTATGTTTGGGTCACCTTTACTGACTATGTTTGGGTCACTTTTACTGACTATGTTTGGGTCACCTTTACTGACTATGTTTGGGTCACCTTTACTGACTATGTTTGGTCACCTTTACTGGCTATGCTTGGGTCACCTTTACTGACTATGTTTGGGTCACCTTTACTGACTATGTTTGGGTCACCTTTACTGACTATGTTTGGGTCACCTTTACTGACTATGTTTGGGTCACCTTTACTGACTATGTTTGGGTCACCTTTACTGACTATGTTTGGGTCACCTTTACTGACTATGTTTGGGTCACCTTTACTGACTATGTTTGGGTCACCTTTACTGACTATGTTTGGGTCACCTTTACTGACTAAGTTTGGGTCACCTTTACTGACTATGTTTGGGTCACCTTTACTGACTATGTTTGGGTCACCTTTACTGACTATGTTTGGGTCACCTTTACTGACTATGTTTGGGTCACCTTTACTGACTAAGTTTGGGTCACCTTTACTGACTATGTTTGGGTCACCTTTACTGACTATGTTTGGGTCACCTTTACTGACTATGTTTGGGTCACCTTTACTGACTATGTTTGGGTCACCTTTACTGACTATGTTTGGGTCACCTTTACTGACTATGTTTGGGTCACCTTTACTGACTATGTTTGGGTCACCTTTACTGACTATGTTTGGGTCACCTTTACTGAATATGTTTGGGTCACCTTTACTGACTATGTTTGGGTCACCTTTACTGACTATGTTTGGGTCACCTTTACTGACTATGTTTGGGTCACCTTTACTGACTATGTTTGGGTCACCTTTACTGACTATGTTTGGGTCACCTTTACTGACTATGTTTGGGTCACCTTTACTGACTATGTTTGGGTCACCTTTACTGACTATGTTTGGGTCACCTTTACTGACTATGTTTGGGTCACCTTTACTGACTATGTTTGGGTCACCTTTACTGACTATGTTTGGGTCACCTTTACTGACTATGCTTGGGTCACCTTTACTGACTATGCTTGGGTCACCTTTACTGACTATGCTTGGGTCACCTTTACTGACTATGCTTGGGTCACCTTTACTGACTATGTTTGGGTCACCTTTACTGACTAAGTTTGGGTCACCTTTACTGACTATGTTTGGGTCACCTTTACTGACTATGTTTGGGTCACCTTTACTGACTAAGTTTGGGTCACCTTTACTGACTATGTTTGGGTCACCTTTACTGACTATGTTTGGGTCACCTTTACTGACTATGTTTGGGTCACCTTTACCGACTATGTTTGGGTCACCTTTACTGACTATGTTTGGGTCACCTTTACTGACTATGTTTGGGTCACCTTTACTGACTATGTTTGGGTCACCTTTACTGACTATGCTTGGGTCACCTTTACTGACTATGTTTGGGTCACCTTTACTGACTATGTTTGGGTCACCTTTACTGACTATGTTTGGGTCACCTTTACTGACTATGTTTGGGTCACCTTTACTGACTATGCTAGGATCACCTATACTGACTAAGTTTGGGTCACCTATACTGACTATGTTTGGGTCACCTTTACTGACTATGTTTGGGTCACCTTTACTGACTATGTTTGGATCACCTTTACTGACTATGTTTGGGTCACCTTTACTGACTATGTTTGGGTCACCTTTACTGACTATGTTTGGGTCACCTTTACTGACTATGCTAGGATCACCTATACTGACTAAGTTTGGGTCACCTTTACTGACTATGTTTGGGTCACCTTTACTGACTATGTTTGGGTCACCTTTACTGACTATGTTTGGGTCACCTTTACTGACTATGCTAGGATCACCTATACTGACTAAGTTTGGGTCACCTTTACTGACTATGTTTGGGTCACCTTTACTGACTATGTTTGGGTCACCTTTACTGACTATGTTTGGGTCACCTTTACTGACTATGTTTGGGTCACCTTTACTGACTATGTTTGGGTCACCTTTACTGACTATGTTTGGGTCACCTTTACTGACTATGTTTGGGTCACCTTTACTGACTATGTTTGGGTCACCTTTACTGACTATGTTTGGGTCACCTTTACTGACTATGTTTGGATCATCTTTACTGACTATGTTTGGGTCACCTTTACTGACTATGTTTGGGTCACCTTTACTGACTATGTTTGGGTCACCTTTACTGACTATGTTTGGGTCACCTTTACTGACTATGTTTGGGTCACCTTTACTGACTATGCTAGGATCACCTTTACTGACTATGTTTGGGTCACCTTTACTGACTAAGTTTGGGTCACCTTTACTGACTATGTTTGGGTCACCTTTACTGACTATGTTTGGGTCACCTTTACTGACTATGTTTGGGTCACCTTTACTGACTATGTTTGGGTCACCTTTACTGACTATGTTTGGGTCACCTTTACTGACTATGCTTGGGTCACCTTTACTGACTATGCTTGGGTCACCTTTACTGACTATGTTTGGGTCACCTTTACTGACTATGTTTGGGTCACCTTTACTGACTATGTTTGGGTCACCTTTACTGACTATGCTTGGGTCACCTTTACTGACTATGTTTGGGTCACCTTTACTGACTATGTTTGGGTCACCTTTACTGACTATGTTTGGGTCACCTTTACTGACTATGCTAGGATCACCTTTACTGACTATGTTTGGGTCACCTTTACTGACTATGTTTGGGTCATCTTTACTGACTATGTTTGGGTCACCTTTACTGACTATGTTTGGGTCACCTTTACTGACTATGTTTGGGTCACCTTTACTGACTATGTTTGGGTCACCTTTACTGACTATGTTTGGGTCACCTTTACTGACTATGTTTGGGTCACCTTTACTGACCATGTTTGGGTCACCTTTACTGACCATGTTTGGGTCACCTTTACTGACCATGTTTGGGTCACCTTTACTGACTATGTTTGGGTCACCTTTACTGACTATGTTTGGGTCACCTTTACTGACTATGTTTGGGTCACCTTTACTGACTATGTTTGGGTCACCTTTACTGACTATGTTTGGGTCACCTTTACTGACTATGTTTGGGTCACCTTTACTGACTATGTTTGGGTCACCTTTACTGACTATGTTTGGGTCACCTTTACTGACTATGTTTGGGTCACCTTTACTGACTATGTTTGGGTCACCTTTACTGACTATGCTTGGGTCACCTTTACTGACTATGTTTGGGTCACCTTTACTGACTATGTTTGGGTCACCTTTACTGACTATGTTTGGGTCACCTTTACTGACTATGTTTGGGTCACCTTTACTGACTATGTTTGGGTCACCTTTACTGACTATGTTTGGGTCACCTTTACTGACTATGTTTGGGTCACCTTTACTGACTATGTTTGGGTCACCTTTACTGACTATGTTTGGGTCACCTTTACTGACTATGTTTGGGTCACCTTTACTGACTATGTTTGGGTCACCTTTACTGACTATGTTTGGGTCACCTTTACTGACTATGTTTGGGTCACCTTTACTGACTATGTTTGGGTCACCTTTACTGACTATGTTTTGGTCACCTTTACTGACTATGTTTGGGTCACCTTTACTGACTATGTTTGGGTCACCTTTACTGACTATGTTTGGGTCACCTTTACTGACTAAGTTTGGGTCACCTTTACTGACTATGTTTGGGTCACCTTTACTGACTATGTTTGGGTCACCTTTACTGACTAAGTTTGGGTCACCTTTACTGACTATGTTTGGGTCACCTATACTGACTAAGTTTGGGTCACCTTTACTGACTATGCTTGGGTCACCTTTACTGACTACTGTATGCTTGGGTCACCTTTACTGACTATGTTTGGGTCACTTTTACTGACTATGTTTGGGTCACCTTTACTGATTATGCTTGGGGACCATTTTTGGCTGCCCCCCCCCCCAACTATATTAAAACAAGACGTCTATTGGTCGGCCTTGTGAGAAGAAGGATGATGATAGCTACAAGTGGTCTGGAAGTTGCCACATGTTGTATGTGGTTAGTCAAGGACTGGTGGATACAATAGCTGAGATGGGGAATGCTGGAATGCTCACAGTTATTTCAGTCATCAAGCACCACCCACTGTGTGCATGTATTTAACACCATGACGACCTGCAGTCAGGTCAGTTATTAGTTGCCGACGGGGACTAGTTGAAAGCTCTAGCACGTGCTAAACCTGTAATTCTAGAGTCTTGTCTATGGAGTAGTGGTAAATAGTTACGTCCGTGATAATTGTCAAGATAAGTCCTTGCTTTGGCCGCAGTCTGTATGTGTCAGGGAATTTTCAGGACTCTCTGGTGTCCACCATGCTTGTTGAAGGTGAGCCAGGCTTGTGCATGATTAAACATGTCTAGACTTTCTCTTCTCCCATCCCTCCTTTCCCTCTCTTAGTGTGGGATATTTTGTAGCATTTCTTTAGGCTGCAGAAAACACTACAAATGTGTGAAGGGATCTGAGAAGAAGGGTTAGCTTAAGTTATTGGTATCAGGTCAGAGAACATGAAGTTACCAACTTGCATCAGCTCTTAAATCCATCAATAATATGAAAGGCTGAAGGCAGAGAGGCTAAGTATTAGTAGATATGAAAGCATGAAGGCAGAGGCTAAGTATTAGTAGATATGAAAGCCTGACGGCAGAGTCTAAGTATTAGTAGATATGAACGCCTGAAAGCAGAGGCTATGTATTAGTAGATATGAAAGCCTGAAGGCAGAGGCAGTAGATATGAAAGCCTGAAGGCAGAGACTAAGTATTAGTAGATATGAAAGCCTGAAGGCAGAGGCTAAGTGTTAGTAGATATGAAAGCCTGAAGGCAGAGGCTAAGTATTAGTAGATATGAAAGCCTGAAAGCAGAGGCTATGTATTAGTAGATATGAAAGCCTGAAGGCAGAAGCTAAGTATTGGTAGATATGAAAGCCTGAAGGCAGAGGCTAAGTATTAGTAGATATGAAAGAGGCAGAACCTAAGTATTAGTAGATATGAAAGCCTGAAGGCAGAGGCTAAGTATTAGTAGATATGAAAGCCTGAAGGCAGATGCTAAGTATTAGTAGATATGAAAGTCTGAAGGCAGAAGCTAAGTATTAGTAGATATGAAAGCCTGAAGGCAGAGGCTAAGTATTAGTAGATATGAAAGCCTGAAAGCAGAGGCTAAGTATTAATAGATATGAAAGCCTGAAGGCAGAGGCTAAGTATTAGTAGATATGAAAGCCTGAAAGCAGAGGCTATGTATTAGTAGATATGAAAGCCTGAAGGCAGAGGCTAAGTATTAGTAGATATGAAAGCCTGAAGGCAGAAGCTAAGTATTAGTAGATATGAAAGCCTGAAGGCAGAGGCTAAGTATTAGTAGATGAAAGTCTGAAGGCAGAAGCTAAGCATTAGTAGATATGAAAGCCTGAAGGCAGAGGCTAAGTATTAGTAGATATGAAAGTCTGAAGGCAGAGGCTGAGTATAATAGATATTGAATATGATTTGAAAGTGTATTTTTAGAACAATTAATGTTCTGTCACTTACCTTGGAGCCCTTCTTGCTGCCTGAAGCTTATTTTGCAATTGGAGTGCCATGTTCAGTGTGATCTTTGTGTCTGTAGTCAAGTATACAGAACAATATAGAGATTGAGCAAATATACTGATTAAGTACACAGATCAAGTATACAGATCAAATATACAGATCAAATATACAGATCAAATATACAGATCAAATATACAGATCAAATATACAGATCAAATATACAGATCATATATACAGATCATGTATACAGATCAAATATACAGTTGAAGTGTACAGGATATACCAGCATATTGGCTATTGTGTGAGTTTTAACTATCCTATTGTTGTGCTCTCGTGTGGGCTGGGGATTCATGTCCCCCTCTCTGCCTCCTTCCCTTCACTCTTCACTTTCCTTTCTTTGTGCTCTTCTCTTTTATCTTGCAGATGAAGCAAAAGATGATAATGTTCGGGATTCTGGCATCGAGGCTTCCGGTGAGATCGAGCCCAGCTCTGAGAGAGTTGCTTCACCAGAGATAATCCAATCAAAGACTGAGATGAAGTCAAGGAGCAGGTTTTATGGCAAATTGCACGACAGTGAGTCAGAGGCAATCCCTGAATTCATGGAGAGTGAAGAAGTTCCATATCAAAATGGCACTATGAGAAAACCTAATTCACATGTGGATTTTGATGCTAATGAACTAGTGGAAGCGGATGGAGAAGAGGATAAGCACAGGTGGAGTTTCCCTCCTGTTTTGGACGAGTTTGATTTGATGGTAACTGAAAAAGATCCGTCAGAGTTGGAAGACATATTCTCAGATGACCGGTAGGCATGAGTTTTGTATGCATGCTCATTCAGTAGTTCATCACGTGAGGTTGCAGGAATGTTCAATATAGCTTGTAGTTCGTGCAGTAATAATAATAATAGTACTGTAGTAATAAGTAATACATGGTAATAAGTAATACATGTAATAGTAATAATAGTATTAGTAACAATAATAATAAATTAAAAAAAAATTAAAATATTAATAATGATTATTGGTGTTGTTGTTATTATTGTTAATATTATTATTATTATTATATTATTAGTATACTTTTTAATACTATATGAAATGTCTCTTTGCTCCATTTTTCTCGGGCCTGCTGTAACATCAAGGGGGTGAGACTTGGGGACTACGAGTCACATGCACACAAAGCCTATGATAGCTTGGATGTAGTTTCGGAGGCCATTTAAACATTGCTAGAAACCACCATTGCCACCACACTCGGGCGGGGGGGGGGGTTGCCAGCCATTTTGTTTAGGGAAATATCTGCATGTGCGTTTTTCACATTGCTGATGAAAGCTCACAAACTATTCAACAGGTAGCGGCATTACCGCACAAGCTCCGTCAGAGCTCGCATAATGCAAGCAACTTGCTAGTGAGCCTGCCCCTCCGGAACCAATGATGACCTCAGATTTGGCCTGAGATGTCATTTAAATGTTGCTACTCCAAATTGACCATCTCCTCGAAAGATTTCTCTGCAAGCATAGTAGGCAACATTCGAGTGAAGCAAGTAGACCTCCGCAGGAGCTAGTGGGGAGACTTCTTTTGTAGTAATAATAATAATGGTGTAATTCCTTAATCATCAACCACTAATTATTGTCAACCACACTATATAATGTGGACTCTATATCGACCACATACTTGAGTATTGATGGTGAGAGAATTGTCTATAAAACATGGCAATATTTGACAATGTATTGTAAACTTAAAAGATAATAATCAGATCTGTGCAGGCCACTGTCACGACAGTGTTGGCTTGTTGTGAGATTTTTCTATGAGTGCTTCGGTGGAAACAGTAAAAGTCCCAAGTATAGCAGATGATCTTCGTACTTGTGCTCAAGTCCCAAGTATAGCAGATGATCTTCTCACTTGTGCTCAAGTCCCAAGTATAGCAGATGATCTTCTCACTTGTGCTCAAGTCCCAAGTATAGCAGATGATCTTCTCACTTGTGCTCAAGTCCCAAGTATAGTAGATGATCTTCGCACTAGTGCTCAAGTCCTAAGTATAGCAGATGATCTTCTCACTTGTGCTCATGTCCCAAGTATAGCAGATGATCTTCGTACTTGTGCTCAAGTCCCAAGTATAGCAGATGATCTTCTCACTTGTGCTCAAGTCCCAAGTATAGCAGATGATCTTCGTACTTGTGCTCAAGTCCCAAGTATAGCAGATGATCTTCTCACTTGAGTTCAAGTCCCAAGTATAGCAGATGATCTTCGTACTTGTGCTCAAGTCCCAAGTATAGCAGATGATCTTCGTACTTGTGCTCAAGTCCCAAGTATAGCAGATGGTCTTCTCACTTGTGCTCATGTCCCAAGTATAGCAGATGATCTTCTCACTTGTGCTCATGTCCCAAGTATATCAGATGATCTTCGTACTTGTGCTCAAGTCCCAAGTATATCAGATGATCTTCTCACTTGTGCTCATGTCCCAAGTATAGCAGATGATCTTCTCACTTGTGCTCAAGTCCCAAGTATAGCAGATGATCTTCGTACTTGTGCTCAAGTCCCAAGTATAGCAGATGATCTTCTCACTTGAGCTCAAGTCCCAAGTATAGCAGATGATCTTCGTACTTGTGCTCAAGTCCCAAGTATAGCAGATGATCTTCGTACTTGTGCTCAAGTCCCAAGTATAGCAGATGATCTTCTCACTTGTGCTCATGTCCCAAGTAGTATAGCAGATGATCTTCTCACTTGTGCTCATGTCCCAAGTATAGCAGATGATCTTCTCACTTGTGCTCAAGTCCCAAGTATAGCAGATGATCTTCTCACTTGTGCTCAAGTCCCAAGTATAGCAGATGATCTTCGTACTTGTGCTCAAGTCCCAAGTATAGCAGATGATCTTCTCACTTGTGCTCAAGTCCCAAGTACAGCAGATGATCTTCTCACTTGTGCTCAAGTCCCAAGTATAGCAGATGATCTTCGTACTTGTGCTCAAGTCCCAAGTATAGCAGATGATCTTCTCACTTGTGCTCAAGTCCCAAGTATAGCAGATGATCTTCGTACTTGTGCTCAAGTCCCAAGTATAGCAGATGATCTTCTCACTTGTGCTCAAGTGCCAAGTATAGCAGATGATCTTCTCACTTGAGCTCATGTCCCAAGTATAGCAGATGATCTTCTCACTTGTGCTCAAGTCGCCAAATCAACGCCTTCAATTTTCCAACCGCGCGCTTGACCAGGTAATCAATTTTTCACGCCTACTCAATATACTCATTGTATGCTCTAGAGCTTCCTCTGGCCACTCGTACCATTCCAAGTATAGCAGATGATCTTCGTACTTGTGCTCAAGTCCCAAGTATAGCAGATGATCTTCTCACTTGTGCTCAAGTCCCAGATGATCTTCGTACTTGTGCTCAAGTCCCAAGTATAGCAGATGATCTTCGTACTTGTGCTCAAGTCCCAAGTATAGCAGATGATCTTCTCACTTGTGCTCAAGTCCCAAGTATAGCAGATGATCTTCGTGCTTGTGCTCAAGTCCCAAGTATAGCAGATGATCTTCTCACTTGTGCTCAAGTCCCAAGTATAGCAGATGATCTTCTCACTTGTGCTCAAGTCCCAAGTGTACAGCAGATGATCTTCTCACTTGTGCTCAAGTCCCAAGTATAGCAGATGATCTTCATACTTGTGCTCAAGTCCCAAGTATAGCAGATGATCTTCTCACTTGTGCTCAAGTCCCAAGTATAGCAGATGATCTTCGTACTTGTGCTCAAGTCCCAAGTATAGCAGATGATCTTCGTACTTGTGCTCAAGTCCCAAGTATAGCAGATGATCTTCTCACTTGTGCTCAAGTCCCAAGTATAGCAGATGATCTTCGCAGTTTGGCTCATCGCAATTCCATGCCAATTGTGGTAAGAAATACTGTGGTAACAAGAACAGTGGTCGATTGTATTTCACTAACCAAAAAAGACAAACTTCACTAACTCCATAATGTCCAGTGGCCCAGGTCCATAGGAAGGCCAGGAGGGTGTTACTCCTTGGTACTTCTTGAATTTCAATCACCTCTGCAGTAAAATAGTTTGAGGCTTGCAGAACCGATTGTGTGGACATCTGTAAGCACCTACCAGCCTCAAGTCTACAAACCACCACACACTATATATATACCTACATGCCTCAAGTCTATATAGCACTATATATATATATATACCTACCTGCCTCAAGTCTATATAGCACTATATATATATATATATATATACCTACCAGCCTCAAGTCTATATAGAACCACACACTATATATACCTACCTGCCTCAAGTCTGTATAGCAGTATATATATATACCTACCTGCCTCAAGTCTATATAGCAGTATATATATATATACCTACCTGCCTCAAGTCTATATAGCAGTATATATATAATACCTACCTACCTCAAGTCTATATAGCAGTATATATATATACCTACCTGCCTCAAGTCTATATAGCAGTATATATATATATACCTACCTGCCTTGTCTATATAGCACTATATATATATATACCTACCTGCCTCGTCTATATAGGTATAATTATATATACCTACCTGCCTCAAGTCTATATAGCACTATATATATGTATACCTACCTGCCTCAAGTCTATATAGCACTATATATATATATACCTACCTGCCTCAAGTCTATATAGTGCCTGCCTCAAGTCTATATAGTGCCTGCCTCAAGTCTATATAGCACTATATATATATACCTACCTGCCTCAAGTCTATATAGCACTATATATATATATACCTACCTGCCTCAAGTCTATATAGCACTATATATATATACCTACCTGCCTCAAGTCTATATAGCACTATATATATATACCTACCTGCCTCAAGTCTATATAGTGCCTGCCTCAAGTCTATATAGTGCCTGCCTCAAGTCTATATAGCACTATATATATATACCTACCTGCCTCAAGTCTATATAGCACTATATATATATATACCTACCTGCCTCAAGTCTATATAGCACTATATATATATACCTACCTGCCTCAAGTCTATATAGCACTATATATATATATACCCAAGTCTATATAGCTCAAGTCTATATAGCACTATATACATACCCGAGTCTGTTCCTCTTGCTGAGTGAAATAGTGGCTGCTCTCAAAACTATAACCACCTGCATTCCTTGCTGTCACACACACACACACACACACACCCCTGTCCCATGTGCTCTACATTTTAAGCACATGTGTATAAAATGCACAATCACAGTCCACACTACTCTCTCCCTCTCGCTCTCTAGTAGTTGCTACCCGTTCCTGCAGAATGTGCTGAACTTGAACAAAATGAAGTTGTTCTAGAAGACGTCTGCTTATAGCTCTCAAAAAGTTCTTGCTGTGTCCTAGTCTACCCCCCCCCCCCCCCTCCCTCCCCGCACGCATGGGTCCACTATGTCAATTGTTGCCACATCATTGATTACCTTGCCATGCGATGCTTTTGTGTTCACTAAGCCACTCTCATTTGATCGCTTCTCTCTAATAGTAGCCCCCTCTCCTCCGGACTGAAATGTTTAGTAGCTTGGCTTCGATCGAGCGAATATGATATATATATATTTAAATGTCCAGTGTAAAATTCAGTTGTGTACTCATCTCTAACTGGCATAATGTAGGCATCATTCATGTACTAAGCCAATGACCCTTCTGACACTTTTCCTTCCTCCTATGCATACAGACTGATCGAAGTTAAATTTTTGCTACAAGCTGGAGGTGCAAGTCTGGGAATTTCCATTGTGGGAGGGATGGGTTGTACCAATGGGGACCTCCCTATTCTCATCAAACGGGTATTAGCAAACAGTCTGGCTGAGAAAGACGGACGGCTCAAGACTGGAGATGAATTGGTTGCCGTTAATGAGACGCTGTTAACAGGTGTGACAAAGAATTATGCAGTGCAAGCTTTAAGCAATGTGAGGGGTGAGATGAGACTGTTGGTCTTGCAAGATGACTGAAAATCCATACCCCCTCACCTCATGCAAACTTGCTCCTTCACTCTCCAGATTTATGCTGATAGATTATAATGAAACTGTATCAACCTGCTATATATATATTGTGTTATTTGCATCCTGTGCTGTCCACTATCTTCGATGATTTGTTGCTTCAAAGAGATTAATCGATGCTAGTGTTTTGACGACAATTTAAATCTCCTACATATATACAAGTGCACTTTTATATGCCTCATCCGAATCAGCGAGCGACTGACTTCTAAGAAGAGTAAATTATCACCAATTTATGCCTAATTTGTAGGTGCCAGTTTCAATTCTCGATATTAGGACGACTTGTTATTACAGTTAATTATTGAGGAGGTCACTGTAATTTCCCTATGTCAACTGAGAGTTTATTTAAGAGCATCTAGTCGAAACGTCTAGAGAGTAAAATTCATTGATTATTGAGGTCATTGCGAGTGTTAAAATAACAGCCTAAAAAGGCAGCAAGACAATGATTGATAAATCACCCTCTATAGATAGTTTTGGGTTTAAATTTTTTTTAATGAACTAATAATGGCATAATAACATTACTCTGTCCTAGCACACTACATAGTTACAGGCCACTTCCACATGAGGCAACGCATATATAGATACATGAGACAAAAAAATTGGGAGGGCAGGTGGGGGTTGAAAACTAGAGTTCTACTCAAGTTGATGGTGCTGAATGATGCACATACGTAGGGATGACAGCTGTTCAGATCCAGTAATAAATACTGGCAACCTGGTATAATGGCTGTTATGGTGGGGAATGATCAGCTATAATTGGGTATATGTGGTGTGAATATCTGGATGAAAGCAGTCTGATGATCAGTTATTTAATTGGAAGTATATAGTGCGGGCAAGGAAACTTGTAAGACAGGGTCAGCCTTACCCTTTTCCTACTCGGATCCTTGCTCTATAAAAGTAAATTGGGGCTGCAGAGTTGGCAGGCATCATGGTTGGCAAGTCAGAAAACACTATCTGAATGGAGGACACATTTCTTTGAAAATGATGAGGAAGCTCCTGGAAGCATGCAAGGTTATCACAGGAGATATGTTGTGCTCTGGAGAAATTAAGAAGGCAACACTATATACCGTATATGCATCAAGGCCAATGAAAGGTAAGCCTAATCTCACTGCAGGTCATTTTTATGAATGGGTCAACAATGATCTACTTACCAATGTAATAGAGCCAGGCTTTCTAGGAAGATATCCATCGAGACGGGATGAAAGTGGATGCATGAGCTCGGTTTTATGTTCTTGGGAACTTTTGTGGATGGTCATGAGTGCGAGGATGTGGTAGTATAACGTAAAGTTTTTGTTATGTCGCATGGTTACTCTTGGGGCTTTAAATCCAGGCAATGCACACACAGAAGAAGCTAGGCAAGCTTTGCCTGGAGACATAGAATGTCCTTGTCCTGAACTTCAGGAGAAAACAGCGGTATTTTTCCATGACGAGTCCTCATTCCAGGCAAATAATGACCAGTCCATTTTTGGGGGATACAAAAGACACTAGAGTGATGTGACTGAAGTCAAGGGAGAGTGGGATATCTCCAGATTGTTAAGTGCTCTGAGAGTTAAAATTAGCACCAGTGGCTAAGCCCTACTCTAATGACCTTTTTCATTAGGCGCTAAAACGTAAGTACGCGGTCAAGCACCGCGGTTGGAAAATGAATTTTATGGAATTTTAACGAAATTCTTTTTCGTTTTACCACGTACTTACGTTTTAACGCCTAAGGTCGATAGAGTAGGACTTCTTCCTCCACTGGTGCTAATTTCAACTCTCTAGCACTTAGCATCGGGAGATATTTATGTACAGGCAATCAGGTTTTTGAGGTCCCCCCACTTTAGCTCCTATAACTTAGGTATAGTTGTAGCTATGAAAAATGTTTTATTATCAAAAGAGAGCACACAGAGAGACCTATCTTTTGAGCTATACATCAAGTCCATATCATGGAGGTTGCAGAATCTATGGAGCTATAAAGTGGTTGTCAGGATTCCACAGATTGCTAGTTCAAGTGGAATCAAGACAGAGATTCTCAATAGATGTGGCTAATAATTATGGTGTAATGTGAATGATGTAATGATTTGTTAAATAAGACTGACACACCCATCAGGTGAGCCAGTCCCGGTGATTTTTGAATTGACACCTTTTTTTTGGCTAACGTTGCTTAGAGAGAGAGTGGCTGAGTTTGTATTATTTTGGATGTTTTGATTCCTGCTCTTGTGAATTAAATAAATTATCACAATTTTCTAGCTAAGATATTAAGCTAGAAAGGACAAAGGAAAGACAAGGGCGCGACAGTGGCCGAAGGATACCTGAAACGAACTCACTGATTGAAACAAGACAGCATGTCTCAAAGACCTTGAAGATACAGTCGGGGAGACATGGCTAGAACAAGAGGACCGACGTAGTCACAGCCCCTCTCATGATGAGTCACATCGTGAACCAGAAGGCGCGGTTAGAACAAGGCGTGGTCACAGCCCCTGGTCGGCGAGTGTTTTGAAGACAGAACTGTTGCAGGCCAGTCGAGGAAGGATTGCCAGAGGGAGAATTATCAACTCGTAACTTATTGAGATGGATGACACTAGAGAATGCCAAAAGAGATGAAAGGATGGCTACATGGGTCAGGCAACAATGGAGGGAGATCCTGGGTATGCTTGCGAGGATTCTCTCAAGTATCAGGTTGGGAACCTAACATCAGGAAGAGGTCCAGAAGAAATTAAAGGGAGCTGACTTCCGAGATCAAGAGTGAACTCCAAGTATTCGAGAATGGAGCGAAGCACAAGACTGAATCCAAGAGCAGTAGCAAAGAAGAATTCCGAGACAAAGATGGTCGATCAAGCCCGAATTCTTCTCCGACCAAGGCCCGATGTGCTTTAAGTGCGAGGATGGGGACCTAGAAGTCGAGAATGTACAAAGAAGAAAAATTCAGCAAGGAGCCAGGGAATTGATCGGCCTAGCACAGTCAACCTGCATTGGAATGTTTTGCACGGTCTATTGGAAACAATGACTGTGAGATTAATTCTGCAGCAGACGTATCTATAGTGGCAAAATACCTGGTGCCCCCAGCCAACTATACTGACAGGCATGTGGATATTGAAGGGGTAACAGAAAAGACAGTGGAAGCTCCGATAGCCAAGGTGCGCTGCTCCAGTTGGGAGACCAAAAGCTCTGGGTGGAAGCAGCAGTGCTCGAGAATACCAACAAAGACGTTCTATTGGGAAGAGACAACAATCTCCAATTCGAGCTGCTAGCAGAAGCAGTAGATGCTGAGCGAAAGGAATGTGCAGAAGTCAGTGCTGCCATGACCAGGGAAATGCAAAGAAAGAAAGAGGAGGAGGAGGCAGAAGAAGAGACTCGAGAGCTCATGAATTTAAAGTATGATTTCCTAGAAGAGAGACCATCTCGCACTGAGGAGGCAAAGGGAAAGAGACGGCATGAAGGCTTGGCCGCCTTCAAAGACAGCCTGACAGACCTGCCTGACGAACTAGCTCCAACAAGAGAGCAGCTGATCGAAGAACAGCATGAGGACGAGACTCTTACAAATGCCTGGGTAGAAGCTAGTCCAGGAGGACTATTTCGGGTCATCAATGAAATGCTCTATCACATTAGCACAGGAGAAGACGAAACTGAATTGAAGCAAGTCTGTTGTGGTTCCAGAGGGCAGACATAGAGGCATCTTGAGCCTCACACAGAAGAAAGACATCCCACAAAATTTTGAGATGCCTCTATTGGCCCACTCTCAACAAGGACATTCGAGACTGGCTTGAACACTGTGAGGAATGCCAAAGAGTAAATGTGGTTCCGAAGAACAAGGCTCCTCTCAGCATCATGCCTGTTTTCGAAACTCCATTCGACCGAATCGCAATTGACTGTGTGGGGAAACTCCACAAGACACCCAGAGGAAATAAGTATCTGATTTACCATTGTGGATTTTGCCAGTCGTTTTCCTAAAGCGATACCAGTCAGATAGATGCAGAAACCACGGCAGATCACTTGATACAGTTCATGTTCAGATATGGATTCCCTAAGGAGATCCTCTCAGATCGAGGAGGTAACTTCATGTCGAAGTTGATGGAAGTGATACTCAAATGACTCAGAATCAAGCACGTAAAGTCCTCACCATATCATCCTCAATCGAATGGCATGTTAGAGCGTTCACGCTACGGTGAAGGCAATACTTAGTCAGGAAGAGGCAAGAAAGACTGGGACAGAATGATACCTTTGCTCTTGTTTGAAAGTCGAGAAGCGATCCATGACTCCACCAGCTTTGTACTCTTTAACCTGGTGTATGGCAGAACTGTCAGAGGCCCTTTGGACATCATTCGAGAGCAATGGGAAGGAACCAAAGACTTGCCCATCTCAGTCGGAATGACCTCTACCAGCGTATGACACACATTGCAGAGATAGCGGTAGAAAGAGACATGATATCGAAAGAATGAAACAAGAACTTTCATGATCAAAATGCCAGAACCCGAGACATGGAGGCAGTACTGGTATTAGCACCCCAACGTCACAGCAAGCTGGAAGCATCATACCAGGACCATACCAGATTCTTGAGAAGGTAACGCCAGTTACTTACCTGATTGTTGTTCTTCGGAGAAAGGGAAAAGAACAGCAACTACATGTGAACATGTTGAAGAAATGGAACATCCCTTCAGCATCAGTTATGGCTATCTCGGTAGTAGCTGAACCTTCCGAAATGAGTGATGAAGAAAGTGAAATCGTAACGTAGGAAGTAAATGGCCCTAATCAGCCAACACTCAGTGATGACTTGACAAGTGAACAAAAGCAGCAGATGAAGGAGATTACAAAGATACGAGAGAATGCTTTTCATCCAGTACCTTGGAAGACCAACCTGGTGGAGCACTCCATTCGACTGTCACAAACAGTACCAGTCAGGACACCCATGTACAGAGTCCCAGCAGCCTTGTATGCAAGGAGCTCAAGTCGATGCTCAGGCAAGGAATTATCGAGCCTCAACCAGTCCTTGGTCACACTCACTGGTGACCGTCAAAAAGAAGACTATACCAATGGACGTCTGTGGCAGAGATTTTCGACCCATCAATGTGGACACTCTCCCAGACCCTTATGTGATGCCACAGAGAAACTCCTGGATCGGATAGGGAATACGAAGTTTATCTCTGTCTTTGATCTACGGAAGGGATTTTATCAAGTTCCGATGAAAGAAGAGGACAAGGAGAAGACAGCCTTTATGTCTATAATGGGAAACAGTTTACGAGGATGCCTTTTGGGTTAAAAGGGCACCCGCAGCAACCTTTCAGAGATTAATGGTCATCCTACTCGATGGAACTCATCTGTATGCAGCCGCTTACATGGATGATCTAGTTGTCTACTCGGAATGGTAGGAAAAACAACTACAACATGTGGATGAAATCCTACAACAGATTGAATGAGCCAACCTGACGCTACAGGCAGAAAAAATAATATCTCTGCAGCCCGCTGCATATTTCTTGTACATGAAGTAGGCCATGGTCATGTGGCTCCAGTCCAAGCAAATTTGAAGCAGTACAACAGTTCAACTGCCTAATCACGAAAAAGGATGATAGATCCTTTCTGGGACTTAACGGGCATTACCAGAAGTTTATCAAAGATTATGCGACAATCGCTCTCCCACTCACCGACGTGTTTGAAGAAGAGTTTACCAGACAGAGTACGATGGAACAAGGAAACAGATCGAGCATTCGAGCAGCAATCGTGGATAAACCAGTCTTACGAACACCAGATTTGACGAAAGACTTCATCCTCAAAACCGATGCGTCAGGACTTGGGATAGGTACTGTCCTAACCAAAGCCTTTGAAGACGGGAAGTGGCCGGTAGCGTTTTTCTCGAAAAATTTGCTACCAGCACAAACATGGTACACAGCAACCGAGGAGGAATTGGCGGTTGTTAAAGCTATGAGTTTTCACGGATGTCTGGTTCAAGGTGCAAATTGACCGCACAGCGCTAAAAAAGATCAAGACAATGACGAACACCAACGGTCGACTGATAAGGTGGTCCCTACAAAGCTATGACTTCACAGTTGAACACAAGCCAGGAGCAGACAACTCCAACGCCGATGGGCTATCATGTCGAGCCGAGGATGGACCATCACTTGAAGAAAGGGGAGATGTCAGGATTCCAACAGATTGCTAGTTCAAGTGGCAATGAAAGAACAAAGGAACATTCTCAATAGATGTGGCTAATGTGGTGTAATGTGAATGATGTAATGATTTGTTAAATAAGACTGACACACCCATCAGGTGAGCCAGTCAGGTGAATTTTGAGTGAGACTTTTTTTGTGCTAACATTGCTTAGACTTGGAGAGAGAGTGGCTCAGTTTGTATTGTTTTGATTCGTGCTCTTGTGAATTAAATAAAGCGTGAATTAAATAAAGCTTTAACTTTATCACAATTAGCTAGGATAGCTAGAAAGGACAAAGGAAAGACAAGGGCGCGACAGTAGTAACCACAAGTTTTTAAACACTTTACTACAAAAATGGTTTAGGTAGAGTATATACCCCTTGAAGAAACACTCATGGCTAACATTCCCCTTAATTAAGGGGGGATAAACCATCAAGTAGTATTAAGTGCTAAAAAATGTATGGTTACCACTTTATAGCGTTGGGAAACATCATGTTATGTAGTTAATATATAGTTCAAAAGATAGGACTCTCTGTGTGCTCTCTTTCGATACTCTAAAACATTTTTCACAGGTTTTATTATACCCAAGTTACTGGAGCTAAAGTGATGGTACCTTCAAAACCTGAGTGCTAGATTTCTCTGCATATCTCCAAATTGCCAAGTGAGAGCTGAAATTCATTCATTCATTCATTCAGTCAGTCATTCATTCATTAATATTTTACCGTTACAAAATGTGAATTATGTACTGAAGGCATAACGGCAAGGTCTGCTGATAGTCTATTATATTAAGTGACAATAACAACAATAAATTAACAAGTACTTATTTTAATGGTTGACATAAAGTTAGTTATGCTGAGGAATGCAGACATTTACTGCAGGGGCATTGATAGTGGTAGGTACATGAGTCAACTGGATTGAAGTTCTGATGGAATTTGTGCATTGGAATTTGGTTATGTACAATTTGATGGTATTGAGTAAAGATCTCGGGTCGATTGGAGGAAGAGAATTCCAAAGGTGAGGAATACGATTAAAATAAAAATGTCTAGATGAATTACTTGGTGCTGTGGTGTGTTGAAGTTTGTAGGGAGAGGAAGACCTAGTGTTGGAGTTCGAGAAGGAGACAAATGCAGTGATACAGAAGTGTTGTGTAGAATGTTTTAAACTTAATGGAAAAGAGGATGTCACACAATTCGAAATAATACATAAGCGGAAGAATATGAAGAGAAATATGCAGTCTGCAGAGAAGTCATTTAGAATAGATTTAGATGCTCGTTTTTGGACTTTTTCAAGCACTAGAATATTGATTTGATGAGGTCTCCAGATCGGGTAGCAATACAACAGATGTGAGCAAACTAGTTAGGATAGAGCTGTCTCTTAGGAGTTATGTAGTTGCAATTGAAGGTTCTTCTAATCATGCCAAGAGATCTATAGAATTTTGAGATAATGTGATGGTAATGCTTTGACCAAGTGCGGTTACTGGACTTATAATGATCAGAAGAAGAAATGGCGGAGTTAATTATACTATAGGTGGGTAGGGAGGAAGCAGGTTTAGAAATCCCTTTATTAAAAGGCATATTCCAGATTTTGGCCCAGACACTAATGGCATTTAGGTCATTCTGGAGATTAAGTATGTCGGAAGGAGAAGTTATGCCCTTTAAAGTTTTGGTATCAGGCGAAAAGATAAACTTGGGAGGATAAGACAGAGAGAGGCAGATCATTGATAAAAATAAAAAATAAAAAGAGGTCTGAGTATGCTACCCTGGGGAACCCCAGAGAGAACTGGAAGTTATGCCTGACTGATGATCGTTGATGGAGAAACATTAATTGTTGTCTATTTGACAAGTAGGCTTGGAACCATATACAGAGGTTACCAGTAATACCAGAAGACCACAGTTTTAGTAACAGCTCAGGGTGAGAAACTTTATCGAAGGCCTTTTTAAGGTCGAGAGGTGTCAGTAAAAGCATGGTTGCGGTGTGAACTATAGATGGAATCCAAAAAAATTAGGAGTTGCTGGATTGAGGAGCAGTTCCAAATTGATGTTTAGAAATAACTGTGCTAATGATGATTTTTGTCGCATTCGGCATTCCATAAGCTACACCATCAAGTTTCCATCCAACTCTCTCTGAGGATATAATGAGAGAAGCGCAATACCTAAAGGATAGTTGGTGGGCCATTTGTTGGTGAAAGGAATCTTACCTGAGTCTAATCTGTCTCCTTTTTCTTTCTCACTCTCAGTCTCTCTCACTCTCCCTCAAGGAGTAAGATTCATTTAGCAGCAAAGCGATTTACGATTTTGCAACTGAGTTTTAATTGATTTTATTTTTGTCGATTTCTGCAAACAATTTTTTGCAAACGATTCTGAAATCGATTTTCTGCAATCGATTTTTTGCAAACAATTTCTCTGCAATGGATTATTTTCACTTCACATTTTTGTCGCATGATTCAGTGTTCCATATTTTACATGACTCACAACAATCCAAGGGAATCCAAGGGAATCCAAGGGAATCCAAGGGAATTCAAAGGAATCCAAGGGTTCAATGCAGCCAGATCATGGAACCTGTATTTTGTTCCCTAAATCGGAGGCCTGAAGGACTTTACTGGGACAAGCATATGACTTAGCTATCTATTATGTTTCTTAATTAGCCATTCAAACATAAAAATTGGTATAGTACACCTGTCTTAAATAATGCAGACTTATTAAATCCAGGCAAATACTTAGCTGTATGGAACTGGCTGCATGGCAAGTGAGAATGGCACTGTTTGTGCTGAAAACATAAGGGTGGGCGAATTGTCTCTGATAGGAACTTGCTGGCTCTTTCCGATAAAGGGAGGCTTCATCCTTAAACTTGCTGGTAGAATTTCCTCATCAAGGCATTTCATGCTGAACATGTGGTGCTTCTTCCACCAAACCCTCCAGTTGTGAAGAAGTGAAGTGAGCAGGACTTTTTGGACCATATGAACAACATCAGGCCAGAAGAAGAAGGACGTTTGGAAAGAAGAACATCATTTGAATAAGGTCTTTATAGAGAAGGGTTATCCGCAAGTCTTCATCAACCAGATGCATCTAAATGCAGAAAGGAAGATAAAGTCAAGTACACCGATAGAGGCAATGAGGGGTCTAAAAACTAGGATCCTATGGTAGTGATTCTTATGCAACAAGGATGAGTCGTCAGGGGGTTCTGCAGGAAGCACAACTATAAAGTCGTTTTCAGATCGGGAAGAACTTTGAGGACATGACTTAGCAGAAGGAAGGATATTTTGCCAGCTTATATGCACTCGTGTGTTGTGTACCATATCCCTGGTAGCCATGGGAAATACTGCATAGGGAAGACCATCAGCAGACTGGAGACCAGAGTCAAAATGCCTGTAGAAAGTGTGCTAAAGAGAAGCCTGCAATTGTCAAACATGCAAGGGATAATGGATATCCTATTTTGCAGGAGAAAGTTACCAACTTGGACCATGCCAGAAAACACAAGGAATTTCTAATGATGGAGGCATTGCACATCAGCCTAGCTCCAAAGTGTGAGCGGTTCAATCAAGTTTGTGAAATGGACTTGCCAGGCTGCTGCAATTCTCAATAGCCTGAATTTGATGCTATGACCACCATAATTATTCTTATTTAATTTAATTATTTATTTGCTTATTTATTTTTATTATTTTTAAATCACCTTCGCAATAATCAACTTCAATTTTTATTCACTCAATGTTTCGACTAGATGCTCTAGTCTCATCAGGAATAATGAGACGCTAAGGCTCATGTGAGCCTGTTATATACCAATAGCTATCCATCACGTGCCAGTGCACGTGCTATGTAAAATAATAATAATAATAATAATAAAAATCATAACAACAATGTAATAATAAATAAAAATGATAAAATAATATAAATAATAATATAATAATAACAACAACAAAAAACAATATAATAATAGTAATAATAATAATAATAATAATAATAATAATAATAATAATAATAATAATAATAATAATAATAATAATAATAATAATAATAATAATAATAATAATAATAATAATAACAACAACAACAACAACAACAACAACAACAACAACAACAACAACAACAACAATAATAATAATAATAATAATAATAATAATAATAATAATAATAATAATAATAATAATAATAATAATAATAATAATAATAATAATAATAATAATAATAATAATAATAATAATAATAATAATAATAATAATAATAATAATAATAGTCGGTTGTTAACCAGACCCCCCATGGTTGATGGACTTTTGTAGACTGGACCATAATAATAATAATAATGATGTGATAATAATAATAATAATAATAATAATAATTAATAATAATAAAAAAATATAAAAAAATAAAAAAAAAATAAAAAATAAAAAAATAAAAAAAAAAAATAAAAAAAATAATAAAAAAAATAATAATAATAATAATAAAAATGGCGAACGATGTTTGTGTCAGTGGAACTGGAGTTTCCGTGGGTGTCGCTTGTAGTACTGATGAAGAATCTGGGAGGCAGGATGAAGGTGTCCAAAAAGGGAGCGGGTTTCCCATCAGAGATCGATGCACAGTATGTAACAGATCGATGCCAGTCACAAGAGCAGGGGTCTTCCGCGTGCATGGCCCTATTGACAATCGCTGCCTTGGCTCCCGTACAACGCCACCATCAGTTGCTGCTATTCCTCAGCCCCAAGCTACTCAGGATTCAGTGGATTTGTTTACACCGCCAAGTGTGTCCATCAGGATTCTTAAAAGGCTCCCTCGAGCGTCACGTGAGTGTGCAGCCTGGAAGTTGGCCGCCATTTTGCAAAATGTAAGTGTGGACTTTAATGATATTTCAGCCTGGTCTAGACTGCTTCATTTCCCTTCCCGCTGTTTCCATGTTCCAAACAAAAATGATCGCCATGGGAGCTTAGCTATCAAAGTTAACGGACAGATTAATGCAGAAAGCAGTATAGTGGTTGTTGATGCTTTACCAAGTTTCCGGAAAAGGTCCACTAAATCCTACATTGATAATCTTGCCAATAGAGTAGCCTCGAGATTGGAAGAAGGTGATTGCATAGGTGCAGTTCGTATAGCTAGTTCTGATGATACACTATGTAATTTCACTAATGATACTCTGGAAATACTTAAGGGAAAACATCCACCTTCACACCCTGATTTCTTTGTTCCATCCATGCCTTCTGATTTACTTATGGACTTTTCAGTTGATGAAGTTTCAAGGTCCATTAAATCATTTCCAAGTTCTTCATCTGGTGGCCCAGATGGTCTGCGACCACAGCATTTAAAGGATATGATTGGGCCAAGTGCTGGTAGAGGAGGTGCACTCTTGCTTGAATCTTTAACATCCTTCATCAATCTTGTTAGTCAAGGGAAGACACCAGAATCTATCCGCCCTTTTCTTTTTGGAGCCACTTTGATTGCACTGTCAAAGAAGGATGGTGGGTTAAGGCCCATTGCTATTGGATGCACACTCCGCAGATTAGTAGCTAAATGTGCAGTTTTTCACGTCAAGCAGTCAGTTAGTTCTTTGCTTGCCCCTCACCAGTTGGGCTTTGGCATTCCAAATGGTGCAGAAGCAGCTGCCCATGCAGCTAGAACATATTTACAGAACTTGCCATCTGATAGTCTCCTTCTTAAATTAGATTTTCAGAATGCCTTTAACTGCCTTCGCCGTGATAAATTATTTTCTGCCGTCACGGAGTTTTTGCCACAGTTGTTACCCTTGGTTTTGTCAGCATATGGTTCTCCCTCTTCACTTTTCTTTGGTGGCTCGGTGATTGATTCATGTGAGGGGGTGCAACAGGGTGACCCCTTGGGTCCTTTATTATTCTGCCTTACGATCCACTCAATAGTACACGAGATAAAATCTGAGTTTCATGTTTTCTACCTCGATGACGTTGTGCTTGGTGGTTCTCTTAGGGATGTCATAGATGACTTCAGGACAATCGAGGTTCTAGCTGAAGAGCTGGGTTTATGTCTAAATCGTACCAAATCTGAGGTTATATCCAATAATACGGGGATCATTGATGCCTTTCTCTCAGAGATTCCGGGCCTGTCTGTAACTGATCCCAAGATCTCCACCTTACTTGGATCACCCATTGGAAGCTCTGAGGGTGTTGATCTTGTGATCAAGGATAAGATCAGAGTTTTGAAGATCCTTGGAGAGAGATTAGGACACCTTCACTCACATGATGCTCTTTGTCTTCTTCGCCATGCTTTTTCCATCCCAAAGCTATTGTATGTGCTACGCACTTCCCCATGTTTCCTCTCCTCTTATCTCCACCCTTTTGATGACCTCCAGAGATCAATTCTTAGTGAGATCATTAACATTGACATCAGTGACTCCGCTTGGTTACAGGCTTCCCTTCCAGTGTCATTGGGCGGTCTTGGGATCAGAAGTGCTGTGGAACTGTCATCATCAGCTTTTTTAGCATCTGCTTCTGCCAGCCTTGAACTAGTTCACCAGCTCCTCCCAACAAGGCTTTTAGATGTACCACGCCCTGCTTTTGACAATGCTGTTGATCAGTGGAGCCAAAGCCACACTGTTGCACCCCCTTCTGAGCCAGACTCTTTCAAACAGAAGGTTTGGGATGCACCAGTTGCAAAGGCTGCACTTGATCAGCTTCTAGAAGAAGCCCAGTCTAATCCTAGTAGAGCTCGTCTACTCGCTGCTTCCCAGAAGGAATCGGGTGCATGGCTACATGCTCTTCCAATATCTTCTTTGGGTTTGAGGATGGAGGACAATGAGATAAGAATAGCCTCTGGTTTACGTTTGGGTGTGGCCCTGTGTCAACCACACGTATGCAATCACTGTGGTACTCAGGTGGACCACCTAGGCACCCATGGCCTCAGCTGCCGTAAGAGTCAAGGGCGCTTTTCCCGTCATGCCTCTCTTAATGCAGTTGTTAAGAGGGCGCTGGATTCTGCAAAAATCCCTTCTCGTCTAGAACCCAGTGGCATCTCGCGATCAGATGGTAGAAGACCTGATGGGGTAACACTGACTCCATGGAGGTGTGGCCGGGCAATGGTTTGGGATGTGACTTGCCCTGATACTTTTGCCCCGTCGCATGTGTCTCTGGCAGCTGCTGGAGCAGGGAATGTTGCCAATGAGGCAGAGCATCACAAAAGGATGAAATACAGGCATCTGGAACGAACCCATATTTTCATCCCTCTTGCTATTGAGACATCAGGGGTCTTTGGCTCGGAAGCCATGTCCTTTTTATGTAGTCTTGGGAAAAGGATCCATTCACAGTCTGGGGATCCCAGGTCTTCTCACTTCCTTCAACAGAGAATAGCTGTGGAGGTACAGCGGGGAAATACGGCTGCTATCCTAGGCACTTGTGCCTAGGCTATTAACTTATAATAATAATAATAATAATATAATAATATAATAATAATAATATATAGTACTTATTAAACTAAAATATATATATATATATATAATGTTATATATTTGTATTTATGTATATTATGTATATTATATAATATTTAAAAAAATAAAATAAAATAAAAATAATAATAATAATAATAATAATAAAATACTAATAATAAAATAATAATAATAAAATAATAATAATAAAATAATAATAATAAAATAATAATAATAAAATAATAATAATAAAATAATAATAATAATAATAATAATAATAATAATAATAACAACAACAACAATAATAATAATAACAACAACAATAATATGATAGTATTAACAACAATAATAAAAACAACAATAATAACAACAATAATACCAAAATAATAACATCAACAACAATGATAATAACAACAATAATAATAACATTAATAATAACAACAACAACAATAATAATAATAATTTTTTAAAAATGAAGTTAATATACAGAGTTCATTAGCACCTAATTAAAACATTCTAGTTATATATTAACAATCATTTACACACAAAAATGACAATAACCATGACAAAAACAACAAAATCAAGGAGGTGGAGATGGACTACTAATTATAATAAGAGTAAAAAAAGTAGTCAAGCAGCACCTATAAGAAGTTACTCGGTATAGTCAGAGCTAATAATTATTTACCACTAAAGTATCATAAATACATGTATTACAACTCAATAATCAACTTGAAATTGTATTCTCTCGACATTTCGACTAGATGCTCTCTACCCTTCATCAGGAATAAACTAATTTCTGTGTCCTTAGGTTTCCCTTAAATAAACTCTCAATGAACTCTCAGCTGACATAATAAATTACAATCACTTTCTCAATAATCAACTTGAAATAGCATTCTCTGACGTAGATGTCTAGCCTTTATCAGGATGAACTAATTTCTGCGTCCGTATGTTTTCCTTAAATAAACTCCCATTGAACTTTCAGTTGACATAACGTTACAATAAACTTCAACTTACAACATTCAACTGCCTCCGTTTTGCCGCTACACCTAAAAATACGCAATATATACACCAGAGGGGCAGACATCCTGACATTCGAGTAAGCAATGGTTGTTAACTATACTTGTTCTATTGCAAATATTAGTGAGGACTCCATTACTCTGGTTGAATGGATACCTACAAGAACTAGCTTCTATAACAGGTATATTGTCACCATTTTGAATGTGTTGTTCTTTGTGATTGGAACACCTTTCAATGTCTGTATCATCATAAGTATCTTCAGAAAGCATCTCTTCAATAACCCTACCATGATCCTACTGCTGAGTCTAGCCACAGCAGATCTTCTGATTTGTATCCTGGTTATTCCCATCGGAATAATCATTGGCATTGCGGACAACTTTTTGTTCGGTGACACTGATTATGTAAGATGCCAGGTCTGTCAAATGGGACTGATCTTCCACATCTTAACACTTGCCTCCATGTACACTGTAGCTCTCATATCAGTGGACAGATTTCTCTACATCTGGAGGCCATTGAGATATGCAAAGTACATGACCATCAGAAATGTGTGTTCACTTTTAGTGGCATCATGGTTACTGAGCATTGCGGTATCAGTCACACCTCTCTTTGGATTTGGAGGGTTGACATTTGGTAGAGCTGCATTGATGTGTACCATAGCATTCGAAGGGCGTAGTCAACTGGCTGATAACTTTTGGTACGTAATACTTTTGGTCTCGGTATCGATAGCACCAGCAATAACGCTGATCGTGACCAATCTGTGTGTGTTTTGCATAGCACTGAAGTCAATCAGAAAGCACTATAAGTTGATGAATCAGCAAAACTATGTCGACAACTTATTAAGGAAAATAAATCAAGAGAAAAACAAGCGAGAAATTAAGTTGACAAAAATATTCATCTCAATTCTGATTATTAATGTTGTCACATGGGTCCCAGTAATGCTGACGTTGACATTAAGTGTAGTATATGATCCAACTACTTATTCAGATGCTAATATCTTCAAAGGATCCTTCACCTACGTAACTATCCTATCACAATCCGTACTACATCCCATCATGGAATCTCGCATACTTTTCGGTATAAGAAAAGAAATGTCAAGTGCACTCAGAAGAATGTCAAACAAATGTTGCTATTGCCAAAAAAGTGACAGCAATCCATGTTGTGGCACTTTTTGGAATGTGTGGAATGCAGCTTTTTTGCCAGCAGAAATTGAAGAACCAAACATTAACATATAACAAAGTGGAGTAAAGAATATATGTTAGCATATATTATATCCATGTTATAATGCAGCCTTTACATATTATGATTAGTTGTGTCCCTTTATTATACACACTTTAATTATAAATATTAGAACCTATTTGCTGCATGCTTGACCACATTCTCAAGTTTTAGCTCCGAATAAAGAAAAAAACTGGGCTTCCTCTATCCACTGGTGCTAATTTCAGCTGTCTATAATATAGCACATGACAAACTGGAGCAGAGAAATCAGGCACTCGGGTTTTGAACCTCCACTTTAGCTCCAGTAACTTTGGTATACTTATACCTATGATATATCTTTTAATATCAAAAGAGAGCACTCAGAGAGAGTTATCTTTTGAGCTATATACATATATACCAATTCAATAAAGTAAGGTGTGCAGAATCTATGGAGCTATAAATTGGTAGCCACAAGTTTTTTAGCATCTACTATATATTTGATGGTATCGACCCCGTATGATTTACTTTCAGCTGATTCCATCAAATATAACTAGAGATTTCTCTCTATTTCGCCAACATTTCACTGCACAATCCACTGATGCCAAATTGAGACTTGCAAAAGAACTACACTACCTGGCCTACTGGTATAATATTATTGCGGTGGTGGCTACCAGCACTGCCAGCGACGTGTGGAAACTAGTTAAAAAACCACCATAAAATAACACTCCTACACAGGTTACCTTGCAACATTCATCTATATACTGTATCAATGATTTTTGGTGTGGGCAAGAGCAGTCTCCAGTTTGCTGATGTGCAGTCAAATACCCACTAGCGAACATTAATTTTTGTATTCAGGCTTAACATGGTTGGGACCGTTAACGCAATTTCCCAGAGCATCAGGTTTCCCAGGTATGACCTCCAGTGGTAATTAATAATTATAGATATTCTCAATTAACTCAGTGACATCATTAACCTTCTCAATAATCAACTTGAAATTGTATTCTTTCGACGTTTCGGCTAGATGCTCTCTAGCCTTCGCATCTACGTCGAGAGAATACAATTTCAAGCTGGTTATTAGACAATGTTATTTTGTCAACTGAGAGTTCATTATTTAAGGTAAACCTATGGTAGCAATACCCAGAAATTAGTGAGATGCTACAAGAAGATTTTACACCGGAAGGCTGGGTGGAAGAATCGCCATGTGTTCAGCCTGACATGCCATGTGAGGAAATTCTACCAGCAAGTTTAAGGATGAAGCCTCCCATTAAGGTACAGGATAGCAGAGAGACCAGCTATCAGAGATAATTCTCCAGTCCTACAGAAGAAGCAGTGCCTTAACAGCTGAATGTGAAGATCTGGAAGCCAAACTGGAACCAGCACTGGGAAGAGACTATCAGAGGATTCAAACCCTTTGCAGGGAAGAAGCAGAGAAGACCTACTGCATACAGCAAATCCAAGACAAACCATCAAAAGAAGCCGGAGAAACTTTTGGAGAGAAGGAGATCAAGAGAAGTGAAGTTTCAACCCTGAGAGTTGATTGTACAGATGGGTTTGAATCTGACAGAGAAGAACCTTTCTCCAACTCATGAAAAAGTGCTTGATTTGGATCTTAACCTATCATAGCTACATTGGAAGAGATGGCCAGTAAGTTGGAGGATAACAAGGCACATGAGCTTCGAGGAAGAATATGTGGAATTTTGAGAAGAGCAACAAAACCAAAGGACAACCTGACAAAGGAACAGAGAAAGGCCCTTGGAGAACTGAGGAAGATGGAAGAGCTCGTAATCTTACCAGCAGACAAGAGGAAGGCAACAGTTCTGATGGCAAAGGACAGTTACATTTCAAAGCTGACAGGAATGCTGGAAACCTGGAAGGATCCTGCCAAGGCACAGGAAAGGAGGAGAAGATGGGAGAAATAACAACTGCATTATACAATAGAATATGGCCCACTGGAAGAAGACCATCACTGATTTATGGGCTCCCTATGATATGTAAACCTGAGGTTCCTCTTAGGCCAATTGTGCCTTGTTTACATGCACCATCATATAATCTTTCCAAGTTCATAGCATATTTACTCTAGCTGGAAATACAGAATTCCTGCAGAATGGCGCATACACAGAATAACTCGCATACACAAGACAGGTGATAGAGGATCAGTTGAGAATTACAGACCAATATCCCTCCTCAGCTCAACATCCAAAGTTCTTGAACGCATTGTATACAATAAATGCATAGAGTTCTTGGAGCCATTAATGTCCACGGCACAGTTTGGATTCCTTAGTGGACGTTCTACCCTGCAGCAACTCCTAGTGTTCTACAGCAATATAGACGAGTCTGTAAGTTCATGCTTGCAATCTGATGTAATTTTTCTAGACTTCTCTAAGGCATTTGACAGTGTTCCCCACAATGAACTCCTCTACAAGCTCAGATGCATGGGTGTGTGTGGTGATTTATGGTTGTGGTTTCAGGGATATCTGATTGGGAGACAGCAATGTGTATGTCTGGGGAGTAGCCGCTCTGAACTGTGTTACCTGTGATCTCGCGGGGTCCCCCAGGACACTATTCTGGGCTCTCTTCTGTTTTTGGTCTATATTAATGACCTTCCACCATCCCCTCTTACCTCCCAACTACTATTATACGCTGACGATGCAAAGTGTGTGAAACACATCAAGAGTGTATCAGACCACCTACTACTACAAGATGGCCTAGACAGTATGGGGGAGTGGAGCAGGAAGTGGAAACTGACCTTCAAAGTGGGAAAGTGTGTACACCTGCGATTCAGCTCAAAGGATAACATTATGAATACAACTTACATCCTCAATGAACATCCGATACCTGTGAAGAAAGAACACAAGGACCTTGGTGTCATCACATCCTCTAATCTCACTTGGAACGCCCATTACGACTATCTGGCATCCAGGGCATACAAAACCGTTGGGCTCCTACGGCGTACCTTCCACTCTGTGCAATCAGTACATGCCAAGAAGCTACTCTACATCACCCTTATTCGTACCCAGCTGTTATACTGCTCACAGGTATGGAGACCTCACTTTATAAAAGACATAACTAAATTAGAAAAGATTCAGAGGAGAGCCACGAAGTATATACTCAACGATTATACATCGGATTACAAGTCGAGGTTAATGGCACTGAAGATTCTCCTGCTCATGGGGGAGTATGAACTTAACGACATAGTCTTCTGTGAGGAACTTGAAGTCCCCTGCAAGCCATTTCGACATCAGCGACTACATATCATTTAGAACAAATGGAACCAGGTCAGCCACATACACAAAAATGTGCCACAAACGTTCAACATCTTCAACAGCTCATTTCTCTTACTTCAACCGTTTGCCGAGACTATGGAACACCATCCCACAGATTGACTTGGAAAAATCCTCAGCCATCATCAGAGAGAAAGTCAAAGAAAAGTTGTGGAACCATTTCCTAAACACATTTGACCCCTCTTCTCCATGTACCTATCATTTACAGTGTCCTTGTGCCTCTTGCTCGCCCCCCCCCCCCCCCCCATACCATAAGTTTTTTATTTTTGTCTAATCTTATTTAAATTCTTGTCCCACCCATAGCTACTACAATTTTTTTTTTTTACTCTCATGTTCAAGGCAGTCAGTGCACCGGCCTGGCTGACCATCAGTACTCACACTCATATATGCAACTATACATCTGTCCCTCTGCAAAATTTATGATACTGAGAAGCAATAAACATTTTTAAAAAATTAAAAAATTAAAAAATATGTCAAGGATTGGGGTGAATGTTTAGCACAGGATGAGTGTCTTGTCAGTTTTGATGTTTCCCCTCTTTTTACCAATGTTCCCATTGATGAGCCATAGAAGTAATTTTTGGAATGTTGACGAAAGACGAGAGCTTGCACGAGAGGACTACACTAGGTGCTGACAGGATTTATAGATATGTGGATGATGTGAAGAAGGGAAAGTGAGCAGGAGTTGTAGGACCATACATCTAGCCATCCATAAAGTTTACCATGGGGCGCTTGAAGTGGATGGGTCATTGCCCTTTCAGGATTGCCATCTACACAGGAAGGAAGATGGAAAGCTAACTGCAGAAATCCCACGCCTACCAACTGGTACCTTGATTACACCTCCTATCCATATCGGAAGAGGAGTGGTGAAAAGTTTGTATGATAGAGCCAGGAGAGTGACTAAGAAGGAGGACCTTTGGAAGGAAGAACATCATTTGAACATTTTTATAGAGAATGGTTGTCCGCTAGACTAATGTGATATACTATAGTATAAGGACCCCTTACCTGTTATGTCATTCAGTTGAATACTATCATTCAGATGATATCTAACACCGGTTCTTTATCTGTTTAGGCACTTCCACCTGCATAGCTTGACTCGGCACCAGGAGGCAGGGCCTCACTAGCAATCAGCTCAATTGATGTAGTTGGTGGAAGCTTGCTTACTCTTTTTCCCAGCACAGTTTTCTTTCGCTTCTTATACTCTTGACTTCAAAGAGGGTTGATACACTTCAAGAAGCTGCTTCTGAATACAGAATATGATTTATAATTAACTTGTGTACCAGATAATATGATATAACCATTGAGATGATTTGCATAAAACATTTTGTTTTTATTCGAGCCAGCAGTTAGTACACTCTTTCACTTGAGGATGGGGGGGGGGGGAGGTGAGGAACAAACAAAATAGGCAATAGGCTACTAATAACTAGTCGAGCAGTAGTGGCTCAGGATCAAGTCAACAACTTCTCTGCCACATATATTTCTCGGGAAGTGGAAGCATTTGGAGTGCAACAACCTGATGTAGGCAGGCAAAGCTAAGGAGGCCTTCCAGATGTTGAGCCATCCAAAATAAAGCTTGCAAGGAGGCAATCCAGATGTTGAGCTTCCTTTTGCATAAAATAAAACTCCATCCAACTTCTTGTAAGCACTATTATACGAGCTGGTATTTACATGACACATGATACATACTTCACTCGGGTTCCTTTCTGCATTCATTTTCCTACAAAAACATATGCTTCTACTATAAACACAGCTAGCTAATAGTGAAATTGCTTCACAAATAGTATTCGCTACAGTGTTGATGCTAGTAAAGCAACTACTATAAGTCCCACTGACTTGTTGAGATATCACTCATTATATCTATATATGTATATATATACTATTGTCTTTCAACATAATGGCTCACCTGCAATCAAGTTGCATTTTAAAACTAGTAGCTACATAGACTCCAACTGACTCCTACTGATACACTAGCACATAGACTCCAACTTGTCCAGGGACAAAAAACTACACCTCCATGTTGTACTACCAAACAATAACTTGCTTTCTGGTATGTAATCAACGCTCTTTATGGCCATTTATTGAAGTTTTAATGTTTTTTAATAGTTATTATGAAGTAGCTAAATCATTGTCTATATCTGTAAGGAAAAGTAGGTAGTTACCTTTGCCTTGGTTCAGAGAAGATGAAAAGGACATGATGTATATGGCTCTGTATGCACCTCTTTCAAACCATCTGCTGTAAGCTTGGTCCAGTATTATAATGTGTGGATATCACTGTTGACCCACATGGGACGAGATTGTTTGGTTGATTATAATTCTAAAATTAGTAGAGGAGAAAGGATCCCTCGAGTTGGACAGCAGTTTTAGCCATTGCTAAAAAGAACAACACTTCAGCATTCTTTAAACACTCTGCTAACTGGCAGCTCCACTAAAATACTGTGGAGATTTGTCTTCAAAGATTTTGTATCTATCAATCATGCCTTTTCTTCCAATCCCTTAGCTTGATTAATGTTGCAACCAGCCCTCACATAGCTATCCAGCTCTCTGGTTTATCTTTGTTTATCCCTATGTACTAGAGTAGACCCACACATAACCAGCCCTCACTTATCCAGCACTCTGGTTTATCTTGGTTTATCCCTGTGTACTAGAGTAGAGCCTAACATGCCATCACTTATCCAGTACTCTGGTTTATCTTGGTTTATCCCTGTGTACTAGAGTAGAGCCTAACATGCCATCACTTATCCAGCACTCTGGTTTATCTTGGTTTATCCCTGTGTACTAGAGTAGAGCCTAACATGCCATCACTTATCCAGCACTCTGGTTTATCTTGGTTTATCCCTGTGTACTAGAGTAGAGCCTAACATGCCATCACTTATCCAGTACTCTGGTTTATCTTGCTATGTATACTACAGTGTCATTAATTCAAGCCCACTACTACAGAATCCATACATTGTACTGTACTGTACATACTACCTGACCTTGCAGCAATCAGCTAATACACATGTGGTGATTAGCAGAAACAGCACTGCAGCTGTCTGTTAAATATACACATGCAGCTGCAGGTGTTATCTGCTTCTTTTCACGACTATGCCTAGCTGTCATTCTGTGCACTATTAATTTAGCTGTTCTTAAAAGACAGTAAATTTAAAAGAGCACTCATTTCTTGACCACTATCATGTTTAGTAGCAACTACTTCGCATATGCAGAAATTTCACTTATCCAAACAGGGTTGGGTCCCATAGGGTTTGGGTATGCAAGGCTCTACTGTACTGTAAGTCCAATCATAGAAATTTTATTAGAAGAAGACTCCATATCTTCAATGACTTGCAGAAACTAATATTTGCTTCTCGATTCTGTAAAACATGAAAGTTCATAAAAGTTGCCAACATATTAAACCTGCTTAATTATAAGCAGAACAAATAACTTGAGCTCAGTTCAGCTGTTTGTTTGAGGAATTCTTGCCCCTGGGTTTGGCACATTTGTCATGATCTGATTTCTACTGATTTGTTTCTTGTTTATCCTGTTTGACAAGTCTGGGTGCGCAACATGTCAGGGTGTGTCCTGATTTGTCTTCCCATCAATAATTCTGCTGGAGATATTCCAGTTGTCGTGTGTGGAGTAGTCCGATAGTGGAAAAGTAGCTTGATGTTCATGTCTGCACCAGCTGTTTCCTTAGACCAGGGGTTCTTAACCTTTTTTTAGTCACTGACCCTTTTGGTAGTCTGGCAAAAGCTACAGACCCCTCCCCAGAAAAATGCAATAAACAATTTGGAAGGAATATATTGGTGATTTCCTTAACATATATAAATTAGGTCTGAATCAAAAAAGAAGAAAAAAGAAAGATTATTCATGTCCGCTCTAAAATACATTTCAATGAGAAGGTTGTTGCTGTTTGTTATGAATTAGAAGTTGAAATTCTGGAGTTTTCTTTGATAAGGCAACACGCATGTCATGTCTAACATCCAATAGATTTCTACTTTTAGTCTTAATTGTAACAAGAGCTGAAAATCCTGATTCACAAAGATACTTGGTTGCAAATGGTATCAAAGCCCCCATAGCCCTCTTTGCTAGGTGAGGACAGCCTTGTGTTAAGGAGCACCAAAAATCTCCAAGGCTTGAATTCAAACCGTATCATTTCTTTTGTTCTCAAGTCGATAAGATCATCTTTGGCAAGGTCTGCATCACTAATGTCAGCAAGGAAAGGATTACGAATCCATGCCTGGACTTTGAGGTCATCTGAGCAGAAGTAACCATTGAAAGAGTTCTGCAGGGTTTCCAGGTGTCTGCACATTTCTGTATGCAGAGTAACCGACAGCACTTTCTCTCTCTCTCTACTCCACTTGGCAGAAGCACTTCCTCAAGTATTGACAAGTTTGCATAATTGTGTGCCTCCAGTCTCCTCTTCCAAAGTGGTAGTTTGGCCAAAAAAGCTTGTAGTGTTTTCAGCAGCATCCATAATGGTGACTGCTTGGCCTTGCATCGAAAGACACACCTCATTCATATGGCCAAAGAAATCTGCCAAATAAGCCAAGCCATATATGAACTCCTCCCTTTCAAATAGTTCAGAGAGTGGGGCGTTCTTTTCTTTAAAAAAAAATGAACCTTAAGTTCCATCAAACTTCATGTTCTGCTTCCATTTCTTGACAAAACATCTTGAAAAGACGATAATTCAGAGTCCTGGCTCTGATGGAGTTGATAACTTCTACTGCAGTGGATAATACTTCTTTCAGGATTGTTGGCAGAGTTTTTGATACCAGTGCATGGCGATGTAGAAAACAGTGAGTGTCAATGACGTGAGGAGCTTCTTTCTTCACTAAAGCAGCCAAACCAGATGTATTACCAAACATTGGAGGTGCTCCATCTGTGCATAAAATACCCAAATGTTTCTTCCAGTCAAAACCTTGCTTTACAAAGAAACTTTTCACCATATCAATGGTTTTTGTTTCCATAGTGGCTCACAAAATAGGAATTCCTCTTTAAAGGCATCAGCATGAACATAACGGACAAAAGCAAGTAGTTGACTACACTGAGAAATGTCAGTACTTTCATCCAGTTGCATACTGAATTGAAATGGTGTAGCTGCCAACCCTTCACGACTTGCTGAAAAATATTAGAAGACATATCAACTATTCTGGAATGTATGACATCATTTGACAAAGGGATTGCTTCGATTTTCTTTCTCTGCTCCAATCCACAAACCCGCTCAACCATATCCAGTGCACATGGAATCACTAAAGTCTCCCCAATTGTGTGCGGCTTCTTTTCTTTGGCAATCTGATAAGCAACCTTGTAAGAAACTTCAAGACAAAGCTTTTGCATTGGGGCAAATCCAAGTTTTGGCAAAGTCCCACCCTTCTCAAATCGAGCCTTCTTTGCATGAAATATATCTGCACTCTCTGATACATTCTCAGGATGTACAGACATGAGGTGCTCCTTCAACTTTGTTGGCTTCATGTTTCCATTGGCAAGAACTTTGCCACACAAGAAGCACTGTAGCTTTTGTGTCCCATCACGCTCAGTGATGCAAGTAAAACCAAAGGCTGCATAGTCTTCATTGTACTTCCTTTTCTGACCTTTTTTTGTTCAAGCTGAGCTAGAAGTCTTGCTATAAAAAGCTAGTGAAAGTGCAGTAAATCATCAGGGCTGCAGTAACCCTGAATGAAGTGTGATGAGACACATGAACCCACATGAATGAAGTGTGATGTCTGACCACATAACAATTTAGTGTTTAGTCACCACCATATTTAAACAGGTGGTAATGCTTAGATTCAGAAAGTTTGTTACCACTTTGTGGAAATTAGATATTTCTTACTCCCGGGCTTCACCTTAGGGTCCTCCACAAATTATGAGCATTAAATTGATATTTTTTAGTTATGTTGTGTACCTAGTTCATGCCCCCTAAATCCCATCCATGGACCCCAGGTTAAGAACTCATGCCTTAGACCACTTCAACACCGACACAGCTCTTTCATCCAGCCTTAGATTATGTAGCGTAATATGGGCACACCCTGCTCTGTGCTCTTTGTCCTAGTTGCAGGGTGGACCCTAACTACAAATCCATGAATATTGGAACCCTCGAATATATTCTTGTGTTTGCGCCTTTGCACAGCGCTTCTCCCAGCTAATGGCTTTCTCATGTACCTGGAGACATTAAACAAACTTTCAATGTGAAGCAGTAGCCACTGGTGCAGGTGTTCACGAACACGTATTCACTTCCTCATGAGAGAAGGGTGTTTTTTTACACAACGGCATTTACGAGTTGTCTTTAGGAGATGGTGTGTCAATATGAAGTGCTCTTCCCCCCCCCCCCCCCCCCCCCCCCCCCCCCATAGTTCCTGGTTGGTTTTGAGACCACTCTAGCATGCGCCTCAGTTGGAACATTAGTCTTCAGTGTCCTGACTCGAAGAACGGATTTGAAGAAACCGAGAAAGTCCAAAGCAAATTTTTTTTAATTTTAATAAGTCCATTTCTGGCTAGAGTGTTTTTAAATCATTCTATTTTTAGCTGATATACAATAAAGTCAATGTCTTGGCTTTAGTGCTCATCTCTATATCCATTTGTGGCTGGGTGATAAGGAGCTTTTTTTAGTCACGTACCTTTTTGGTAGTCTGGCAAAAACTATGGACCCCTCCCCAGTCTGAATAAAAAAAGAAAAAGATTATTCATCTCCGCTCTAAAGTACATTTCAATGAGAAAGTTGTTGCTGTTTGTTATGAATTAGAAGTTGAAATTCTGGAGTTGTCTTTGATTAGGCAACATGCATGTCATGTCTAACATTCTACTTTTAGTCTTAATTGTAACAAGAGCTGAAAATCCTGATTCACAAAGGTACGTGTTTGCAAATGGTATCAAAGCCCCCATAGCCCTATTTGCTAGGTGAGGACAGCCTTGTGTTAAGGAGCACCAAAAATCCCAAGGAACTTTGTGTTGAATTCAAACCGTATCATTTCTTTTGGCAAAGTCTGTATCACTTATTTGATTAATGTCAGCAAGGAAAGGATTACGAATCCATGCCTCGACTTTTAGGCGATCTGAGCAGAAGTAATCATTGAAAGAGTTCTGCAGGGTTTCCAGGTGTTTGCACATTTCTGTATGCAGAGAAACCGACAGCGCTTTCTCTCTCTACTCCACTTGGCAGAAGCACTTCCTCAAGTATTGGAAAGTTTGCATAATTGTGTGCCTCCAGTCTCCTCTTCCAAAGTGGCAGTTTGGCCAAAAAAGCTTGTAGTGTTTTCAGCAGCATCCATAATGGTGACTGCTTTACCTTGCATCGAAAGACACACCTCATTCATATGGCCAAAGAAATCTGCCAAATAAGCCAAGCCATATATGAACTACTCCCTTTCAAATTGTTCAGAGAGTGGGGCGTTCTTTTCTTTCAAAAAAATGAAACGTTTGCCCTAATCTATCAAATGCTTCAAAATTTGTCCTCTGGAAAGCCAGCGGACTTCTGTGTGGTAAAGAAGAACTTCATGTTCTGCTCCCATTTCTTGACAAATCATTGAAAAGACGATAATTCAGAGCGTTGACAACTTCCACTGCAGTGGACAATACTTCTTTCAGGATTGTTGGCAGAGTTTTTGATGCCAGTGCATGGCGATGTAGAAAACAGTGAGTGTCAATGACGTGAGGAACTTCTTTCTTCACTAAAGCAGCCAAACCAGATGTGTTACCAAGCATTGCAGGTGCTCCATCTGTGCATAAAGTACCCAAATGTTTCTTCCAGTCAAAACCTTGCTTGGCAAAGAAACTTTTCACCATATAAAATATGTCAATGGCTTTTGTTGTTTCCAATAGTGGCTCACAAAATAGGAATTCCTCTTTAAAGGCATCAGCATGAACATAACGGACAAAAGCAAGTAGTTGACTACACTGAGAAATGTCAGTACTTTCATCCAGTTGCATACTGAATTGAAATGGTGTAGCTGCCAACCCTTCACGACTTGCTTCAAATATTAGAAGACATATCAACTATTCTGTTAATGTATAACGTCATTTGACAAAGGGATTGCTTCGATTTTCTTTCTCTGCTCCAATCCACAAACCAGCTCAACCATATCCCAGTGCACATGGCTTCACTAAAGTCTCCCCAATTGTGTGCGGCTTCTTTTCTTTGGCAATCTGATAAGCAACCTTGTAAGAAGCTTCAAGACAAACCTATTGCGTTGGCGCAAATCCAAGTTTTGGCAAAGTCCAAAGCCTTCTCAAATCGAGCCTTCTTTGCATGAAATATATCTGCACTCTCTGATACATTTTTAGGATCTACAGACATGAGGTACTCCTTCAACTTTGTTGGCTTCATGCTTCCATTGGCAAGAACTTTGCCACACAAGAAGCACTGTATCTTTTGTGTCCCATCACGCTCAGTGATGCAAGTAAAACCAAAGGCTACATAGTCTTTGTACTTCCTTTTCTTTGACATTTTTTTGTTCAAGCTGAGCTAGAAGTCTTGCTATAAAAAGCTAGTGTAAGTGCAGTAAATCATCAGGGCTGCAGTAACCCTGAATGAAGCGTGATGTGACACATGAACCCACATGAATGAAGTGTGATGTCTGACACATTACAATTTAGCAAAGTATCAGTAGTAAGTTTGGTCACCAACATATTTAAACAGGTGGTAATGCTTAGTTTGTTACCACTTTGTGGAAATTAGATATTTCTTACTCCTGAGCTTCCCCTTAGGGCCCTAAATTATGAGCATTAGATCTAGTTGTGTTGTGTACCTAGTTCATGCCCCCTAAATACCATCCATGGACCCCAGGTTAAGAACTCGTGCCACCATCCTTCAACACTGACACAGCTCTCTCATCCAGCCTTAGATTATGTAGCGTAATATTGGAAACCACACCCTGCTCTATGCTCTTTTTCCTAGTTGCAGGGTGGACCCTAACTACAAAATCCATGAATATTGGAACCCTCGAATATATTCTTGTGTTTGCAGCTTTGCACAGCACTTCTCCCAGCTAATGGCTCTCATGTACCTGGAGACATTAAACAAACTTTCATGTGAAGCAGTAGCCACTGGTGCAGGTGTTCACAATCACGCATTCACTTCCCCATGAGAGAAAGGTGTTTTTTTACACAACGGCATTTACAAGTTGTCTTTAGGAGATGGTGTGTCGATATGAAGTGCTCTCCCCCCCCCCCCCCCCCCCCCCCATGTCCCCTCCTGAGTTGCTGTGTGGGTTTCGAGACCACTCTAGCATGCGCCTCAGTTGGAACATTAGTCTTCAGTGTCCTGACTCGAAGAACGGATTTGAAGTAACTGAGAAAGTCCAAAGCAAATTGTTAATTTTTTATTATTATTAATAAGTCCATTTCTGGCTAGAGTGTTTTTAAATCATTCTATTTTTAGCTGATATACAATGAGTCAAGGTCTTGGCTTTAGTGCTCATCTCTATCTCCATTTGTGGCTGGGTGGTAAGGAGCACTGGTGGCATGGTGAACTCTGTTCCGCCTAGTAAATACTTGAAAATCTCCACTGGTACATGATGTTGCATTATCCAATTCAGGCAACCTGTTGTCATATACCTTCATTGTGACCTAATAATTACTGTATTATAATTAGCTAATAGACACTTCTGAGCTGGGACTCATATTGATTAGACTTGTAGCTAGCATTCTATATATAGGGCTCTTTTGTTAGCTGAAGGAACTGATTATACTGGGCTGATGTTTCATTATTGTCTGATGGTTGAATTAGAGAATCACTAAATGTTATATGGTGGCAGTGATGGTCCAACTAAAACCATGCAAACCTTCAACTTCAGGAACCCTGATGACTGGCTGAGATGGAAGAAACACTACCAGCAATTCCACATCGCATCAGGACTAGCAGTGAATCAAACAGGTGAATATACTCCTCTACTGACAAGAAGCAGAGGCAGTTCTGTCTTACCAACATCTCAGAAAATGAGAAGAATGCCTATAACACTGTGATGGTGAATTTTTCAAGATACGCAAGAATGTTATCTTCGAACGGGCATGATTCAACAGCCGCAATCAAACACCAGGGGAAATAGCCAAAGCATATTTCATGCAACTATATACCCTAGCAGAGAGTTGTGACTATGGTGAGATGACAGATGAGATGATCAGAGACCATTTAGTAGTTCGCACATGAGATAGCACACTCTATATACAGATGGACGCAACCTCACACTCGAGAAAGCTAAGAGAAAAAATCGCCAGAGGGAAGCAGTCGAATAACAACAACATGTACTCAAAGGAGAAAACACTGGAAATACAGAACTAGAAAAAGTCTGAAGACAGTGACGAATCCCCACAAAAGAGAGAAATTAAGAACGACACCCATGGGGAAAATGTCCAGCAAAAGAAACAGATATCAGAGAAAAGGCCATTATAGCATCCAGTGCTTTTCTAAGCGAACATTGTCAAAAGTAGAAGATCTCTTGGATTCTATCTCAGACCATCCTTCCTCTACATGGGTCTCAACACTTTTGCCTCAATGGGAAAACGAATACCTTCAAGCTTAACATGGGAGCTGAAGTGACAGCAATTTTGAAGGAAACTTACCACTATCTGGACTGACCGCCACTAACCAGGGCAAAGAAACTACTCTGTGGACCTTCCAGCCAACCAGTCAAGGTACTCGGACAGTTTATTGGAATCTTCTTCCACAAAAAGCAAACAGTGAGCCAACCAACATATGTAATGGATGGGCTAAAGCATAACTTCCTAGGGTTACCTGCTATTATGGCACTAAAACTAGCTGTCCGAATAGCCAATCACCAGTAATTTAGCCAAGGTCCAGGATCAGTTTCCATCTCTATTCCAAGGACTGGATAACTTAGGGGATGAACTTGAGATACACCTCAAGCCAGATGCGAGGCCAGATTCACTATTTACACCCCGACATTTACCTTGTCCCAGAGTCCATAAAGAACTCAACCGCCATCACTGCATCACTTACTTCATCCACACCTTTCCCAAACAGCAATGCTACCTTTCCCAAACAGCAATGCTACCTTTCCATCTTTATCTACTCTTCTATATTCATCTAGCCACCGTCCATCTCCTACATTTCTATGGACCTCACCAACAACAGCTGACCCCTCTCAAATGATTAAAAAATAAACTATCAGATTAACTACTAAATTTCAAATGCCCACAGCTTAGGTTGGCTTGAGCTAGCAACTTACTTTTTAAGATTTTCACTACATCTCTTGACTCCAGAATGCTGTAAGAAAAACTAAACTTAGAAGATTGACTTTGAAGTCTTGGAGCTTGACACACTCTATACATTGGAGTGCTTGAGATAGCTGTGGGAACGCTACAGCTAGAAACCTCATCTGTAGGTGTAACTACTGCATCGTACTAGACATGAAACTAACTACTAACTTTCAAATGCCTACAGCTTTGATTAGCTTGAGCTAGCAACTTACTTTTTAAGATTTTTAAGTACAGCCATTGACTTCAGAATGCTGCAAGAAAAATATAGCTAGATAATAGAGCTATTGCTCATTTGATCAAAGATGCAACTAGGTATAGGTTCTTAAGAATAGCAATGCTGGTATTAACTGGCAGTATTGATGTTCTGCGCATGTGTACATGTATGGCAATAATGGGTAAAGGGTTCTGTATGAGGATGTGTCTACAGCTAGTGTATAATGTTATCTAGCTATTGCACAGTATTGTCTTTCTCCCTCCAAGTCTTTATGTATGCCATAAAGGCTGAGTTAATAGTGTAACCGGTCCGGTGGTTTCCTATCTCTGGTGGATCTTCGGATTCGGAGTGGGGGGGGGGGGGGGCTGGTGTTTGGGGGCTGCCCTGTTTCGGAATGAGGGGGGCAGCTGGTGATGCTGGAGTCTGGATCGGTTGGCTTGGGTTCGAGATCTCTGGTGGGGGAGGGGTGGTAGGTCGGGTTGGAGAGTTGCTCTCCTGGGGTGGTGGGTTAGTAGATCTGCCTGGGCCCGGGGGTGGGTGGTATTGGGGTGTTGGAGCCTGAGTCTTGGGAGTAGAGGTGTTTCTTGGTATTGGTTGGTGGATGGGGGTGTAGACCCTCAGGAATCTTCTGTTCCTCAGTGTTGTGCGACCGGTGCCATCAATTCTGACTAGGTATTGGTGGTATTGGTGCATCTCTATTACAGAGCCAGTCCTGTCCCATTTGGTGGGGTGGTGGCCTACTTGGTTTTGTACCCTCACGTGGTCACCAACCTTGAGTGGGGTCAGAGACCTGGTGTGGAGGGTCCATCTGTCCTGGGCATCGTGGTGCCTGTGTGTAAGTGCAGTTTCCCTTGAGTCCAGCAGATCCTTCCAAGGTTGTAGACGCTTGTACTTCCCAGGATGGGGATGAGGTCTCTGATCGTTCTGCCGAAGATGTAGTTGGCCGGAGATTGTTTCATTGTCGGGTCAGGGGTATTCCTATATTGGAGGATGGCCTGTTGGAAGGTGTCTATGTCTATCTTCCCATCTGGCTTGGTGTTGTCAGCAAGTATCCTTTTTACCGTTTTAACCCCCACCTCCGCTCGGCAATTGCTGTGGGGAAACGCTACTGAGCTCAGCCGGTGATGCACTCCCCAGTTCTTCAGAAAGGTCTTGGTGAGGTATGAGGCGAATTCTGGTCCACCATCTGTGGCTAGTTCCTCTGGTATGCCATATGTGGAGAATGTGGTGCGGAGTATGCTGATGAGACCTTGAGCCCCATTAGATGCATGGGACACAATAGGCCAGTTAGAGTACCGGTCAACAATGACCAGGTATGACCTTCCCAGGTGGTGAAAATAGTTGGCACATAGGTATTGGTAGGCTGGTGAGACAGGTGTGGTTGGGGGTAGCGCTGCCTGAGATGGAGCCATCCTGTTGGTCTTCTTGACCAACTGTAGCCCGCATACTCTGACCTCCAAATCCTGGCGCTGTCCTTGGAGCCTAGGAACGTTTCCATCCCGAGCCATCCAAATAGCGGCCTCAATGCCCTCATCCCAGAGTTGAAAGTGATGACTGCCAAGCTCACGCAGATCTCCACCACATCTGCAGTATACTGAACTCTACCTTCGAGCAGCGACTCCAGATGAGGCTATTGAACGACTCGTTCTGGTTTTGTGTGGCCCCTAGCATGCAACGTTCCATGAGTGTGTCAGCGGATAGGTCCTCAAACACCTTCTTCACGAAGGGGGCGATCTCTGCACAGATGGTAGGATGGGTGGGTGGAGGAGCCTCTCCCCTGGCCAGGGCCCTGTTGTGCTTACACCAGGAGGTCAGTCCACTGGGGCACAAATGGTGTTGAGGGTGGGCCTCTGTTGACACAGAGTGAAAAAAGGTTGCCATCACCGCTTTCTTCATCTCTGTCACATCATTGGAATGTGAATGGATGGCCTTCCCATAATACTTCTGGAGCAACTTCATCAAATTATCAGTGAGGCAATTCCTCCCTCCCATCCTCGCATTTCAGCTGAAAAATGTGGCCTCTGCTTCACTGCCTTTAGGTGGCTCATCATCCGCTTCTGGACATCGCCCACACACTCCTGCTTGGTTACTGGATAGTCACTGCCATAGGGCATGGCTCTGCACAATGCTGGGAAGGTTGCTGCGTCACCATCACCAATGATAGTTGTATACCTCAGCTTATGCTGCTCTACCGACCGCATCCACATTTTCAATGCCCTTCCTTCTCCATCCTAGCAGAGGATCCGCCGTAGTTCTGGCCACAGTAAGCCTGATGTTCCTCCCACCAATCCTGAAATTCGAGAGACGAGGTGTCAGGACTCTCCTTTCTCTTCTTCTAGCACACATTACACCATCTGCTAAGCACCTCCACGTCCAACACCTGTCCAGTATCCAAGGAAGCCATGACCACTGCCCCAAAAAGAGCCGAGTGACCTCGCCTGGACCAAGTCCCATCACAAGTCACAGTCACATTTATGATTTCATCAGGAGCTGCATCCCTACAGAAGTGGGCAACAACAGCAGTAAAGTTCGCTTGTTACTCCAGATCAGTAGCATCCTGCAGCTCCCTGTTGTAGTTGGAGAAGTGCTTGGATGTGATGGGGGGAGATATTCCCATCATGCCGGTGAATGTGGCCATGCCAGCTCTCCCCTTTCCTATGGTCCTCATGGCCAAATGTGCCCTGCTATTGATCTTTTGGTCTTCAGCATGGTAGGGGTCGGAAATGAAAGATTTCTTGCCGCAAACAGTGCAGCATATAGAAATCCTTGACACCAAACCCTCCGGCAAGACCGATCCTCGCCCACAGTCAAGGGAACACAGCAACATGAAAAGGCACTGACTGCCTGAACCAGGTTGCTCATCTTCACCAAGTGGAGATCGTCTGATGGTGGAGGCATGGAGGGTCCAGGTTCAGAAGGATAAGCTATTATAAAATATATATATTATATATATAGTGGTAATAGAAAAGTACTGGGATGGCTAGTCCTACTATAGTTTCATGCAAATGCAATCATCAGGGACAATGAGCAACTGAGGTGGCATGTGAGAGGTGGGGCAGGCAAGTGGGGTGATGCAAGTCCATGGATGGGCGTAAATGAATGGGCATTGATGAATGTGATAATTCAAATGCTCTTGAGGAGAAACTTGTTCTTGTGCCTACACTTTGAAAGGAATTCTGATCGCTTGTTCAGTGATGTTTGGCTGTCAGAGTAGATGATGTGGAATTTTTCAGCAATGCACAAGTTGCAACGTTTCAATATGGTGGAATACGATGCTGCTCTGTCGATAATGGCCCATTTTATGTTGTGTCGGGTTTTGCTGTCTTTAAGTTTCCATATGTATTTGGAGAGTTCTGTAGTGTTTCTCTTGTTTTCGTGGTTGAAGGAGAACTTGTGGTTTGTGTAGCGTGCCCTTGAAAGTTGTATCCGTGAGCCCTATGTAGTGTTTCTCATCATGGTCGGTGGAGACGGAGGCTTTATAAACTATAGATGTGGCGAGGCAGTGCCCATCCAGCGGGCAATCTTTCTTATTTCAGCACTGCATGACTTGCTTGGCTCTTGTTGTAGGTTGGTGGGTTTGTTTGTTGTGGGACATAATTATGCTGTTCATGTTTCTGCAGCAAGAGTAGCTAACCTTGATATTGTTGGCATTGAATATTTTGTGCAGCTCGTTGCCCTTGGGGAAGTGGAACTTGACGAGGTTGAGAAAGGATTTGCCGATGTTGGTGGCTACATTTTTGCTGAAGGGTGGGCTATACCATAATTATTATCTGCCTGCCTCTTGGCTTTTTGGTTGGCTTAGTGCAATTTTTGGTTGTTGGCGGTTGAAAACTCATTTGGTATTCGTGTCCACTGTTGTGGAGAGCTTTCTGGTAGTCTGGTGCTGCCTTTCTGAAGGTACTCTCGTTATCGGAAATGCTGTTGATTCTCTTATTGATGGATGGGGATGTTCTTTATTATAGATGGAGGGTGGTTTGATTTTTTGTTGATGTATAGAATATGGCTGTTAAGCTTTCGGTATGGTTGGTATGACCCGTGGGCGAGGTCGAGTGTCACATCGAGGAAATTGGTGATCTTGGTATTGGTGTGAATGGTGATGCGGAAGTCGAAGGCATGGAAGATAGATATAATTTCCTTCTTCATCCTCTCACATTGCCTTAGTGATGTGTCATGGAGTATTGCAAGTCCATCACCTCTATAAAGCCCAATTTTGTGTTTCCCAAGCTTGGCTGCGAGGTGCGACAGGAGGAATGTAGCTCCCCATGGTGACATCGAAGAGGTTGGTGGTGTTTCTCTTTTCCCATGTTGTGCTGCTGAACGGTACCAATTTTCGTGCATGCCAGATGACTTCAGCTTCCTCATCAGTGATAGTGGTGCATTGTTTAGCAAATGCCATTGTGTCTGAAAGTAGCTGTTTCTTGATTGAGGTATAGAATTCTAATATGTCAAAGCTGATGAAGGTCTGCCTGGGTTTGTGGGGGATGTTGGAGAATCACTTGATGACAAAGGAAGTGTTCTTCCATTGCTGCAGGTTCATTTTCAGCAGGATATCATTGTTGACGCGATCCAGGATGGTTTTGCTAACAAGACCTATCTCTGATTTGGTGAGGTTGATTAGTCGACAGCCAGGGTTATTCTGGAAGTTTTCTTTGTGATCCTTCAGGGTGATGAAGGCTTCACTCATAGGCATGCATTCTACTCTGTCATCGATGTCTAGGCTAGCAGTGATTCTCTTGGCCTCATGGTTTATCTCAGCAAAATCACCTTCACCGACCTTCTTGTAGGTTTTTGTGATGTTTTCGTGCAAGAGTTTCCTGTATTGGTCACATTTTAGCTTGTAGAAGTTGGATGATTTATATATCTGCACGTATGATCAGTTCCTCTGACTTGTTAATCTTTTTGGTGTCTTGTTTAAGTATATTTTGGAATTAGCATTTGACATTTCTGAATTCCACCGTCTCCACCATTTTCAGGACCTCTGCTTCGAAGAGTTTTAGGTCCTTCAGTTGAGGGTACTTATCATACATTTACTTCACTTGCTTGTCTTTGCTGCCATTTAGGAGGTGGAATGCCTTCCATCTCATGCACTTTAGAACACTCAGTTTTATCAATGAGCATCCTCTTGTAGTCTTTGCTAGATGGAATATCTTTGGTATATGGAACATCTTTGGTAGATGGAATAGGGATGTTCTTCATCGAGTACTCAAAGTTAAGCCGTTCCATAATTTTGGTGCCTTCTTGGCGATAGTGCTCAACCAGTGGGAGCGTAGGTACTTAGAAGGCAGTTTGCTGATGAAGGCTACAAATAGTGCTCAATGCTGTGAGCAGAGCTATTGAATAGTAGTAATAGGAAAGTATTGGGATGGCTAATCCTACTATAGTTTCATGCGAATGCAATCATCAGGGACAATGAGCAACTGAGGTGGCATGCGAGCATATATGAGGTGGCGCAGGCAAGTGGGGTGATGCAAGTCTATGGATGGGCGTTAATGTATGTGTGTTGATGAATGAATGTGATAATTCAAATGCTCTTGATGAGAAAGTTGTTCGTGTGCGTACACTTTGAAAGGAATTCTGATCGCTTGTTCAATGATGTTTGGCTGTCGGAGTAGATGATGTGGAATTTTTCAGCAATGCACAAGTTGCAACCTTTCGATATGGTGGAATACGATGCTGCTCTGTTGATAATGGCCCATTTATATATATATATATATTATATATATATACAAGTCAAGCAAATTTGAAGTTTGATCCTATAACTAAAATCTTTATATTTACTATACTTATTAGCTAGTCTTATCTTCTTTGAGGACACAGAAACCTCATGAAAAAGTAGGCTACGAGATGGAGTTGGGGCGGCAGAAGCAGGAGTAGGGGCGGCAGGAGTAGGGGCGGCAGGAGTAGGTACGGTACGGGTGGCCGGAGTAGGTATGGGTGGCCGGAGTAGGGGCGGCAGGAGCAGGAGCAGGAGTAGGGGAGGCAGGAGCAGGAGTAGGGGCGGCAGGAGCAGGAGTAGGGGCGGCAGGAGTAGGGGCGGCAGGAGTAGGGGCGGCAGGAGTAGGGGTGGCAGGAGTAGGGGCGGCAGGAGCAAGTGTT